>MNCI01020185.1:463119-541593 GCA_015680685.1 Gnetum montanum | reverse complement strand
ACATAACTCACAGGACCATGACAAAGAGGCTGAAATCTTTACTCTAGCAAGCCATCTTACAAGCAATCTTCTTTACAAATATTCCAAGTGTGTGTCTCCAAGTGAGAGCTCCCAAAAGTATTCTAAAAATGAGACCCCAATCTCCCCCTCCTCCTTGACCCCTGAAGCCTTTTTATAGGGTTCAAAGGTAGGTAGGGAAGTTACAAAAATATCTTAGGTGGTTTAACCACCATAGAGACAAAAAAGCTATGGATGACAAGTGTCCCATGTAGTTGCCAAGTGTCTTCATTCAGTAAACAAGTGTCCACCATGGAGAGAAACAAGTTGCAGTTGACACGTGTCCCATTTAGTTGACAAGTGGCCTATTTGGTGGTTATAAGTACCATGGGAAATTAAAATTTAGTTGTAACCACCAAGGGGAAGTTATCACCATCATGATATTTAAAAATTACAAAGGACACTTGTTCCATACATACAATATTGGATAACCGCCTTATAATTTCTCTTTCCTTTTGCAATAACAACAATATACCCTTTACTTCTTTCTTAAACAAAGAAAAATGAAAATCAAATTAAATTTGATTAAAAGGTTTGGAGGAAGGAAAAGCACGTGAAATATCGACAATATCAACATCCACGTTTATGTCCATGTTCAGCTTAGAAACGACCTGTCTTGTGGCTATGGCTGTTGCTAAACCTCTTCCTGTTTCGTCGTCTTTCCGTTTGGCTATAACGGCCATGAACTGCCACCACCATAATCGTCGTTATTAGCAGCGGTTGTGAAGTGCCATCTCAGTCTCCAACAACGGCTCTGCTGAAACTACAACCACAGGAGTTGGCATGGGCACGAAGCCAGCGTTCCCATGAAATGGTCACCACAATTGCAATGCTATTTTTTTCTTTATTACCCATTCAATCAGCCACACTGATTCTGCTAGTTTTTCCTATCTTAAACTGGCCCACAAAGCGGTTGCCATCATCGTAGGTCTCCACACCAATGCTGTTTCTGAGAGTGCCCCAGAATAAATAATGATCCGCGTTTCCATGACACAGAGCGCAATAAGCAAATCTAAAGAGGCTCCCTTCTCAACCTTGCTATGCATCTACTTCACGCCCTGCAAATTATCGCTTCTTGTTTAGAACAATTTTCCTACATTGACGGTGCCATGTAGCGCCATGTAGCGTTGGCCGTTGGCCCATTGCCCGGCATACTTCAGAAAAATAATTAGAAAAATATTTATATGATGCTAGGATGATAATTCTTATAGAGGCGCTATCAGCTTTGGCTCTATTTTTGTTGCTGTGTAGGCATTTCATTTTCTATTACTGTGTAGGCATTTCGTTTTCTGTTGCCGAAATTCCTGTACACAGTGCCGTTTTGGAGGTCCCCTCTTGCTCTCATCGCTGCAGATTTTTATTTTTATTTTCTAATATTTTACAAGGCAGAAATGGTCGTGGAGAATTGGAATTCCAGTGAAGAAGCACTGGTGCAACCCTTGAATAATCCCGTTTCTTCCTTTTTACATGAATGTTTCTTTTTGCAAGGTGCATATTATTTGGAATTGTGCCATGGAATAATGGATTGCTATACTCAGTTTTGATTGGTACCGTGAAATTTGGTTCACATACCATGGTCCCTTGCAATAATGCGGAGCACCTCCTGCATTTTGCGGAATTCCACTTTTTCCTTTTTATTACAGAGAAAAATATCATGCTTAGCCACAAAATTTTAAACAATATATTCTTGAATTTCATAGGAGAAATAACTTCACCCTGCACCAGACTGCTGAACTTGCAATTATCAAGCTATTCATCCATAAATCCGAGTGAATCATAATAAATTATAAAGGTAGAACAACACATTGGTGATTTTGTACTTATCAGCAGGGCTTGGTGCTCCAATATTTTTTTTAAAATTAAAGGAATGCCTTTTGTTCACTTATTCTTTTCCTTTCAAACTAAAAATTTAGCTACTTCTCTAAAAATTCTCAACTAATTTAAGCCTGCTTCATGAAATGGCCAAATGTGCCAACATAAAGAGTCTTCAGTTATGTCACCTGCCTCTAAGCCAAGGGTTTTAACTAGGTTTTCAAGCCATTCTAGAGATTTCTCTATCAAGGCTATGTGGTCTACAAGACTCTCAAGCTCAAGATCTAGACAATTAGGGTCGATACACCATTCAACATCACCATGAGGTCCAGGTAGATAGAAAGGCAAACTAATTTACTCCTAGGTACTCATACTTTTATCTTGCATGTCAACCAAAAGAATATTAAGCGACACTTGGGTAAAAGTGAATAAACAATGCTAAAATGCTATAAAATCATGTAAACACATGTCGATCTAATGCAAACAAGTATGTCCAAGGTTACAAATAAAATGTCAACAAGAAAAAAAAGTGCAATAAGGGTCAAATAAAGGTCAAACTAAGGTTAAACAAAGTAAAGTATAAGAAATAAGACTACAAATGGTCAAAAAAGGCCATAATTTTGTCAATTTTATGCCTTAGCAAGCCATGGTTACATGGTGCCAAATGGTGGTTAGAGAAAGCCAAACTCCACTATTTAATAATAATAAAATGTCAAAAAAGGAAAATAAGACTATAATAAGGAAAATAAAGAGAATATAAGGCTGCATAAAGCTCACAATAAGGTCAATAAGGTTGACAATGCAACACTAAGCTGAAACAAGTCAAAGCATCATGAAATAAGGCAAAAATCAAGTAGTACAGGTTGCATATGATGAGATTTGGTTAATATAGGTCAAAAGGTGGATTTACCAATTTTAGGCCTTAGTAGATCATGTTTTGAGGCTAAAGGCTATTAGGTGAGTTTAGGCATCAGTTAGGGTCATTGGTGGGCTGTTTGGACCTAGAAATCAGGAGTTTTGAGGCTTTCATGCTAGGTCCCCCTTGTTTCCACCCTAGCCAATGTGGAAGAAGGGACCCTCAATGTGGAAACTAAGGAAAATAGATTTTAGGACATGTAGAGGTCCAAAATTAAGGTTCTAGGGCCTCCCCAAGGTAGCACAAGGCCAAATCTATCAAATTTGGACACTCCAAAGGTCTATAAAAGCCAATAATTAGGTTTTGAAGCCTTTCCCCCTTGTTTCCACACTAGCCAACATGGAAGAAGGGGATTTTAACATGGAGAACCAAGATTCAAGCCAAAACAAGGTCAAACAGGTAGCCGAAACCTATATTTGGAAGTTGTGCATCTCTTAGCTTCGTTTTGAGGTGGTTTTTGGTGTCAAAATGTGTTGAACTAGCTGCCCCCATTTTTCCACATTGAGCATAGTATCCTAAATGTGGAAAGATTTGGGGACACTTGTTTTGTAAATTCATGATGATTCGGGAGCACAATGACTAAGTTCATTGGCTCCTAGGGCTATAAATCATGGTTTCATAAGTTTCTAGCTGATTTTAGACATATTTGGAGGTCATGCAAGGAAATCTAAGGTCTTCCCCATTATCTCCACACTAGGGAAGTTGCTCTAGCATGAAAGATTAGGGGAATGAATTTTGGAGATCAAAATAAGATCAAATAAGCAAAATCTTAAGGCTATGAGATCGTAGGCTTCTCCTACGTAGATCCTTGGCTTCCAAGAGTGTCATCCTACCACTAGAAGTGTAAAAGTAGTTTTACCTCTTCTTTTCCATGTTTCCCAACATGGAAGGATCCCTCTCTAGTTTGGATGAAGTAAGAATCCTAGATCTAGATGAATTCGAATTACAATCGACTATGCATGTTAGCTTCCGGAGTTGCTAGGGGCAAGGGCTATTGTTTCATGTAAAATTTTGGTAATTTTGAGTACTTTTAAGTGTTTTTTGAACTTCCTCCTATTTTTCCATGATTGGGATAGGGAGATTAGTGTGGAAGATTTGGGAAACCACTTTTTATCTATTTGGCATAAATTTTCTAAGGTTTGAAGTCTCCAATAGCTACTAATAGGGTTCTAGAGTGCATGCATTATCTGATGTCATTCTGAGGTGTTTAGGAGCTCTAAATTAGTTTCCCCCTAATTTTCTATGTTGGGAAACATGGAGGAAGGGATCCCCAATGTATAAGAACCATAAGTCTTAAATCTATGCTAGTTTTGGCCTCAATCGACTGTGCATGTGTGCCTCTAGGGTTGCTAGGGTCGAAAACTAGGATTTGAGGTCAAAATTGATTAGTTTGGAGGTTTCTAGATGGTTCCTAAGCTTTCCCTCTTTTTCCATGTTCGGGGATAGTACACTTAGTGTAGAAGACTAGGGGAGTAGTTTTTTTATTTTCAATGATCAATCTTACAAGGTTTGAGGACTCAAGAATGCATGAAACTAGTCTTAGGGCTCATGTAAGGCTACAAGATGTTTGTTTGAGATGTTTAAAGGCTATTTTGAAGTGTCCCAAAAGTTCTCCCCTTCCTTCCATGTTAGCTATCATGAAAGAAAGAGCCCTCATCATGGAGGAACTAGGAGACCCTACTTTTTGCTAATTTTTGACATTTCTAGCTATGCATGCAGGCTTCTAAGGTTGCTAGTGTCAACTACCGATGCCTAATGTTAAAATTTAATTATTTCAAGGTTTATTAGGTAGTTTTTATGCTTTTTCATTTTTTCTATGCTGGGGCTTCCATGCTTAGCATGGAAGATTTGGGAAAAGGATTTTTTAGCTACTTTTGATTAATTTTGGAGAGTCTGAGGGTTCTAGGTTGAGTAGATAGTGTCTTAGAACACACACAAGGCTTTCTAGAATTTGTTTAAGGTCTATAAGGAAACGTTTGAAGTTTTCCCAAGGTTCCCCCCTTTCTTCCATGCTAACCAATGTGGAAGAGATGGCCGCCAACATCAAGGAACCAAGAAACTCCAACTTTTTTCTGTTCTTGACAATTTTGGCTATGCATGAGTGTCTATAGGGTTGCTGGTGTTGGCTATTAATGTTTACAATCAAAATTTGATTATTTTGAGGGTTGTGAAAGGGTTTTTAGCCTTCTCCCCTTTCATCCATGCTAAGTCTGGGATGCTTAGCATCGATGGGATTTTCCTTAGTGTGGAGAACCTAAGAGAGGCATGTTTGGATTATTTTAGGTAACTTCTAGAAGTTTGTTGGATTTTGAAAGGTTTGGGTTGCTTTCGTAAGTCAAACTACATGCAAACTTCAATAGTTTTTGCTTCCCCCTACCATCCATGCTAATATTGGAATGCTCATTATGGAAGAGATCCCCCTCAGTATGGAAGAACCTTAGGGGATTGGATTTTGCTAATTTTTACAATTAGGTGATATCTGGAAAGGTTGTGAAGGCTCTTGTATTAGACACAAGGCAATTTGAGGTTGTTTTCTTGTCCCTAGGACCTCCCACTAATTTTCCTAGATAATTCTCCCAATTTTCCATGTTGGAAAACATGGAAGAGATCTCACCCAATGTGGAAGAATCAAAAACTTCAAGTTTAGGCCAGTTCGACACTTAATCAACCATGCATGTTAGTCTTCAAGGTTGTCAATGTCAATGGTCAATACTGGGTGTTAAGATCCAACAATTTGGAGGCTCCTAAGTGCCTCATGTAGTTTCCCTCCTTTCTTCCACACTAGGCATAATGGCCCCAATGTAGATGAGAGGGGGATGGTAGTTTTGTGACATATTTGACTACTTTTGGGATATTCAAAAGCTCTAAAGGGTTCTGGTAGGGTCTAGGTGTTACCAAGCTTTGAGAAATGGTTACTATATAGTCAATTTAGCTCATTTTTTACTTCCTCCCATCCATCCATGTTGGGGATAAGATGCTCATCATGGATGAAGCCTTCCCCAGCATGGAAACATCAAATCCTAAGGTTTCAACTAGTTTTGACCAATTTCAACTAGGTTTGGTGAGGTTCCAAGGCTATCAAAGATACTTGGAGGGGTTCTAGATCATGTGGAACCTACTTCAAAGTCAAACTTGGGCTAGATGGGTGTTGGGAGGTAAGAATGGATGTTACTCCCTTTTCTTCCATGTTGGGCACTATTTCCCCAATGTAGAAACCCAAATTATCTAGATTTGTCCATGTCCAACCCCTTTAGAAACCTGGGGTTGAAAAAAAGGTAGGTTTTGGTTACTAAAATGGCAAAAATATTATGTTTTAATGGTTTTATGGAGTGGAAGGTATGTATCCATGTTGGGTATGGTATCCCCAACATGGATGCATGGGAATTAAGGCTTGGTTATTTTTCTAAGTGTAAAAAAGTGCTCAAAACTTAATGTTGATGCAATTTTAGACAAGAGTGAAGGTGTATGGTGGGGCCCATAATCCAAAATTTTAAAATTTTGAATTTTGAGTTTAACTCCCACCAATCTCAATGTGGAAGAGAATTTTCCCCCTTTGTACTTCAGTGCCCTTAGAGTTATGGTGCACTATAAGGGAAATTGGGGTTTAGAGGTGGGTGTCTAGGTTTAGACATGTTTTAATGCCAAATTTTACAAGTTTTTTTAATCATAATTTTCATTTTTGAAAACTATACATTAGAGGAGAGCTCTAGCAGATATTTTTGAGGCAAAAGAAACCTATCCTCAGTGTGGAAGCCTCATTCCTTCTTACAGATAGTGTAGAACTCCTATTTTTCTTAATTTCAATCATCCAAAACATTGAGCCTGCCATGGCACCTAAGTAGCATGGAGGAAAGAGATGGAATCCTAATATTTAGAAGGTGTATCTGTGTGCTAGAGACTTACAAGAATTACCTAGGCCTATCTCCATCCATGTCTCATTTGTTACTAGTCTGGGGTAGGTAGTTCACCCTATTTTTGCCTGGCTTTTTGGTCATTTTCATTGCTTTTTCTTATGTTTTTCTTGCCATGTGTGGGGCAATTTTTCTTAGATCTACGCTAATAGAGAGGGTAAAATGAAATTTTGACAAAATCCCACCTTTTATTTTTTCCATTTCTATGTAGATCTATGGTTGTTTTGTTATTTTGTCTTTAGTAGAGTCAATTTTTAAAACCAAGCTTGTTTTTTTCATGCTTTCTTCCCAAATTTTGGGGATATGGCCATTTTTCTTACATTTAGGCCAAAAGGTTCATCAAAATTAAATTTAAAAGAAATCCTACCCCATTATTTAGATTGTTTTTTTTCTAATGGGTATTAATTGTTTCGACTATTTTGGCTATGTTAAGTTGGGTTTTAGCTTTTTAGCTTTTTACATGAAAAAAGCAAGTAATTTTGTGTATTGTTCCTTAAGAAAATTTCTACATTTTTCTTTCAAATCCAATATCATGGGTTTGTAGCCCTACCTATAAGCTTTCTAAGGGATATTGTCTTGTTCAATTTGGATCAGTAATGATGGAGTTATGGTTGTTTTTCTAAGGTCGTGCAGTTAGGTTTTTGTGTGCCATTTTTAGATTTTCATGTAAATTCATGAATTGTTTCTAATGAAATGGCAAGAGTTTTGGATATTTTTTGGTTATGGATAGATAGGACTTTACTTCAACTTTCCAATGAAGGTATAATTACTCTTATTGGCTTTAAAATGAATTTGTTCTGAATTTTTTGGTAAGCCTATGTCAAAAGGAGGTTTGTGCCATTTTCAAATTCTTGTCCAAGTTGGTGAATTTTTCTTAATAAGTGGTAATGATTTTGAATTTTCATTAAGTTTTGGTACATGGGTCTCAATTTAAAATTTCAAATGGTGGTCAAGTCACTTCGTTTGGAGCTCAAACAAATTTTTGGTAAATTTTTTACCAACCCTGCATGAAAGGGGATTCATGGTGATGGCTACAGTTTTTTGCTAATTTTTCTATGTTCCATGTAAAACCGGTTATGTATTTTTGGTTGCAATGGTCATGGTTTTAAGGTTTATGATTTTTGGATTCCTTTTGTGGTAGAATCACTAAAATCAAAACCTAAAAAAAATTTTAATGAATTTTTTGTTAAACTATGCAAATAAGGTTAAATTTTGGATGGATGTGATTGATATGTGTAGTTTTTCTTGTAACAATCATGTAAAAATTGTGTTGTAAATTTTTTTAAAGAAAAGAAAAGCATTTACTATTTTTAGAAAGATTTTTACTATGGCTATATGCTTTTTCTAAGTCTTAATGCTTTTTATAAGTTTATGCATGGTCTAAACTAAGACTTAATTTTGGCTATAATATTTCAGGCTATGAAGTAAAAGGCTATATAAGGTTGTAATAATGCTTTTTTTCTTTGTGGAATTTCCTAAGCTAATTTAGATAAACACGTTAGAGATTTTTATATAGGCAAATTTCACCGTTGACTAGGATGTTTTTTCCAAATTTGTTAAGTAATTCCAATTGGCCATAATGTTTTTGCTATGCAAGGTTGTAATAATCCTTTTTGGTGGAATGTATTAAGCTACTTTAGATAAACACCTTAGAGCTTTTTATAAAGGCAAATTTCACCTTCAACTAGGATTTTTTTTCCCAAATTTGTTAAGAAATTCTAATTGGTCATAGTTCTTTTCCTTTGCTTCATGAAAGGTTTATTTAAAGCCCTTCCTCATCATCATAGAGTTGGTGGGCATTCTCTACTACATTGGTCATCCCAAGACCAATACCCCTCTTCCCGATATACCTTTGGAAAAGCTATCACTATGGTTCTAGCCTAGGGCAAGGGAATTTCTTGCCTACATTCTATAAAACTTCAATGTGATATTGTGGTCACACTTGTCCGCATATATGGTTGGGGCCATAGTATATTTTATATTTTTAGTTTTTTGTTCATGGTTTTAGTTATTAGTTACTAGCTAACTATGTATTATTGTATTTCAGGTATCAGAATATATTGGTGGCCCCAACCCATCACTTCCTCCTCCAAACGCATCTCAACAACCTTCATCAGCTTAGCTTGTTGGCTATTTATTTATTTTTATTTTCATGTTGATGGCTATTCTTAGCCAAGACTATGTTATAGATGGTTGTTATTATTTTTTTGACATTTTTGTCACATAGTGCAACCATGGCTATGTATGTTATGGATACTTTAAATTTAAATTTGAAATTTTTGGTTCTATTTTTGGCTATACATATTGTCACAGTAAATGTTGTGAACATTATGAATGGCTTGGTTGAAATTTTGGCTATAACATTAAATGACTAATCAATGTGATAATAGGCTAAACAAAAAGAAGTATAGTAATAGAGAATATGTTTGCTAGTTTTAGGACATTGTGGGCATAGGTTATATTGTGTTGCCAATTTAAGGTCATGGTAGATCATATTGTCAGTGTAAAGTCTTAGGGAACTATGAAACTAGTTTATAGTCTTAGCAGACTACAATTTTGCCAATTTAAGGCCATAGCAAGCCATGTTGTGTGATTATCTTTGTTAGTTTAAGGCCATGGCGGGCCATGATGCTAGTATAAGGTCTTAGCAAATCATGTTGAGAATAAGAAGAAGAAGCTTATATCTATGATTTTATGTTCTAAATTATTTGAAGCTTTTAGATATTTATAACATGAGAAAGTTTATAATAAATAAGTAAAAATGCAACGTAGAAACTTAAGCTACATGCATAAGGAGTAAAACAAATCAAGCTACATAGAAAGGTATAACAAATTAGGCTACATGGCTAACCACATATCTAGTTATAAGGGCATGGGATGAAAAGGCTAAGTTGAACTTCACTTGTGCAGATTCTTTCTAATCTTTGTAAGATTAGGAAATGAGTCACGTCTATTCTACACAATCTTATATTCACCATCCCCTTCGTTGATGATGCTAAAAGGGAGTTCATCCCATGATGCATCCTACTACTTATCATTGTCATTGTTGGATTTCTCAAGTTTTTTCTCTCTCTTGAGTTGTTGAATTTCATGTCTGGGAGCTTATTCTTGAAGCTCCACTTTAGACCCCTACTCTATGTTCACATTGTTGATAGCTAGAGGAATCGCATTATCATCATGAATTATGATTTCACCTTCCTTGTAAGGAAGATGAATTTCTGGATGAATGGGTGAGGATATGGCTCATAATTGAGCCAACCAAGATCTTCCTAGGATAAGGTTGAGCCCTAGTGTTCCCTCCACCACTAAGAAACTAGCGATGGTGGGAATTTCTCCCCTACCACAAAGCCTAAGGAGATGGACCCCTTGATAGCAACCTTTGATTCATTAAGAAAAAACTTGAGGGTAGTTGTCGATGTAGGATATATTTGCTCAATTAAGCCCAAGCATTCAACAATGGTGCATGGTATGACATTAATTGTAGCTCCATCATCAACATGCATTCGATGCATTTTAAACTATCCTATACATATGGTTATGAATAGAAGAGCCCTAGTTACTTCACCATTTTGGGAATTTCACCATTACAAAATACTAGGGGTGTTGATTGTTCCTCCCTTGGTAAGGGAGGAACCATCACTACATGGATGGATTCTTTATTAGCAGGGATGTCCTCACTAATGGTGATGGAAGTCAACATTTTGACCAACACCTCATGATGTGTGGCAGAAGTCATGATCAGGTCATACAAGCTTAAAGTTGTATTCTTCTGCTTGAAGAACTACCTACCTTGATCTATCACATTGAGGAAGTTTTTATTGTTAGCCATGGGATTGTTGCCCCAATTGTGCTTTACTTTCTCCATGCATCCCAAAATGCAAACTTTGGCTTTAGGTTGTGCTTTTTGGGGCTTTTCCTCATTTTTTTAGTTATGAGCTTTGGTGTCCTCTTGTGGCCTGTTAATTGGAGTGAGTTGGTCAAAGGAGGTCATGGGTATAGCTAAAATGGGAGTGGGCTTATCATCCTTGTTGTTGGGTATAGTGCTCCCCACTATCTATCATCCTTTGCACATCATCCCTCAATGTAAGGCAAAAGTCTATGTCATGACCAAGAAATTAGTGATAGTGGTAGAAGCAATCTAAATTGAAGTACCTAGGAAATTGAGGGTCATCCTTCATTACTCTAGTGGGGTCTTTGGCTATTTCACAGAGTCTATCATAATTCTTTCAAGAAGCTTTAGACATCTATTTGTATTAAATGCATCCACTTTTCAAAAGTTTGTCTAATAGCTTGGATAACTTTTGAGGTAAGGTAATGTACTTAGACCTTTCCTTCATTTCAAAATTAGGTCTAGTTTTTATTGATGCAATAGACATAGAGGTTGATGGTTGGTTATTGTGGTCATTAGTGGGGGCATTGGGTGGGTTGGCCCTTAGCCCTTAATTCATGGTCTTTGTTTCTTTGGTCACAGTTGCTATAGTTGTATTGTTTTGTTTGTTTTTCTTTGTTTCTCAATGTATGTTGACTTTTATAGGCTACATAGGTTGGATCATGACTAGTGATGGGATGCGATAGCATGTCTTTCCCATGATATCGCATACGAGATATCGCAATCCATCGTCATTTCTATAAATAAGAAGCGGCTCTCCCTTGTTTCACCATCTAGATCTAGACCCTTAGTGAAACTCTGGTAGTTTTACCTCTCCAAAGATAGAATAATTTCCATGTGCTCGCAGTAGGAGCTCCAAAGTGAACGGATCTTTATTCGAGAAAATATTGTACCTGAGCACAAGTTTTTGTACGGAAATAAAGACAAACTTTTGGATAAACCTTGCAGTGACTGGACTAAGCTAAATAGGACTTTAATTACTATTATTTATTGTTAATGTTTAAATTCTTTATTAGTTAATTAAATCTCTCTCAACCCTTCTCTCCTAGTTAAGTGCATTTAGTACAACCACTTAGAGCACGTGCGTTACGCTTGGTAATCCCAGTAACGAATAGCGTTTGGTAATCCTAGAAGGTTGCATCGGCTCAGGGTGTGAACGGTAAGTGGGAACGGATACTGATGTTAGGTTAATTAAGGCTTAGTTAGTTAAAGTTAGCTAATTAGTCTCTTCACCTTTTCCCTCCTAGCATTGGCGATAAAACATAAAAGATATAAAAATCACATACCTCAGACTTACTTAACTATACAACTGTGACAAATACAAGTAAGTCTGGGAAGACAACGAATGATTAACCTTAAGTGTTCCATAAGGCGTGTAGGCACTTAGTCTGCGGAGTTCGACCAGATAGCGCGTGTAATGCTTGTATTCGTATGGTTGAGTGTAGGGGTACCTCGCCACTCATCATTGGCACCATTGTCTGGGAATAAGTTTTTTGTGCGCTAAGTAGAACATAGGAAATCATCCACATCATTGGGAAGCTTAAACGTACCCTTAGGATTAATTAGAAGAAAATTTAAACAATGGTTAATAGCACACCGACAAGATAACAATGTCTTCTTCTTCTCATAAAAGCACTTCACCACCTAGGAATCACATAAGAGACCGTCGGCAGTCTAACATGCATAACCAAGAACTACCAGCTCCTCAACAATATTGAGTGGTATATACTCATCCCGATGAGTATATACCTGATTTTACTTTTATCCTCCATCAGGATGAACAATTGTGTTGGTGAGATTTGCAAGGTAACATAGTGTTACCCTTAGATCATGTAGTCCCCAACATGCTCCTCCATGCTCTTGCACAGATAGGCATGACACAACTATATGCTGAATATGTTGCAAAAGATTATGACACAAGGGATTACCATCCCATAGCGGCCTGCAGTAGTAGAGCTACCATACATCGTTGAAGGGCAAAGGGGTCCCGCACGTCCTAAGCGAAATTGGAGATGGTGAACCAGTTATAACAGGTTCTCCATCAAATGATGTTCCCCCTCCTCATGATGGTGAGAAGATACGATATCATTAGAACCTACACTCTACGATTCACAACCCTGGTTCTGATCCCCATGAACACCAAGTGTTCACTAAGGAAACAAAAACACATGACAAGGATGGGCATTCAGATCGTCATCACGATCAGGGCCATCCATAGCCACCAACAAGAAGGTAAGAAACATCGTCATGGCAATGGTTCTCCTTCTTCTTCCTCTTCATCGCATCATTCACCCTCTCCTTCCACATTAGGATGTAATCACAAAGAGCACAATGATGAGGATAAGGGTAAGCAAAATGAGAGACCTCGACGAGAGAGTCGAGAGTGAGGACGAGGGCATTCGAGAGAATCAAGGCATGAAAGAATGGAAAGTAGGGAACCACATAGGCATCATAGACTTCATGAGAGAGATGATCATGATGAACCCCTACTTGCCACCCAAAGTATGTTAGATATTACGGGGGTTGTGAGAATACCTACAAGGCAACAAAAAGATAGTCGGATCAAGAGACTTGACATGAATAATATCCCCCACTTTGAGGGGGGATACAATGCTGATCTGAAAAATCAGTTACAGGCATTCCACAATGCTTGTGCCTTGCAAAATATTGAAAATGAGTGGCAGAAGTTAAAGTTATTTCCTAGGACACTCATAAAAGAAGCAGAGAGTTGGTACCGGTCCTTAGAACCAAAAACCATTAGGAGGTGGAGAATGATGCTAGAACTCTTTAATGACAAATACCAAACATACTCTAGAGTGTCCAACTTGCGTAAGCAGATCCAAGGATGGAAGCAGGGTACTAACGAACCTTTGGATGCTACCATGGGTTGATATTACGTATATCTACATCGTTGCCCGGGCCATGATTACGCACAACGGGATCAACTCCGCCATCTCGTAGATGGGCTAAGACATGAAACCAGGAGAACCCTTAGGACATATGCCCAAGGGAGGTTATCTGAACTTAGATCCCATGAAGTTCATAGATTGTTGGAGCAAGTAGCTAAAGAAGAATGGGAGCTATGAAAAAGAGAAAGTACGGAAGAATATAACCGCGATCCTTCCCTCCGAAAGAAAGAAGTAAGATTCTATGAGGAAGAGGATGAGTCACCACTCGAAGAGTTGGTGAATAGAAAAACCTTGGTGCTTCAGAAATTAACAACTGAAGTGTTAGCTAAGGTGGATCAATTGAGGGACTCCTTAGACAGTAGATTCAAAACCATCCTGAAAATCATAGAGGAGTCTAAGGAGGAATGAAGTAGTGATTGTGATAAGAAAAAGCAGAGAGATTCAGGCCATGCACGTGACAAGGGTAAGGGAAAAATGGCTATCACTGATGAGGTTGTGGATTCAGATACAAACAATGATGGTGGATGTAAGATCTACCAATATGACCATCCTAAGGGATGTTGCCAAATAATCTCACATCTACAAGAATCTGGGATGTATGCACTCAACCCAAGACTTAACAGATGGCAAGCACCCCAAAGGTTACCTTATCCCCAAGGTAACCCAAGGTAGTTCCACCAACCGTTAACATATTATCCAAGTGGAACTTCGCCACAACCTATCGGGCAACATCAGCAATGGTAATACCCACAGTTATGGGGGATGCCACCACCGGGGCAACAATACCCTTACCGGCAACCTGATCCTTATGGCTATTACGTGTAGCAGCCGGTTTCTCCAAGTGACTATATGGGTCACGCAACTCCACAACATCACTACCAAGTTTGGGAGTATTTTAGGACTCCTTCTCCTCCAGGATAAGAGCCACATACATACCATCCTCTGAATCCATCCGCCACTCATACGCCGATAGTTCCACTACCACCCGCTCCAACAATGCAAGGGGAACTCCCCACTCAACCATAGCAATGTAATGCTATGAGAGCTGTAAACCTTCAACCCACTGCTAGTTTTGACAACCATACAAAGAGAAGACCTTTCTTCAGAACCAAGAGTCCGAACAAGCTCTCACAACCACAAACGGTTGAGTCTATGACCACTCCTCCAACAATTAAGGCTTCAGAGCTCCCTTCAAACCAACAACAGGGCTCAACACATATGGTTATGTTAACACATACCATTACTAACTGGATCAAGGTAGGCTACCTTTCCAGGAAACTATCTAACCCTAGAAGTCCCTTAATCTACCTCCAAGTCACTGGGAATGAACCACGTAAGGCTCTTCTTGACTTAGGTTCCAGAGTCAACTGAATATCACAAGAAATGTATAAAGCCTGGAACCTACCTCCACTCAAGAAGAGAAATATTCAACTAGAGCTAGCTGACCAGTCCATCACCATTCCCTTGGGATTGGTGGAGGACATCGTTACCACTGTGTGTGGTTGGTCATACATGGCCGATTTCTTGGTGATAGAAGTCAACATTAACAAAGGGGACTTCCCAATTATAATGGGGAGGGCATGGCTTAGCACCATCAACATGTGCCTAGGAATCCAAAATATTTCCTTGGAAATATCTAAGGAAAACATTTATGGAAAGATCAAGAAGAAGAAAGTTCCATGCATCACATATAGTGACTTAGAGGGTGATGACATGGAGGAATTCTCAGCATCTCCTGTATGCAACTGGTGTGCCCGAGAGACTTAGATATAAAGGTACCTGTATGTAGCAACCACACAACAAGAGAATACCCAGTGGTTGACAGTTGATCAAGAGAGCAGCCCACCAACATGCATGGAATGAACTGGGGGAATAACTCACGCTCACAATGAAGGCATAGATACATTGGAATATGAGTGTCGCCAACTTCCAACTCTTAACTTGAAAACATCAATTGGGAGAAGTTGAAAAATTTTAAGAAATTCAAAAAAACGCTCATTATTATGGATCTCTCCCTTTCAATTCAATCATGGGGGAGATGGCCACCTATGCTGATCATTCGAGGCCCTCAATTCTTTTTAGTTTTTGTTTTCCACATTTTTTTTACACATTTTTGTTTTACACAATTTTGTTTTGCACATTCTTGTTTTACAAATTTCTTTAACTTGATTTTTTTACAACATTGTTTATACTTTTTTATCTTGTGTGTGTGTGTGTGTGTGTGTGTGTGTGTGTGTGTGTTATCCATTTTATTAAGTTTTTCCCCTAATAAGTGCTCTTAATGATGGTATGAACTATATTCTACTGGTTGCTAATGTTTGGTTTTTACCTTTAAGATTATGATGTTGATACTAAGGTATGGTTCTTTCGATATGACAGGCAATGAGTCCACTTTATCCATACATCCACAAATTTCTATGGTCTCTCTTAGCTTGGAACTATACAATCCCTTTCTAAATAAGAACTATAAACGAATCGGTGACTGGGTATTTCTCAAACTAAGGAAGGACTCAAGGATTGAAAAGGGTGTGACTTCAAGGGAACTTGATGCATTTGTGTTGGCCATTCTCTTGGGTGCTTGGATGTTTTCTTCTTGAATTTTCTTACCACTTTGACATTACCCAATTATCATGAAGCTGAGCTAATAAAAATAACAAATTCTTTGCATGGTGTGGTTCTCATGCATAAACACATAAAAACAACAACAACAACAAAATAGTGAGAATTTAAAGCACACCCCTTAGATGAAATAATCATTTGGGCTACAAGCACTGGTTATGGAACTAAAATAAACATGTTCCCTCTAACTAAGGCCCTTCTCACTTCCCATTCTCTCCTCCTTCATTTCGTCGAAATGGTGGTGGCTCTTTGGAGAAGGAATTCTTGTTACTTCAAGTGGATGGATTGGCCGAATGCATTAATGCAAAGTCACTAGATGTGGTTTGTTTGAGGCCAGACTTGGAATGGAATCTACCAAGTCATATTAATCATTAGAATACACAAGGGGCTGTACACCACCTTGTTCTTGAAACTCCATTCCATTCTCTTCTCTCCATCCTTCTCTCCATTGTTCACCTCATTACCGGTTGTATCATTAGTGTATATTTTAGTTGACGCATTGTTTTCTTGTTGGTAAATTCTTGTGGTTAAGACTTTAACTCTTGTTTCCAAATGAAATTTCCAGAGCTTACAAACTCTTTAAATGTGGGAATGTCAGGGCATTAAGGGCATTATCCTACTTTGGGGAGGACCCACTGGCATTCCTCTTTGGTGCATCAGTTAATTTCTTTCCCTTAAACATTGTTGCAATCAATCTTATTTTTTTCATTTCCATCTTGACATCCATTTCATCGACATTATAGTTGTCTCTTTTTCTCCATCTTTCTTATTCCTTTTCTTTCTCCATTTTACCACTATCGGAGGTTCGCTCTTAGTCATGGGGGTCCTGACCAAATTTTTTTGATTTTCTCCTAACCCCTACACCTTCGGTAGTCACCAATATTATATCTCTAGAATCTGCATCAGCCATACCACAATTTAGCCAATGGACCTTTCACCGAAGCAAGGTATCAACTACATTGTGATTCATTTACCCTTGCTAATATGTGACTGTGTTGTGTGTGTAGATGGAAATCATACAACAATGGATTAGATCTGGAGGAAACACTTGGAATGGATTGGTGCTGAAGCAGTTATGCAAGGAACAAGATCGATGGCGCGCTTATGGATGGACAAAAAAAGGCACAATCTTGGCATTGACAACAGAAAAAATTCTCTCTCTCTCTCTCTCTTTCTCAGCTTCCAAATAAGTCCTAATGTCAAATATATAGAGTGTTCACTCTTGTTTTCGTGAACACCAGTTTTGTCATGTTCTGTAATGATGGTCCATTCACATATCATCCCATTCACCATTAGTTCCATTCAAGTCAATAATCCCATACCTTCCAAATGTTTTGTAAGTAACTCAAGGATGAGTTTTTATTCAGTCATGGGGTTATGATGGGACACGATATTGCATGGGCCATGATATCGCGTATGCGATATCACGTCCTCACTACACTATTGCGTATGCGATGTATCGTGCGTGATATTGCATCTTTCCCGCAATATCGCGTACACGATATCATAGTCTGTCGTCATTTCTATAAATAAGAAGCAGCTCTCCCTTGTTTCACCATCTAGATCTAGACCCTTAGTGAAACTCTAGTAGTTTTACTTCTCCAAAGATAGAATAATTTCCATGTGCCCACAGTAGGAGCTCCAAAGTGAATGGATCTTTATTTGAGCAAATATTGTACCTAAGCACAAGTTTGTGTACGGAAATAAAGATGAACTTTTGGGTAAACCTTGCAGTGCATGGACTAAGCTAAATAGAACTTTAATTACTGTTATTTATTGTTAATGTTTAAATGATTTATTAGTTAATTAAATCTCTCTCAACCCTTCTCTCCTAGTTAAGTGCATTTAGTACGACCGCTTCAAGCACATGCGTTATGCTTGGTAATGCTAGTAACGAATAGCGTTTGGTAATCCCAGAAGGCTGCATCAGCTCAGGGTGTGAATGGTAAGTGGGAACGGATACTGATGCTAGGTTAATTAAGGCTTAGTTAGTTAAAGTTAGCTAATTAGTCTCTTCACCTTTTCCCTCCTAGCATAGGTGATAAAACATAAAAGATATAAAAATCACATATCTCAGACTTACTTAACCATACAACCATGAAAAATACAAGTAAGTCTGGGAAGACAACGAATGATTAACCTTAAGTGTTCCATAAGACGTGTAGGCACTTAGTCTACGGAGTTCGACCGGATCGCACATGTAATGCTCGTATTCGTATGGTTGAGTGTAGGGGTACTTCGTCACTCATCAACTAGCCTCCACAACATCCTCTATATTTTTAGTTTGAGAAAATGCCTAGCTAAAGGATTGTGGATCAAGGTAGTAGAGCTTGGACTTAATGAATTCATTAACCACTCCCTTAAATATGACCAACAAGTGGGCTTTGGCTATAGGCTTTGGTATTTCATTCAGTAATCCATTCTACCACTAGATGAACTTTTGCATGGATTTTAGGGACCCTTGCTTAACCTCCATGAGTTGATCAAGTGTTGTGTCAAGATTTAAGTTATATTTGAAGTAGTTGAAAAAATAGGTAATCAATTCCTCAAGAGAGGATATGGATCTCCTAGGTAATGTGTGGTACTAATCAAGTGCTTTCCCAATCAAGGACATAGAAAAAATCCTCATGATGGTATGAGGCCATGGCTATGAGAGTAAGCATTCAGATTGAAAGGTAATAAGATAAGCATTAGGATCACCTTCTGTATTATAGTTGCTAAATTGAGGAGTAGGGACACTAGGAGGAAGTGTTAAGGGTGGGACCACAAGGCTAATAGGATCATCCTAGTAGAAGTCCATAGTCTTGATAATTTATGAAGTAGATGCTTTAAGCCTCTTCAACTCCTCTATTAGCTTCTAGATCATCTAGAAGGCTTGATCTAGGCTCTATGATGATCATGTTGGTTGTGGGGTTTGCACATAAGGTTGTGGAATTTTTTGTGAGGCTTGTGGCCTCGTTATGGATTGTAGGATAGAAGGAAGAGATTTTTTTATGGTTGTAGCTTGTGGGCTAAACAAGGAAAATGATGTTTGTGCTGGTACCTGAGGCACAAATGGGATAAAGGACCCCTGAGTTACTTGGGGTTCTATGGTGGATCCTATATGGTTGTGTAGCGAACATCATAGATCTATTATAGGTAGTTGGTTGTGGCATTGATTGAGTTTGATGTGTGACTATGATCAATGTGGGACCAATTGTGGTGGAAGATGGTGGCACCATGCCCATGAAGAAAACAAAAGCATTAGAGGAAGGTGCTATGACCTTGGGAAATATTTGTTGAAAAAATTCTCCCAAGATGTTTTCAGCTTAGATTTTGCCCTAAATTCATCCTCCTCCTCTTGTTGTTCTCCTAAGCTATGCTTGTCATCTTCCTCTTCCATTATAATCCATTGAGCCAAGATGTTGGCATAGATATCAATTACAGGTATTTGTTCATACAAGGAAGGTACATACTCTTTCCCAGCCTGATGTATGAGCTCGAACTCAGTTTTTACCTCTGCTTTCACACATGGGATAATAAGGCCAGCTTGCATTTTGGCACAAATTTAGTAATAATGATCTTCATTTATGAACATAAAATTAGGAATTTTCCCTCTGGCTCTGAAAGATCACCTACACTTGATGATGACAAGGTCTTTAGGATCATAGACCCTCATGGCATGTTGGTTAGAACCTTTTCTAGTGAGGGTGAAGGGTAATTTGGTGGACTATTGGAAAGACATGTCTATTTTGTCAAAAATGGCTTGGAATAGGCTATAAATGGAAAAGCAAAAGTGAATTCAAATGAATAGCATTCAAAAAAAATTAAAAGAAAGTAAAAATGACTAAAGATGAAGTACTTACTATAATTAGTAAGTGGGAGTAAGGAGGGGTTTACCCCTTTATCAAAAATGAAATGCTAGCAAAGTTGGTATTAAACCTCACCCACACTAGCTTCCCAACTACCTCTACACTGGGTATGGTAGGGGAGAAAGAAGGGGGATGAGATAATGGAAACCTTCTAACCCAATTTTGATAGGAGGAAGGCCAAAAATTAGAAATGCAAAAAATGGATTAAAATAGATTATAAAGAGTAATAATAGAGGTAGATCCCAACAAGTGAAATTCAAAAATGATCAAACGAAGAAAAAAATAGCTAAAATGGAGCACTTACTAAAATTAGTAAGTGGGGGGTAATGGGGTTTACCCCTTTACCAAAAAATAGAAAGTTGGAAAAGTTGGTATTAAGCCTCATCCACGAAGGCCTTGCAACTACCTCCACACTGAATATGGTAGGGGCGAGTGGGGGCGGCAGTGGGCAGGTGGGGAAAGAAAGATGGTGAGATGATTGGAATCTCACATCTTCTAACTCAACATTGATGAGGGGAAGACTAAAAGCCAAAGTGAAAATTTTGGGTTTTCCCATTGAAACTTGATTTTAGCAAGTTGTCAATTTTCTTAGCTTGGAAAAATGAGGGGGAAGCTAACTTTCAAAAGTCTAGTAATTTATGGAAGAGTTGCACCACCAACTTTAGAAACTGGAAAAATTTAAATTAATAGAAAAAAGAAAAGGAGGAAGGTTTCAACACTAGCTTTGGGGCTAAAAAATTCATAGCAACTACTATGAAAATTCACCACCCAACCACCTACAATTTTCATACTACAGTTTTGATCACAGGGGGAAAGCAGTAGCGTTGATCTTTTGAAGGTTTTGGTGGAATGCCAACATTAGCCTTGAAATTCACAATAATTGTTGTGAAAATATTAAAAATCCAAACACTTGCAACTTCCATGCTGGGCTTTGATTGCAGGGGATGGATTACAATGTTGTTTGATGCAAAAATTCAAAGGTTTTGAAGCAACAAATTGCAAATTTTAGGATGATAGGGAATGTTGACAATGATGGATAGAAGATTGGACATAGAAATTAGGTAGAGGCCCTCTTTCTAGCACTAAGAAAAATATTGTGAAAGGAAAAATCAATCGCTAAAAAGACTGATGGATTTGGTGTAGCAGTCCTCAACCCACAAATCCCTAGGGCCTCTGAAAAAAATGAGATTTGGGACACCATGGTTGGTCTGACAAATCAACCAAGGACTTATGAAATGCAAAATGGGATAATAAAAATAGAATGATAAAACTGATAACAAATCTAAATAATGCACTATAAATAAACAAACATATTTTGCACACAAAACCTAGAACTTAAAACTTTATTAAGAAAGAATAAAGAATAAGTTAAAGAAATATGTACAAATGGTTCTTGAGTAGATAGCAGGGGGGTTCACTTGGATGGGGGTTCAAGGTCCATTTAAATTGATGTAGTCAACTCCAAAAAGTTTGATGTCCTACCACTCCTAATGCTATCGAACCTTTGGTGCTACTACAAATCTGTAACATTGGCTATGATGAGGGTTAAGAACTGTGAAGAGTACATGCTTCCCAAGTGCTTTGCACTAGGAGTTGGGAATCCCAACAATGTAGTGTGAAGTTTGAAAATTCACAAATCCCAAATGGGGTTACAAGGTCACAAGGTCATAGGGTTTCCACATTGTATTCAAGAGGATACAAGTGTATAAACTTGTAAGAACTCTTGAGTGCTTGAGAATGCCCAAGTGTATAACTGTGAACAAATTGTTGAACTATGTAAAAATTATGTAACTAATGTGAACAATATAGGATTGCAAAAATGTGAAACCTTGAGAAAAATTGTTGAACCATATAAAAAATTGCTAAACCACTAAATGGTGTTTGAGGCTAGTTTTTATAGGTTTTAGGCCATGAATGGTGCTACAAAATGGCTATAATTTGGCTTCATAATGGTTGCCAAATTGTTGCAAATTTCTACCTCATGTAGGTAAGATGGGTACCCAAATTTTGGGGGTTACTATATATGGTAAATGCCTTTCCCCCATGACCATTCCATTTACTCTAAATAGTAACAGGGGCACACCTTCTATGCTAAAGATAGATCTTCCATGCTCAGCTTTCTGCCATCCTTGCTAGGGTGGTTGGTCAACATTGGAGTACATGGAGTGTTAAATTTTGGATTTTGTGGCTTTCATGATGGGGGCATGTAGTTTCCATGCTAGGAGAAAAAGTTTCCAAGCTAAGGGAAAAGCCCCCACTCCTCCACACTATGGGTAGGTGAGATTTACCTTCATGTAAGTGTTTCAATGTAGAAAAATGTATACCCCCCATAAAACCCATCAAATTGTCATTTTTGACATTCCAAAAAGTAATTTTTCTGCCCCCACCATACTTCACAAGCCTCCTCACCCCCCCTCCCCACCCCAAGCCCAAATATAGACTCTAGATGACTTTTTTTCACTTGGGGAATAAGGCTTTGACAACTTATGATGCATTTTTTTAGCTCCAAAAGTATGGAATATGTGAGATTACCCTCTATAGGTTACAATCTTCACATTTGCAATGAAGGTTTGCCTCAAGTTTCATGGGGTGAAAGCTACATGATAAAAATTGGCTATAACATATAAAAATTTTGTGGTGTTTTACACTCCTCTAATTAGAGTATGTCTCTTCTAAGAAGCAAGAGCTTCATGATATGATTATGAAGCAAGAATATAAGCACATACATGTTTAAAAGTAGGAAAGATCTTCTTCTAAAGACTCTCATAACTACAACATGAATGATTCTAGGGGAAATAATTACATGCATCTTTGTTTATGGGACATGAGTTATAATTTTAGTAACCCAAAGTAGTCCATAATTTCACATTTTTCTTACCCTCATTTGAATATAAGTGTTGATGGTTTGAATAAGCCATTGTTTTTGTGGACCTATCAAGGTCAAATTCATAAAGTAGTTTGCATTCCATATAAAATAATTAAGGAGAATACATTCAGAAAGATTATTATGATTAACATTTCTACATTTAACACATTTAGCAAGCAATTAAATGATGATCCATAGCTTCATGTTCAAAAATTTATCATCATTTATGAGATACAAGGGTTGAATAGAAAGTGGAAAAAAATCCATCTTTTTTCCCTACACACTCATTAATCATGATATAACATGATATCAAGGTCATCCATTGTTGACCTTTTGGTATGTCAAAACCTTAAGAAAATTGGAGAACAAGAATGTTTATGTGGTTGTTGTGTTTGTAGGACAAGAACATGAATTAAGACTAAAGGAGAGATTAAGAGATGAGATGACATCTACAAAGAGATGTCAAAGTGGAGACAATAAGGACTTACTAGACATGAATGAACACTCAAGGATTGAGAGCCACAACAAGATGTCAAAGTGAGGAAAACAAGGACTCAAGAGAGCTTGGACAAGGACTTCATTAGAAAAGTGTGAACAAGGCCAGAGAAGAAGACTATGTCAAAATCAAGGTGCTCCAAGAGTTGAAATCAATAAGAGAAAGCTTCAAGAAGAAAAGTTCAAAAGATGTGAAGACATCTCCCAGAAGCAGAAGACATCTTAGCCAAAGTAAAGAAATCCTAGAGAAGACATCTCCTCAAATATGTCTCTCATAAAGAAGAGATGTCTCCCATGAATGGAAGTCAAATGTGGAGAGATGTCCCAATCTTGAAGAAGATGTCTCCTTTAGCCATTAAATTGTTGTTGTATGAATTCCAAGGTGATTTCAGAAACTTCAAGGCTATAAGAAGACTTCATTCTCTTGGGTTTTATGCAAGTGTTGTGCATGAATAGTCACTATCAAAGAAATCATTTCATATTGTACTTGTGTACCCAATTTGTCATATCATTTGCTTATGTATTGTACTTCATTATCATATCATTTGTGTTATTGTATTGTGCCTCAAAGTCAAGGATTTTGTAAATTAGTTACATTCTTTCCTTGTAACATTTATTTCTCTTTCTTGTTTCCCTATTGGGGTTGATGTGTGTTTTTCAAGAAGGCATCATCATTGAGCTTGTCAAGACCAAGTTGGGTTGAGTGATTAGTGTAGTGTCACAACACTTTGGAGTGGAGCTTAATTTGTAAAGGTTGTGGGATCCTAAAAACCACATTCTAAGCTTGTTAGGAGTTTGCAAGATTGAGTGGATTTGCATCAATGAATCACTCTAGAGTGAAGCATAGAGCTGTATAGGGTATGGTACCCTTCAAACCACATTTTGAGAAAAATAAATTCCAAAGGTGTGCAAGCAATCTACCCTCTAAGTGTGGAGCATCCAAGTTGGGGAACCACATAAAACTGATGTGTGCTTTGTGTTGAAGAATTTTTGATTTGAGGAACTTATTCATACCCGCCCTCCCCCTTCTAAGTTCTATGATCCTCAAGTAGTATCAAATCCTAGTACGCTTGCCTCTACATCATCATCAAGAGTGAAAAATGAAGGGAACTTCACCTATTAGAAAGCTAGGATGCAAGGATTCTTTGAATCGATGGAGTTTGAAGTATAGGAGTCCATCCGAAGGCTACATACCACCTATCAAAAGCACAATAAGAGCCATCAATCCCCATAAAAAATGGACATAGGAAGAAAGAGATAAGTTCATGCATGACGCAAAAGCTAAAAATTGTTTATATTATCCATTAAATAAATTTGAATTTAATAGAGTAGCTAGATGTAAAATAGCCAAATAAATTTGGAAAACATTAGAGGCTACATATGAGGGAACTTCAATAGTTAAGAAATCTAAATTGTTAGTCTTGCAAAATGAGTATGACAAGCTTAAAATGAGAAAATAAAAGATTATTTTTCCAGAGAAAATGATCTTGTTGTGGCCATTAGAGAAATGGATAAATATCTACTGGAGAATAATGTCATAATAAAGATTATTAGAACTTTGCAACCAGAATTTAGACCCAAAGTTACTACTATGAAGGAAATTAGATATTTTTTAGTTCTTAAATTTGAACTTCAAAGTGCTCTCATTGGTTATGAAATGAATCTCATAAGCAAAGGAGCTATTTAAGAGAAATTTCCCATTTTCCTTAAATTATCCATTAAGAAGAAAGAGCCTAATGAGCCAGATGAGGACAGTGAGAGGAGATAGCCTTTCTCTCAATAAAGCTGAAAAGACTTATAAAAAAGAGGGGTAAAAGCTCCAATCAGCAAAGATCAAATCCATTCAAAGGTAAAGAGAGAGGTGAAAATTTTTCAAGTTTTACTTTTGATTCTTCTTCTATAGAATTTTGGATTTGTGGTGGAAGAGGCCATGTGGCCTCTAAATGTCCTAGTAATGGCAAGTTATACAGAAAGGACATAAATAATGAAGAGATGAAAAAGATAAATTTATACACATGTTGGGACGATGAGGAGAAAATTTAAAAAGAAGTGGAAGATGATGTAAAAAATTACATCTCATCTATATGGCTCTCACAGATGATGATACTAACTCCTCATATGATGAACTCAGTGAGGAAGAAAGGTTTGATTTGTTATGTAATGAATTATTATCTTTTAAAAATGTTTACAAAAAATAAAATAAGCAAGTTAAAACAAAGGATCAAGAAATTTCTTTATTAAATTCAACAATTTCTAATCTTACTAAAGAACTCTTAAACCTAAGGGCTAAGAATGATAAACTACCCTTGTCTTATGAGCATGCTAAAGTAGAAATTGCAAATGTCAAACTTGTAAACAAAATGTTGGCAAAGGGAAAAGAATCCCTTTAGATGGTATTATGACAAGGAAGAAGTCCACATAACAAGAGTGGACTTGGATGTTGTACACAAGATGAATCATCTTCATGAACCCCATCTTAGCCGAATGCTATTCCAAGGGACAAAGCTACTACATCCTAATTAGAAGAAGCTTCCATCTATCAAAAGGGTCCTCAAGGGTTTGATCATCCTAATCACTCTTACTACAATAGGAGGATTAGATGCTATTATTGTCATAAATTTAGACACAAACAATGGGAATACAACTTAAATTTCTATCATTTAAATAGTTGGTCATACCATAAGACTCATTGGTCTTAGCAAAATGTACCAAGAAGGGAATCTATGTAGGACCTTAGGAGGAATTCGACTACTCAAAAAACCAAGGGGGTTAAGAAATAATGGAGAGTTAAAAGGAAGGTATGAAGAATAAGGAGACTCTCTCCAAAAAAATTTATGAAGAGGATTCAAGCCTTGGACATAGAGCAAGTTTGTGCAAAATGAGAAACCTCAAGAGATGAATCTCACTCTCTAACATTATAAGCAAGAAAGGTAAGTAGAGATAAGTTTTATTTTAATAATGTATATTCTCTAAGACTATAGTCCTTAGCAGCCTTTCCCAAACCCCATTCTATAAAGTCTCTTTTAGAGGAGATGTCTACCTAAAGACATCTTCTAAGAGATGTCTACTCCAAGAAAGAGACATCTACATGAAGACATCTATCCATAAGATGAGATGTCTATCTATCATCTTCTATAGTGCAACAAAGATATCTACTATGAAAAGAAGGTGTCTCCCTTGATTTTTAATTGTGGAGGACACATCTATCTTCCAATAGAGACATCTTCTTTCTCGTCAAAATCCCTCATTTGGTGCCATTATAAAAGTCAAAACCCTCATTCTTTTGTCTTGTTCTTCGAAGATGATCCCACAGAGACAACTAGGGCTTCACCAGCAACAACGATTTCAATAATTATGGCCCACAAGAAGATAGGAACATCCAAGGCACCAACTAAGAAGAGAGCAAGAGCAAGTTCTAGTAGCAAAAAAAGCTTCTACATGCCCCAATTTATAAGTACTAGTGCCCAACATAGGTTTGAAGTAACTAGAATCATGCACATCATCTTTGAGCACTTCTTTTCATTTCCTTTACATAGGTAGCAAACCTTGATGGATTATTTCAAACTATTGAACTGAAGTGATTTTGTTATTGTCAATCGTTGAACTTAGAAGGGGGGGATGAATAAGATCCCCAAATTAAAACTTTGTAACAAAAAAGCACACACACTGAATTTAACATGGTTTCCCAACTTGGGTATTCCATACTTAGAGGGTAGGTCACTAGCACAACTTCAAAATTTGTTGCTTTCAAAATGTTTTTGAAGGATCCATACCCTATACAATCTTCAAGCCCCACTCTAGAGTGTTATGTCGCAACACCAACCACTCAACCCCACAATGTCCTGTCAGGCTTGGAATATGGTTTTTAGGCTTTCACAACCTTTACAACCTTGATCTCCACTCCAAAGTATTATACTACAGCACCAATAACTTACTCCAGTAAAATCTGGACAAGATTAAGCAAGATAAACCCTATAGGGCAACAAGAGAGAACAATTGCAAGGAATAGATGCAACTTAGTTTGCTAATCCTTGTACACTGAGGTACAACACACATACAATGAACAAATGATGATACAATAAAGAGAAAAAAAGATTACAATGATTACACAATGGCTTGCACATGTTCCAATGCATATGATATCTACTTATAGCTGCCATGTTTCTAAATCCATCTTGGAACTCATGCAATGGCCAAGCAATGATCACTAATGGTCATGGAAGATGTCTTCTTTATGCCTGAGACATCTTTCTATATTTGACTTCAATTTTGGGAAGATTTCTTTATTTTGGAAAGACATCTTTCTAAAATCTCCAGTCTAGGAGACATCTTTGTTTGATGAAATACATATTTCTAGAACTTTCCCTCATTCTATGAATACATCTTTGCCTAGTGAAAGATGTCTCTACCTAATAAAAGACATCTATTGTTTCTTGAAGATGTCTTTACCTATGTTCACTCCAATTCTACCAAGTCATCTTTTGTTTCCCAAAGATGTTTTTCTTCAACTTTCTTTTTCCTCTAAATTCATTGTTCCTTGTCCACAACTTTGATCTTCTACATGCTTTAATGATGGTAAATTTGCTTGTAAATTATCTAGTCTTTGTTCATGTTCTTTGAAATTCTTGCATGTTCATTTGAGATCTTGCAGAAGACCTTCTCCTTTAAGCTCTAGATTTGTTCATTTCTTGTTTTCTATGTAGGCTTTAGCTCATCTTGGTTTTCCATGTGTATAGTTCCTACAAACACAATAACCACACAACCATGCAATCAACCTTTGACTCCAATTTACTTAACATTTTAACATACCAAAAGGTCCACAATCTCCTCATTTTTGGTGATGTTCAAAACTTAAGAAAATGGATTAGTTATTATACAAACATAACCATACTACTCTCTCCCTTTTTGAACAATAGATAAAAAGGATAAAGGGCACAAAATTGGTTCATAAAAAAATATATATCAATAAGTTTTAGATAATATTCAGAATCAAACATCATGACATAATCTCAAAAATATATAGTAAAGCAAGAGACTCAATTGTTCAGCACTAAGTTCCATGAAGATAAGTCCCTAATTTGTCAAGAACTAATCCAAATCCTTCAATTCATATTCCACCTTGAAGCATGAACTAAAACAATAAGTCATTAGTAGTACATGATTATTTTAACAATCAAATATCCTCCCTCTTGGTAACTATCAACAAAAGAGATCATATCTATATAATAAGAAAAATATAGCAATTTCCAACATGAAATAAGCCATGTTAAATACCAAATTCTACATCGCAAGGCAAACTATTCAATGGATGATTCAATCAAAACTACATATACCTAAAAATAATAATCATGGTCTTGCTCATAACATCAACTAGTTGCTTTACAAAAACTAGGTACTTCTTACTTCAACTTATGATTGAATATTAAAGAGATGGACTATCAATTCAAAAATAATGAGGACCAACAACACAAATTGATGCTAATGATAAA
This sequence comes from Gnetum montanum, assembly GCA_015680685.1. NCBI lineage: Eukaryota > Viridiplantae > Streptophyta > Gnetopsida > Gnetales > Gnetaceae > Gnetum > Gnetum montanum. Next base: position 512,779 of record MNCI01020185.1, on the reverse strand, counting down.
AGATAAATCATGGAGGAACAAGAAGTCTATCTATTAGAAAAAATTATTTTATGGCAATGTGTATTTCTAGATTCACCCAAAAAGACATCAACAATAGAATATTATAGCTATGAGAGAAACATGCATATTTTGCTTTTTGTATAAGGCAATACAACAAACACAATCATTCAAGATTTTGTCATTCCAAAAAAAACCCCCTCTTGAAGTCATTTTTTTGCTCATTGTGGTTCTTGGCTAAAGTCTCCAAAGACTCCCCCTACATTGGTGGCCTCCAAGATGATTGAGAAGTAAGCTCCCCCTACACATGTGTTGCTTATCTTGGGCCTTTAAGATTGACATGAAAATATCACAAAAATACTATAATTGTAGGTCAACATTAAGCTCAATTGTGAAGATCTAGGCCTTCAACCAATAATATTGATAGAATTTTTAGAGGTGTTGAGTGGCAAGGTACCCCTACACTCAACCATATGAATATGAGCGTAACACGCGCAATCCGGTCGAACTCCGCAGACTAAGTGCCTACATGCCTCATGGAACACTTAAGGTTAATTATTCGTTGTCTTCCCAGACTTACTTGTATTTTCCATGGTGTATGGTTACATAAGTCTGAGGTATATGATTTTTATAGCTTTTTCGATTTTATCTCCTATGCTAAAATGTGAAGGGTTGAAGAGACTAATTACTAACTCTAATTAACTAACTAAGTCTAAATTAACCTGGCATCAGCATCCATTCCCACTTACCATTCACACCCTAAACTAATGCAACCATGGTTACCAAACACTAGTCGTTGCTGGGATCACCACGCGTAACGCACGCGCTTGAAGTAGTCGTACTGAGGCACTTAACTAGGAGAGAAGGATTGAGAAAGATTTAATTCCTAATAAAGCATTTAAATGGAAAATAGTAAATAACAATAAATAAAATCCTAATTAGCCTATTCCATGCACTGCAAGGTTTATCCAAGAAGTTCATCTTTATTACCATACACAAACTTGTGTTCAAGTACAATGTTTGCTCGAATAAAGATCTATTCACTTTGGAGCTCCTACTGCGGGCACATGGAAAATATTCTATCTCTGAAGAGGTAAAACTACCAGAGTTTCTCTAAGGGCTAGATCTAGATGAGAAAACAAGGGAGAGCCGCCTCTTATTTATCGACTTGGTGGTGGACCGTAATCTCGTGTACGCGATATCATGGGGGACGACACGATATCGCGTACGCGATATCGCGAGGGATGCGATATCGTTGCCCATGTGATATCACATCCCATCATACCCCCATGACTAAATGAAAACTCATCCTCAAGTTCCTTATAATAATATCAGGAAGGTATGGGATTATTGACTCAAATGGAACTAATGGGATGACATGTGAACGGATCATCATTACAAGACACAAAAAAATTGGTGTTCATGAAAAAAAGAGTGAACACCTTATTACATTGATATCAGGCCTTTGTTGGTAGCTAAGAAAGAGAGAAAGAAGTGTTGCTATTGCCAACGCCAAGACTGCACCTTTCGTTGTCCATCCGTAAACGTGCCATTGATCTTGCTCTTTGCATAGCTGCTTTCCAGACAGTTCCATTCCAAGTGTTCCCACCAGATCCACTCCGTTGTTGTATGATTGTCATCTACACACACAACACAGTATTATATTAGCAAGGGTGAATGAATTTCAATGTAGTTGATACCTTGCCTCAGTGAAAGATCAATTGGCTGGGTTGTGGTATGGTTGATACGGATCTGGAGATATAATAATGATGACTACCGACGGTGTAGGGGTTAGGAGAAAATTGAAAAAATTAGGTCCCATACCCCCATGACTAATTGCAAACCTCCAGTAGTGGTAGAATGGAGAAAGATGGAGAAAAAGAGACAACTATGACATCGATGAAAGGGATGTCAAGATGGAAATGAACAAAATGAAATGGATTGCAAAAATGTTAGGGAAAAGAATTGAATTGGTGCACCAAATAGGAATGTCAGTGGGTCCTTCCCAAAGCAGGCTCATGCCGTTAATGCCCTAACAAACCCACATTCAAAGATTCTGTAGGCTCTAGGAATGTCATTTGGAACAAGAGTTAAAGTCTTAACCACAAGAATTTATCGAAAAGAAAACAATGTGTCAACCAGAATATACACTAATGGTACAACCAGAAATGAGGTGAAAAATGGAGAGAAGGATGGAGAGAAGAGAATGGAATGGAATCCCAAGAACAAGGTGGTGTATAGCCCCTTGTGGAGTTAATGATTAATGTGACTTGGCAAATCTCATTCCAACTCCAGCCTCAAACCAAACACATCCAGTGATTTCGCATCAATGCATTCGGCCAATCCATCCTCTTGAATAACAAGAATGACTTCACCCAAGAGCCACCACCATTCCAATGAAACAAAGGAGGAGAGAATGGGAGCAAGAAGGACCTTAGTTAGAGGGAACATTTTTATTTTAGTTCCATAACTAGTGCTTGTAGCACAAGAGATTATTTTTTCTAAGGGGTGTGCTTTGAATTCTCACTTTTTTTTTCTTTTTCTCTTTTTTGTTTTTGTTTTTGTGTTTTGTATTTTTATGTGTGAGAACCACACCATGCAAAGACTTCTTATTTTTATTGACTTAGCTTCCCGATAATTGGGTAACATCAGAACAGTAAGAAAATTCCAGAAGAAAACATCCAAGCACCCAAGAGAATGGCTCATAAAAGTGCATCAAGTTCCCTTGAAGTCACACCCTTTTCAAACCTTGAGTCCTTCCTTAGTTTGAGAAATACCCAGTCACCGATTCGTTAAAGTTCTTATTAGAAAGGGACTGTACATTTCGAAGCTGAGAGAGACCATAGAAACTGGTGGATGAATGGATGAAGTGGACTCATTGTCTGCTATATCAAAAGAAACATACCTTAGTATCAACATCATGACTTAAAGATAAAAACAAAACAGTAGTAGTCAATAAGAAAAATAGTTCATACCATCATGAAGAACACTTATTGGTGACAAACTTACAAGGTGGATAACACACACACACACACACACAAAATGAAAAAGTATAACGATGTTGAAAAACAAAAACAAGAAAAGTTAAAGAAATTGTAAAACAAAAACATGTAAAACAAAAACATGGAAAACAAAAATGTGTAAGATAGAAAAAATGTGTAAAACAAAAAACTAAAAAGAACTGAGGGCCTCTAATGATCATCATAGGTGGCCATCTCCCCCATGACTGAGTGGAAAGGGAGAGATCCAAAATAATGAATGCCTATTTGAATTTTTCAAAAGTGTCCAACTTCTCCTGACTAATGTTCTTAGATTAAGGGGTGAAAGTTGGTGATGCTCATAATCCAATGTGTCTATGCCTCATTGTTAACATGAGTTGTACCCCCAGTTTGTTCCATGCATGTTGATCAGTTGCTCTTTCATTTAGCTGTCAACCACGGGGTGTCCACTATTGGTTGTGTGGTTGCTACATATAGGCATCTTTGTCTCACAGTATCAAGGGCACACCTGTTGCATGGAGGAGATGCCGAGCATTCCTCCATGTCATCACCCAATGAATCACTGTATGTGATGCATGAAACTTTCTTCTTCTCGATCTTTCCATAAATATTTACCTTAGATATCTCCAAGGAAAGATCACGGATCCCTAGGTACACATCTATTGTGCTTAGCCATGGCCTTTCCATTATAATTGGGAAGTCCCCTTCATTGTTGTTAACTTCGATCACTAGGAAATTAGCTAGGTATGACCAACCATACACAGTGGTAACAATGTCCTCCACCAATCCCAAGGGACTGGTGATGGACTGGTCTGCCAGCTCTAGTTGGATATTGCTCTTCTTAAGTTGGGGCAGGTTCCAGGCTTGATACATTTCTCGTGATATTAGGTTGACTCCGAAACCTGAGTTAAGAAGAGCCTTATGTGGTTCGTTCCCGATGACTTGGAGGTAGATTAAGGGACTTTCAGGGTCAGATAGTTTCCTGGGAAGGTGGCCTACCTTGATCCAGTTGGTTACGGTATGTGTTAACATAACCGTATGCATTGAGCTCTGATTTTGGTTTGAAGGGAGCTCCAAAGCCTTGTATGTTGGAGGAGCATACCTAGACTCAACCACTTGTTGTTTTGAGAGCTTGTCTGGGCTTTTGATTCTAAAGAAAGGTCTTCTCTTTTTACATTTTTCAGAACCAGTAGCAGATTGAATGTTCACATCTCTCGTAGCGTTGCGTTGCTATGGTTGAGTGGGAAGTTCCCATTGCATTGTTGGAGTAGGAGGTGTCGAGGGAACTATTGGTGGAAGAGGTGCAGGAAGATTAGGAGGATGGTATGGGTATGGAGCATCTCCTGGAGGAGAAGGAGTCCTCCTAAAGTACTCCCGAACTTGGTAGTGACATTGGGGAGTTGTGTGACCCATGGAGTCACTTAGAGAAACTGGCTACTGCACATAATAACCATATGGATTGGGTTGTCGATAAGGGTACTATTGTTTCAATGGTGGCATCCCCCATGACTATGGGTATTGCCACTACTGATGCTGCCCAATGGGTTGTGGTGGAGTTCCACTTGGATAGTACGTTAATGGTTGGTGGAATTGTCTTGTATTACCTTGAGGATAAGGTAACCTTCGGGGTGTCTACCATTTGTTAAGTCTCGATTTCAGTGCATACATCCCAGACTCCTGTAAATATGAGATGATTGGACAACATCCCTTGGGATGGTCATATTGGCAGATCTCACATCCACCGTCATTGTCGGTGTCCGAATCCACAACCTCATCGAAGATAGTTATTTTCCCCTTACCCTTGTCACGTGTAAGGCTAGAATCTCTCTGCTTTGTCTTGTTCTTGTCACTACTTCGTTCCTCCTTAGAATCTTCTACAATCTTTAGGAAAATTTCAATTTTACTATCTAAGGAGCTCCATACTTCATCTACCTTGGCCGATACTTCCGTTGTTAGCTTCTGAAGTGGCAAGGTTTTTCGGTTCACCAACTCTTCAAGTGGTGATTCATCCTCTTCATCGCAAAATCTCACTCCCTTCTTTCGAAGAGAAGGATCACAATTATATTCTTTTGCACTTTTCCTTTTTCATAGTTCATGGGATCTAAGTTCTGATAATCTCCCTTGGGCATAAGTCCCAAGGGTTCTCCTAGTTTCATACCTTAGCCCATCCATAATGTGGCGGAGTTGATCCCGCTGTGCGTAACCATGGCCCAGGCAACGATGTAACAATGTGTAGTAGTGGCCCATGGCAGCATCCAAGGGTTCATGAGTACCTTGCTTCCATCCTTGGATCTGCTTACACAAGTTAGACACTCTGGAGTATGTTTGATATTTATCGTTGAAGAGTTCTAACATTGTACTCCACCTCCTAATGATTTCTAGTTCTAAGGATCGATACCAACTCTCTTCTTCCTTGATGAGTATCCTGGGAAACAACTTTAGTTTTTGCCACTTGTTCTCTATGTTTTGCAAGGCACAGGCATCATGGAATGCCTGTAAATGATTTTGCGAATCCGCGTTGTATCCACCTTCAAAGTGTGTGATGTTGTTCATGTCTAGGCGCTTGATCCGACCATCTTTTAAATGCCTTGTTGGTATTCTCACTACCTCCATTAAAATTAGCATGCTTCGGATGGCAAGTAGGGGTTCACCATGATCATCTCTTTGATGACGTCTATGATGTCTACATTGTTCCCTACTTTCCCTTCGTTCATGCCTTTGTCCTCTCTCTTGACTTTCTCATCGAGGTCTCTCATTTTTTCTACCTCTATCCTCACCATTATGGTCTCTATGACGGCACCCAGAGGTGGAAGGAGAGGGTGAATGATGTGAAGAAGGAGAACCATCGCCATAAGGATGTTTCCTACCTTCTCTTCTGTGGCTTTGGCCCCAATCATGATGACGATCTGAGTGCCTGTCCTTGTCATGTATTGTTGTTCCCTCAGTGAACAGTTGGTGTTCATGGGGATCAAAACCAGGGTTATGTATCATGGAGCATAGGTTCTAATCCCCCGCCTTCTCACTATCATTAGGAGGGGGAACATCTTTCGATAGAGAACTTATTATAAGTGGTTCACCATCTCCAATTTCACTTAGGACATGCGGGACCTCTTTGCCCTTCAATAGTGTGTGTTGCCTCTCCTGCCTTGAGTCCCTTAAACATTGTGCAAATATGAGATGATAATCCCTTGTGTCAAAATCTACTACAACGTATTCAGCATAGAGCTGAGTCATGCCAATTTGTGCCAAAGCACGGAGGAGCATGTTGGGGACTGCACGATCTGGAGGTAACACTATGTTACCTTGCAAGTCTTTCCAGTGCATCTGTTCATCCTGATGGAGGATAAAAGTAAAATTAGGTATATACTCATCAAGATGAGTATATACAACCCTATATTATTGAGGAACTAGTGGATTTTGGTTATGTGTTTTAGATTGCCGATTGTTCTTTGTATGATCCCTAGGTGGTGAGTTACTCTTATGAGAAGAAGAAGAAGAAGACATGGTGCCTTATCAGTGTGCTATTTAACTGTTATATAATTTTTCATTTAATTAACCCTAAGGTTCATTTAAGCTCCCAACGATGTGAGTGATTTCCTATGTTCTACTTAGTGCACAAACACTTAGTCCCCGGCAACAGCACCAATGATGAGTGGCAAGGTACCCCTACACTCAACCATACGAATACGAGCATAACACGCGTGATCTAGTCAAACTCCATAGACTAAGTGCCTACACGCCTCATGAAACACTTAAGGTTAATTATTTTTTGTCTTCCCAGAATTACTTGTATTTGTCACGGTGTATGGTTAAGTAAGTCTGAGGTATATGATTTTTATAGCTTTTTCGATTTTATCTACTATGCTGAAAGGTGAAGAGTTGAAGAGACTAATTACTAACTCTAATTAACTAACTAAGTTTGAATTAACCTAGCATTAGCATCCGTTCCCACTTACCGTTCACACCTTGAACCAATGCAACTGTGGTTACCAAATGCTAGTCGTTGCTGGGATCACCACGCATAACGCACGTGCTCGAAATGGTCGTACTGAGGCACTTAACGAGGAGAGAAGGGTTGATAAATATTTAATTCTTAATAAACCATTTAAATGGAAAATAGTAAATAAAAATAAATAAAATCCTAATTAGCCTATTCCATGCACTGCAAGGTTTATCCAAGAAGTTCGTCTTTATTGCCGTACACAAACTTGTGTTCAAGTACAATGTTTGCTCGAATAAAGATCCATTCACTTTGGAGCTCCTACTGTGGGCACATGGAAAATATTCTATCTCTGGAGAGGTAAAACTACCAGAGTTTCCCTAAGGGCTAGATCTAGACGAGAAAACAAGGGAGAGCCACCTCTTATTTATAGACTTGGCGGCAGACCGCGATATCGCGGCCCATTCGATATCGCATCCCATCAAGAGGTTTGTCTTATCTTATAAATGGAAAAAAACATCCCAAAGACTATGAGCATAGAAATAGATCATTACAAGAATTTCAGATTAAGAAAGATTGCATACAAAACAAGAAATCAAACTAAAATTGTTATAAGATGAAGATTTAAGGGAAATTATTACAAGTGCTATCATAAATCTTCACAAAACCAATTATATAAATATCATGAATGAATGTAAGAAATGCTCTAGACATTTATTCCACCATTTTTGATCTAGACAAGACATAGATAATTTTGGACTTCTCATACACTATCCTTATTAACTAGCAAGCAAAGAGATAAAAACTTACCTTGACTTGCCTTGCTTACCAATAAAAAGAGAAGATTAATGGAGTTTGAGATGAGGTCCCCTATCATGAAGTACCTCCTCATGCTTATGTTCTCTTTATTAGATTGTGTATGTGATGTCTCTATTTATTTATGTTCCTTGGGATAGAACTTTTGATCACTTTTTGCATTATTTTTAGGACTCCACTTCCCTTCATTCTCACTTACTAGTACCTACACAATTTCCTTACCAAAGTCTTTTTGACAAGACCAATCATTAATCTTATTTTGATCATTAAGATTTTTCTTACAACCACAATTTTTACACATAATAAAGTATTATCCTCATGATCAAAATTATCAAACCTTACTATGCTTGAGCTTAAGCTAGTATCTTCATGTGTTACTTCTTCTAAATTCTTTGGCTAATTTCAGGAGTCTCTTCTTCTTGAACCTTGCAATAATCCTTATTAAAAGAGGTTAGTGGTTGAATCTTAGCTTTTATGTCTAAGATCTCTTCTTTCATTTCAACATGAATAGCATCTAACTTAGAAAGCATTAGTTTCTTTTCCTTCCTAATCAAATGATGTAAAAGAGAAATTTCTTCTTCAAATTCACTATACCTCTTGTCACACTTACCATCTTGTTCAACCACATGTGAGGAATTTTCATCAATAATGAGATGTGAATCTTTGAAAGAATTACATGCTTCTTCTTCAATTTGCTCACCATCATCTCAACTTGTATAAAAGTTGGTCTTTTTCAATTCCTCATCCTTGGATCTATTCTTTGGCTATACCTTGCTATCTCCACAAACCCAACATTCTATAGAAGAGAAATCTAAGTTAGAAGTATTTAAAAAAAATTTATCTCTATCTTTACCTCTAAAAAGATTGGGTCTTTTCTAAGATGATCCCTTGTTTCTTCTTGTAAGCTAAAGTTATAGTTTTCTTTAGAGAAGGACAATCTTGTCCTCACTACCCTTATCATGCTCATTTGATTCCTTCTCCTTGGAGGAAGTCTTTAGAGCAATAGGTATTTCTTGGATTTCTCCTTCACTTATGAGATTTATTTCATAAGCAATGAGAGCACTTTGAAGCTCTCCAAATTTTAGTGTTGAGAAGTTTCTAATTTCCTTCATGGTAGTGACCTTTGGTTTGAACTCCAATTGTAGAGTTTTGATCATTTTGATGATGACATTGCCTTCAAGTAGATCCTTTCCTATTCCTCTAATAGCTACAATAAGATCATTAGCTCTAGAGAAATAATCCTTTATTTTCTCACCTTCTATCATTTTGAGTTTATTGTACTCACTTTGTAAAACTAATAATTTTCATTGCTTAACAATAGATGTTCCTTCATAAGTATCTTCTAAAGTTTACCAAATTTCTTTGGTTGTTTTACATCCTACTATTCTATTAAATTTACATTTATTCAATGCACAATATAAATAATTTTTTTCTTTTGAATCAAACATAAAGTTATCCTTATCCTCTTATGTTCATTTATTGCAAGGCTTGATGATGTTGTTGGAGCTATCAATAGGTAGAGTGTAACCTTCAAGGATTAACTCCAATACTTCAAACTCCATGGATTCAAGAAACCCTTGCATTCTTGCTTTTTAATAGGCAAATTCAAACCCATCGAACATAGGTGGCTTTGTATAAGATGTTCCCTCCATTGTTCACTCTTATAGTTGATGATGATAGAGAAGAGTACCAGGCTATGATAACATTTATGGATCATTGAACTTAGAAGGGGAAATGAATAAGTACCCCAAATTAAAATTTTGTAACACAAAAGCACACAAATTGAATTTAACATGGTTCCCCAACTTGGGTAGTCTACACTCAAAGGGTAGATCACTAGCACACCTATAGACTTTTTACTCTCAAAATGTGGTTGAAGGATCCACACCCTATATAGTCTTCAAGCTCTACTCTGAAGTGTTGTGCTGCAACACTAGCTACTCAACCCTGCAATGTCCCATCAGGCTTGAAATGTGGTTTCTAGGCTTCCACAACCTTTACAACCTTGAGCTCCACTTTAGAGTGTTGTACTACAACACCAAAAACTCGATCCCATAGGATCTTGACAAGCTCAAGCAAGATCAACCCCATAGGACAACAAGAAAGAACAATTGCATGGGATATATGCAACTTAGTTTGCTCATCCTTGTACATTGAGGTACATCACACTTACAATGAACAAATGATGATACAATGAAGAACAATAGATATTACAATGATAAATAAATGATTACACAATGTTTTGCACATTTTCCAATGCATATGATGTCTACTTATAGCTATCATGTTTCTAAATCCATCTTGGAACTCATGCAATGACTAGGCAATGATCACTAATGATCATGGAAGACATCTTCCTTATGCCTAAGATGTCTTTCTATATTTGCCTTCAATTATGGAAAGATGTCTTTGTCTAGGAAAGACATTTTTCTAAAATCTCCATTCTAGAAGATGTCTTTTTCTAATGAAAGACACCTTTCTAGAACTTACCCTCATTTTGTGAAGACATCTTTGCTTGGTGAAAGGAGTCTCTACCTAATAAAAGATGTTTGCTATTTCTTGAAGACACCTTTTTCTATGTTCACTCCAATTCTTCCAAGTTGTCTTCTATTTTCCAAAGATGTCTTTCTTCAACTTTCTTTATCCTATAAATTCATCGCCCACAACCTTGATCTTCTGCATGCTTTAAAGATGACAACTTTGCTTGCATATTATTTGGTCCTTGTTCATGTTCTTTGGTATTCTAGCATGTTCATTTGAGACCTTGTTGAAGACCTTATCCTTTAAGCTCTAGATAATTTTGTTTCTTATTTTCTATGTAGGCTTTAGCTCATCTTGGATTTCCATGTATGTAGTCACTATAAACATAATAACCACACAACCATGCAAACAACCTTTGACTCCATTTTACTTAATGTTTTGATACACCAAAAAGGTCCAAGATTACTATGGATTTCTTAGTTCCATAAGTTTTAATTAGAGATTTTTATTGCAATATTGTGATTTTCAATGTTGTTGTTAGGGCATACACATTTATGGTTGGAAGTCTTGTAATTGAGGTGTATTCTTGGATGCACTCCTTGGAATTTCTAGTGTAGATGTTTTTCTGATTACCATTAATTTTGTGAATTTATTTATACAAATGGTATAATTCCCATCAGTCATGATGAGTTTTGTGTTGCCCTGTTCAAAGAATCTGTCTTTTGATAGAGGCTAAATTCATATGAATAGGATGTCTCCGGATGCTTCCACTTTGTCCTTTATTGTGCTATATAATATTATTGTAAAAGGGAAAAACTATAGTTATCTACTTCCATCCCAAGCTTGTGTGCTCTACTACCTCCTTATAAGACAACCACTAGATTTAGGGCATACTTTCTATCAAGACATGCTAAGTTTGTCTGCCAAGAAGAGAATCCTTGGGCACCCCTATCTCATCAATTTGTTGATACATCACAAGGTTGTACTTGTTTTAAAGATGCCTTTGTTCAAAGGTAAGAGGAGCCTTAATAAGCATGCTAAGGAGAGGAGCCACTCTCATGTAGCAAAATCAAAACCAAGCACTAGGCCACCTCATCAAAAAAGAAGAAGAAAGTTACATCATCATCCAAGGCCTCTCCTTAGTTAAGTAGTTCCAAATCTACTGGTGCACAACTTAGATCCTTCCTAAAGAAGATACTTCAACCATTTTCTTGTGCTATTAGGATGCTTGGAAAGAATCACTCTTACATGCATAAGAGAATGGATGCTATTAGCATACATCTTTCTCCAGATGGGAAACAATTTGAGGAGGTCACTACTCCTATCTCTGATAGTGAGAAGGACATTCCTACACTATCAAGGCATTCCATAGTAGCTAGACCTTCTTGTGCATATGACTTATGGATGGAATCAGATTTTGATCCTGATGCACCACCAGCTCAGTCTAGGGGGAGCCTCATGTTCCACCTCCTCTAGGTGATGCTCCTAGATCATTTGAGTAGCAAGCCATGGAGAGTATCTTTGGGACCACATCCCAATGAGTACCTACTAATGTTACTTATCAAATAAAGGAACCTTTCTCATCTTTCTAGCAAGCTCCAACTTAGCTTTATGCACTAGCTTCATCTTAGTTTTGAGTGAAGCTTCACCCCTAGAGGACCCCTGTTTAGCAAATAGAGTATTCATATAATGATGAGTAGCATTCCATCATCTCTAGCGCTAGTAGTAATGATGTTGAGGAGGAGACTTATCATCCATCCAAAGTAGCAACCAATTCTAAGTTTGATGATGCAACCAAGGTCAATGGTTAGGATTCTCAAGTGTTCTCTCTCTCTCTCTCTCTCTCTCTCTCTCTNTGTTTTTTCTCTCTCTCTCTCTCTCTCTCTCTCTCTCTCTCTCTCTCTCTCTTCTTTTTGCTAATGTCCAAAAAGGGGAAGAAATTTGGGAGATGATCACATATGTGATTTTTGTGGATTTGAAAATATGTGATTTTTTTATATGATGTAACTACTTGATGAATAGTTGTATGTACAACTAAGGATGTTTTATGATATAGACTAATGGTGTTCTTTTTAATTATCTTTCTATGGCACACTTTTTATTTTCCCTTATGCTTTGAACCATTGTGAACCTCAAAGCTTTTATCCTAGTCCCTAGCTACCATAGGAATTTATATGTCTTAATATTATTTTTGGTATTTATTGGTTTATCATCTCATCCATCTTCTTAAGTTTTTTACATCACCAAAAAGGGGGAGATTGTTGACCTTTTGGCATGTCAAAACCTTAAGAAAATTAGAGAACAAAGATGTTTGTGTGGTTGTTATGTTTATAGGACAAGAACATGGATTAAGACTAAAGGAGAGATCAAGAGATGAGATGACATCTACAAAGAGATCTCAAAGTGGAAACAATAAGAACTTGTTGGACGTGAATGAAGACTTAAGAATTGAAAGCTATGACAAGATGTCAAAGTAAGAACTACAAGGACTCAAGAGAGCTTGGACAAGGACTTCATTATAAAAATGTAAGAAATGGAAAATAAGAATACTACAGCAAAATCAAGATGCTCCAAGAGTTCAAATAAATGAGAGAAAGCTTCGGAAAGTAAAGTTTAAAAGATGGGAAGATGTTTCCCAAAAGTAGAAGAGAAATTGGCTAAAGCAGAGAAACCCCATAGAAGACTAGGCACTATCAAAGAAATCATTACATACTATACTTGTGTACCTAATTTTTCATATCATTTGCTTGTGTATTATACTTCATTTTCATATCATATGTGTTGTTGTATTAAGTGTTGTTGTACTATGCCTCAAATTCAAGGATTTATAAATTAGATACATTCTTTCCTTGTAATCTTTGTTTCTCTTTCATGTTGCTCAGTTTGAGTTGATGTGCTTCTTATAAGAAGGCATCATCATTGAGCTTGTTAGGACCTAGTTAGGTGAGTGTTTGTTGCAACATCACAAAAATTGGGAGTGGAGCTCAATTCATCAAAGTTGTGGAATCATGGAAACCACATTCTAATCTTGTCAGGACCTTATGGGGTTGAGTGGATTCATGATGATGAATCACTCTATAGTGAAGCTTAGAGATGTATAGGGTGTGGTACCCTTCAAACCACATTTTGATACAAACAAAGTTTGAAAGTGTGCAGGTGATCTACCCTCCAAATGTGAAGCACCCAAGTTGGGAAACCACATAAAATTGGTGTGTGCTTTGTGTTAAGGAATTTTTTATTTAGAAAATTTATTCATCCCCCTCCCCCATCTCGTGCCACCCCTCTTCTAAGTTCTACGATGCTCATCCATCAACTTCCATCTTTTCTTAGTTGGATATATTAAAAAATTTTAATGTCAAGTTTTAGTCTTTTTTTCAAGTTGTAAATCTCAAAAAGAAAATAGCAAGATGAAAATATGATACCAATGAATCATTAGATGTGGTCATTAAATCATACAATTGCATGCTTAATCAATGTTCAAATCATGAGTTCGGCAAATACAACTAATTAATGCACCTGGTAGAAGAACTATAGTCATAGACTCATGAAAGGATGGATATGTATGTCATGCATAATATCTATCAAAGGTCAATAACTCAAATTACAATTATGTTGGATGTTGTAGCTAAGTTAGAAGGTGAATGACATAAGCATACTAATGTAGAGAAAGTTAACATATCTTTCTAATGAGTGGTGAGATACCCCTACACTCAACCATACGAATACAAGCATAGCACGCGCGATCTGGTCGAACTCTGTAGACTAAGTGCCTACATGCCCATGAAACACTTAGGATTAATCATTTGTTGTCTTCCTAGACTTACTTGTAGTTGTCATGGTGTATGGTTAAGTAAGTCTGAGGTATATGATTTTTATAGCTTTTTATGTTTTTATCTCCTATGCTAATGAGTTGAAGGGTTGAGAAACTAATTACTAACTCTAACTAATGAACTAAGTCTAAATTACCTAGCGTCAGCATCTATTCCCACTTACTGTACACACCCTGAACCAATGCAACCATGGCTACCAAATGCTAATCGTTGTTGGGATCACCACATGTAACGCACGTGCTCGAAGCGATCGTACTGAGGCACTTAACTAGGAGAGAAGGGTTGAGAGAGAAAGTAGTAAATAATAGATAATAAATAACAAGTAATAAATAACAGTAAATAAAATCCTAATTAGCCTATTCCATGCACTGCAAGGTTTATCCAAGAAGCTCGTCTTTATTGTCGTACACAAACTTGCGTTCAGGTACATTGTTTGCTCGAATAAATATTCGTTCACTTTAGGACTCCTACTACAAGCACATGGAAAATATTCTATCTCTGGAGTGATCAATCTACCATAGTTTCCCTACTATCTAACCTAGGATGAGGAAACAAGGGAGAGATACCTCTTATTTATAGATATGACGACGCACCGCGATATCACGTATGCCATATCGCGAGGGATGCGATATCGCGACAGCCACGATATCGCATACGCGATATCACGGCCCATGTGATATCGCGTCCCATCATACCCCCATGACTAAATGAAAACTCATCCTTGAGTTCCTTACAATAATATTGGGAAGGTATGGGATTATTGACTCAAAGAAAACTAATGGGATGACATGTGAACAGATCATCATTACAAGACTTGAAGAAACTGGTGTTCATGACAACAAGAGTGAATACCTTATTACATTAACATCAGTCCTTAGTTGGTAGCTGAGAGAGAAGAGAGAAATAAGTGTTGCTGCTACCAACACCAAGATTACGCCTTCCATTGTCCTTCGGTAAGCGCACCATCGATCTTTCTCCTTGCATAGCTGCTTCCAGCACTGCTCCATTCCAAGTGTTCCTTCTAGATCCTCTCCATTGTTGCATGATTTCCATCTGCACACACAACACAATATTTTATTAGCAAGGGTAAATGAATCATCATGTAATTAATACCTTGCTTTGGTGTAAGTCCATTGACTAAGTTGTGGTATGGCTGATACGGATCTGGAGATATATTAATGATGACTACCGAAGGTGTAGGGGTTAGAAAAAAATCAAAAAAATCAGGGCTAGGAGAAAATCGACGAAAAAATCAGGCCCTATAGCCCCATGACTAATCACGAACCTCTAGTAGCGTTAGAATGGAGAAAGAAAAGGAATAAGAAAGATAAAAAGGAACAAATATGACATCGATGAAATGGATGTCAAGATGGAAATGAAAAAAATAAAATAGATTGCAAAAATGTTAGGGAAAAGAATTTAACTGATGCACCAAATAGGAATGTTAGTGGATCCTCCCCAAAGTAGGCTCATGCCCTTAATGCCCTGAAAAACCCACATTCAAAGAGTCCGTAGGCTTTGGGAATGTCATTTGGAACAAGAGTTAAAGTCTTAACCGCAAGAATTTACCAAAAAGAACACGATGTATCTACCAAAATATACACTAATGATGCAACCGGAAATTAGGTGGATAATGGAGAGAAGGATGGAGGGAAGAGAATGGAATGGAATCCCAAGAACAAGGTGGTGTACATCCCCTTGTGTGTTTCATGATTAATGTGACTTGGCAAATCCCATTCTAACTCTAGCCTCAAATCAACCACATCCGGTGACTTTGCATCAATGCATCCGGTTAATCCACCCCCTTGAATAACAAGAATGCTTCCCCCAAGAGTCACCACCATTTCGATGAAACAAGGAGGAGAGAATGGGAAGCGAGAAGGGCCTTAGTTAGAGGGAACATTTTAGTTCCATAACTAGTGCTTGTAGCCCAAGTGATTATTTCGTCTAAGGGATGTGCTTTGAATTCTCATAGTTTTTTTTTATGTTTTATGTTTTTATGCGTGAGAACCACACCATGCAAAGACTTCTTTTTTTTATTTTCTCAACTTCCCGATAATTGGGTAACATCAGAACGGTAAGAAAACTCAAAGAGAAAACATCCAAGCATCCAAGAGAGTGGCCAACACAAATGCATCAAGTTCCCTTGAAGTCACACCCTTTTCAATCCTTGAGTCCTTCCTTAGTTTGAGAAATACCCAGTCACCGATTCGTTAGAGTTCTTATTATGAAAGGGACTGTACATTTCCAAGCCAAGAGAGATCATAGAAACTGGTGGATGGATGGATGAAGTGAACTCATTGCCTGCCATATCAAAAGAAACATACCTTAGTATCAACATTATGACTTAAAGGTAAAAATCAAACATTATCAATCAATATGAAAATAGTTCATACCATCAAGAAGAACACTTATTGGGTGACGAACTTACATGGTGGATCACACACACACAAACACACAAAAAATGAAAAAGTATAACGATGTTAAAAAACAAAAACAAGAAAAGTTAAAGAATTTTGTAAAACAAAAACTTGTAAGACAAAAACGTGTAAAACAAAAATGTGTAAAACAAAAACTTGTAAAAAAACTGTGTAAAACAAAAACGTGTAAAAAAAAATGTGTAAAACAAAAATGTGTAAAACAAAAACGTGGAAAACACAAACTTGTAAAAAAAACGTGGAAAAAACATGTAAAACAAAAACTAAAAAGAATTGAGGTCCCCAAATGATTAGCATAGGTGGCCATCTCCCCCATGACTGAATTGTAAGGGAGAGATCCGAAATAATGAGCGTTTGTTTAAATTTTGTAGAAGTGCCCAGCTTCTCCCAATTGATGTTCTTAGATTAAGGGTGGAAGTTGGTGAAGCTCATATTCCAATGTGTCTATGTCTCCATTGTTGGCATGGGTTATTTCCCCAGTTCATTCCATGCATATTTTTCGGTTGCTCTTTCGACTAGCTATCAACCATGGGGTGTCTACTACTTGTTGTGTGGGTGCTAGATACAGGTATCTTTGGATTTGTATCTCTTGGGCACACCGATTACATGGAAGAGATGCTAAACATTCTTCCATGTCATCACCCTCTGAGTCACTGTATGTGATGCATGGAACTTTCTTCTTCTCGATCTTTCCATAAATATTTATCTTAGATATTTGCAAGAAAAGATTGTGGATCCCTAGGTACGCATCTACTGTACTTAGCCATGGCCTTCCCATTATAATTGGGAAGTCCCCTTTGTTGTTGTTAACTTCTATCACCAGGAAGTTAGCTGGGTAAGACCAACCACACACAGTGGTAACAATGTCCTCCACCAATCCCAAGGGAATGGTGATGGACTGGTCTACCAGCTCTAGTTGAATGTTGCTCTTCTTAAGTTGGGCCAGGTTCCAAGCTTGATACATTTCTTGTGAAATTAGGTTGACCCCGGAACCTGAGTTAAGAAGAGCCTTATGTGGTTTGTTCCTGGTGACTAGTAAATAGATTAAGAGGCTTCTAGGATTAGTTAGTTTCTTGGGAAGGTGGCCTACCTTGATCCAGTTGATTACGATATGCGTTAACATAACTGTATACGTACAACTCTGTTGGACTCAAGGGTGCTCTGAAGTGTTAGATGATGGAGAAGTGGTTGTGGACTCAACTGCTTGTTGTTGTGAGAGCTTGTCTGGGCTTTTGGTTCTAAAGAAAGGTCTTCTCTTTTTACAATTTTCAGAACCATCAACAAGTTGAATGTTTATAGCTCTTTTAGCGTTACATTGCTGCGGTTGAGTAGGGAGTTTCCCTTGCATTGTTGGAGTAGGAGGTGTTGTGGGAACTATCGGTGGAAGAGGTGCAGATGGAGTTGGAGAATGGTAAGTATGTGGGGTGCCTCCTAGAGGAGAATGAGTCCTCCTAAAGTACTCCCAAACTTGGTAGTGACGTTGAGGAGTTGTATGACTCATAGAGTCACTTGGAGAAATTGGCTACTGCACATAATATCCATATGGATCAGGTTGCCAGTAAGGGTATTGTTGTTTCGACGGTGGCATCCCCCATGACTGTGGGTATTACCACTGCTGATGTTGTCCGATGGGTTGTGGTGGAGTTCCACTTGGATAGTATGTCAATGGTTGGTGGAACTGTCTTGGGTTACCTTGAGGATAAGGTAACCTTCGGGGTGTTTGCTATTGGTTGAGTCTTGGATTAAGTGCATACATCCTAGACTCCTGTAGATGTGAGATGATTGGACAACATCCCATGGGATGATCATAATGGCAGATCTCACATCCACTGTCATCATTTGTGTCTAAATCCATAACTTCATTGGAGATAGTAATTTTCCCCTTATCCTTATTATGTGCAAGGCCTAAGTTTCTCTGCGTTGTCCTACCTTTGTCACTACTTCGTTCCTCCTTAGAATCCTCTACGATTTTTAGGACAGTTTTAAGTTTGGAGTCTAAGGAATCCCACAATTGATCCATCTTAGCTGATACTTCTGTTGTTAGTTTTTAAATCGGCAAGGTTTTTCTGTTCACCAACTCTTCAAGTAGTGACTCATCCTCTTCATCGCAAAATTTCACTCCCTTCTTCTAAAGGGAGGGATCACGGTTGTATTCTTCCACACTCTCTCTTTTTCGTAGTTCACCTTCTTCTTTTTCTACTTATTCCAACAAGCAATGAACATCATGGGCTCTAAGTTATGATAGTCTCCCTTGGGCATAAGTCCCAAGGGTTCTCCTTGTCTCATGTCTGAGCCCATCTACGATGTAGCAGAGTTGATCCCGTTGAGCGTATCCATGGTGCAGGCAACGATGTAACAATGCGTAGTAGCGGCCCATGGCAGCATCCAAGGGTTCATGAGTTCCTTGCTTCTAGCCTTGGATCTACTTACGCAAATTAGACACTCTGGAGTACGTCTGATACTTATCATTGAAGAGTTCTAACATCATACTCCACCTCTTTATGGTTTCCAGTTCTAAGGACTGGTACCAACTCTTTGCTTCCTTAATGAGTGTCCTGGGAAACAACTTAAGTTTTTGCCGCTCGTTCTCTATGTTTTGCAAGTCATAAGCATCATGGAATGCCTGTAAATGATGCAATAGATCAGCAGTGTATCCCCCTTCAAAGCATGGGATATTGTTCATTTCTAAGCATTTGATCTGACTATCTTTTAAATGCCTTGTTGGAATTCTTACAGCCTCTTTTATATCTAGCATACTTTGGGTGGCAAGTAGGGGCTCATCATGATCATCTCTCTCATGACTTTTGTGATGTCTTCGTTGTTCCCTACTTTCCCTTCGTTCATGCCCTTTTCCTCTCTCTTGACTTTCCCGTTGACGTCTTTTGTTTTGGTTACCTCTATCCTCACCATTATGTTCATGATGGCTACACCCAGATGTGGAAGGAGAGGGTAAATGATGAGATGAAGGAGAAGAAGAAGGGGAACCATTGCCATGGCAATGCTTCTTACCTTCTCTTTGGATGCTACGGCCTCGATCGTGGTGACGATCTAAGTGCCCGTCCTTGTTATATGTTGTTGTTCCCTTAGTGAATAGCTGGTGTTCACGAGGATCAGAACCAGGGTTGTGTATCATGGATCGTAGGTTCTAATACCCCACCTCCTCCTCATCGTTAGGAGGGGGGACATCTTTTGATAGAGAACCTGTTATGAGTGGTTCACCATCTCTAATTTCACTAAGGACGTGCGAGACCTCCTTGCCCTTCAACAGTGTATGTTGGCTCTCCTACCTTGAGTCCCTCATATGTTGTGCTTCTATGGGATAATAATCCCTTGTATCAAAGTCACCTATAACGTATTCAGCATAGAGCTGAGTCATGCCGATCTGTGCCAAAGCACAGAGAAGCATGTTGAGGACTGCACGATCCAGAGGTAACACTATGTTACCTTGCGAATCTCTCTAACACATCTATTCATCTTAATGGAGGATAAAAGTAAAGTTAGGTATATACTCATCAGGATGAGTATATACCACCCTATATTGTTGAGGCACTGGCGGATTTAGGTTATGTGTTTTTGATTGCTGATTGTTTTGTGTATTATCCCTAGGCAGTGAATTGCTTTTGTTAGAAGAAGACATTGTTATTTATCAGTGTGCTAATTTACCATTATAAAATTTTTCTTTTAATTAACCCAAAGGTTCGTTTAGGCTCCCAACGATGTGAGTGATTTCCTATGTTCTATTCAGCGCACAAACACTTAGTCCCCGGCAACAATGCCAATGATGAGTGGCGAGATACCCCTACACTCAACCATACAAATACGAGCATAGCACACGTGATCTGGTCGAACTCCATAGAATAAGTGCCTACACACCCATGGAACACTTAGGGTTAGTCATTCGTTGTCTTCCCAGACTTACTTGTAGTTGTCACGGTGTATGGTTAAGTAAGTCTGAGGTATATGATTTTTATAGCTTTTTATGTTTTTGTCTCCTATGCTAATGAGTTGAAGGGTTGAGAAACTAATTACTAACTCTAACTAATGAACTAAGTCTAAATTACCTAGTGTCAGCATCCATTCCCACTTACCGTACACACCCTAAACTGATGCAACCGTGGCTACCAAACACTAATCGTTGCTGGGATCACCACGCGTAACGCACGTGCTCGAAGCGGTTGTACTGAGGCACTTAACTAGGAGAGAAGGGTTGAGAGAGAAAGCAGTAAATAACAGATAATAAATAACAAGTAAAAAATAATAGTAAATAAAATCCTAATTAGCCTATTCCATGCACTGCAAGGTTTATCCAAGAAGCTCATCTTTATTTCTGTACACAAACTTGCGTTCAGGTACAATGTTTGCTTGAATAAAGATTTGTTCACTTTAGGACTCCTACTATGGGCACATGGAAAATATTCTATCTCTGGAGTGATCAATTTGCCAGAGTTTCCCTACTGTCTAGCCTAGGATGAGGAAACAAGGGAGAGCCACCTCTTATTTATAGATATGATGGTGCACCACGATATCGCGTACGCGATATCGCAGGGGAGGATGCGATATCACGACGGCCACGATATCGCGGCCCATGCGATATCGCGTCCCATCACTTTCCAATGTTAGAAGGACATGAAGAAATGTAGGATTTAATCTTTTAATATGGTTAAAGTCATTGTGCAAGAAAGCATTAAGGAGAATATATTCAAAAAATATTGTTATGATTAACATTTCCACATTTAAGACATTTCACAAGCAATTAAATGGTGATTCACAACTTCATGTTCAAACATTTTTCATCATTTGTGGTTGAATAGTGAGTGGAAAAAACTCCATCTTTTTGCCCTACACACTCACTAATCATGCCAAAACATGGTATCAATCCCTTCCATCAAATTCCATCTTTTCTTATGTAGATATGTTAAAAACTTTTAATGCCAAGTTTTAATCTTATGTCCAAGTTGTAAATCTCAAAAAGAAAATATCAAGATGAAAATAGGATACTATTGAATAATTGGATATGATCATAAAATTGTACAATTGCTTGTTCAATCAATGCTCAAATAATGGGTTTAGCGAATGTGACTAATTAATGCACTTGGTAGAAGGACTATGGTCATAAACTTGTGCAAGGATGGATATGTATGTCATGAGTAATATCTATCAAAGGTCAGTAACTCAAATTACAATTATGTTGGATGTTGTGTCTAAATTATAAAGTGAATGATATAAGCATGCTAATGTAGAGAAAGTTAACATATCTTTTCAATGTTAGAAGGACATGAAGAACATTGAATGTAAGATTTAACCTTTTTATATAGTTAAAGTCCTTATGCAAGAAGGCATGAAAACCAAGAAGACTTTAGAAAACCTTACCAATGTTATTAATAAAGTTTGGGATGTATTAAATCAAAATATGGCATCAAGTCTTAAGGATTTGGAAAACAAAGTTATTGAAGTAGCTATGAAAGTAGTTACACCACAAGTTAGAGTTGATGAAAGAAAAAAAAACTATAAGAGGCCTTACCTTGATTGGAAGTCTTATCCTTGTGATCCATTTCTTCAACCACAATAAAAACATCAACAATGAATGGGACCTAATCCTTAAAACTCGACACCTTGGAGTATCCCTTGTACTATACAATAAATTTCATCAAGTCATCCTTCTTTTTACTATGAAACTTAACAGGAAATGAACCAAATACCTCAAGAAATGTCCCATTAAGATTAGCCATATCCACCACAACTTTCTTAATTGCTACAAGTCCAGCAGTGTTCATTATAGTTCTCTATACCATTACAAAGGAAAATTTCAAATCAGCCATAGTAGGGACAAGTCTAGTTCTATAATGCAATGTACTATCCTCATTTTCCATCATCATACACTATTAGGTAGTACCATAATAATCATATTTATCTTATGGAAAAAAATTCATCACCTCACAGACGAAAGCATTTTCGTAAGAGAAAGAACAATATAACTATTAATGAGGGTTCATGCTTATCCCCTTCTTTACTATCATCTTCAAAGAAATAAGTCTAGAGGATAGTGTTTCTAAAGATCAAGCAAATGAAGTTTTTACTCCTTTAAATAAAGATAGGTAAAGCATCCACAAGCAAAAGAAAGAAAACTTAATATTTAAAATTCAACTAAGAAGGCCAACACCTAGAATGCAAACTTAATATTTAAAATTCAACTAAGAAAGCCAACACCTAGAATGCTACAAAGAATCTCAATCACCTCCTCATCCATTCGGTAATGTTTATCAAAAGAAGGTTGTCAAGTGTTAATCTTAAACTCATTCTTTTAGTTATAGACTATGGTTTTCTTTTACTTGTGTGATTTACTTTTTATTTTATGTGTATTTTTTATATGCATAATTTTTGAAACTAATAGTATATCATTCTCTAATTTTTTTATGTGATTGTATGTATATATTTTTGAGCATGTAGATCTATCAATTTTCATTTTTTTTTATTTTTATGGTGTGATTTTTTGTTTTTCCTTTTTTGATATTATTAATTAATTTTAATTTTAATTTTTATATTCTTTTGAGTGTGTTATGCATGTTCATGGAAATTCAATTAATATGTTTTATGAATGCTTGCCCTAAGAGCCAAATGGTGGATGGATGAGCTTACAAATGCGATAGTGATGTGAAAGTCCTAAATACGTTTAATGTAGAACTTTGATTGATGAAAGGCGCACACAATGCAAACTCATCCATCCCCTTTTCTTCTATCATCATTGGTGAACTAGACATGTATTCAACATGAAGTTAGATCTGCACCATAAGTGGAGAAGCTATTGCTACTAGATCCATTAAAGGGGAAGGTGGGGAAGATTTGGTGGGCCCAAACTTTAATATGTGAGCGTTAGAAGCCTAGATGACCTTCTAGTTGTGGTTTAGAAAAGGGTGTGCCATCAAAGGATCCCATGATCATTGAAATGAATCTTGATCAATGGGGATGGATTATATATTCGTGCTTGCCTTGCCTAATCACACTAGTCAAAGGATGTTCATGATTTTCATGAACCTATGCTTGCCACATTGAGCTCTTCAATGAGATGCCTAATTCATCAAGTTCATGTCAATAACTCTAGGTGGTTATCTAGCACTCTAACCATTCTCAAAGGATTAATTTTTTAAAGTTGTGATCCTCTTCTCTTTCCAATAAGAGAAAAATTTAAAAATAAAAGAAGGAAAAAAATAAATTAAAAAAAGAAGAATAAAAAATAAGATGAAATAGTGGAGATATGAGTAATGGATGTTTCTTGTACTTTTAATCCACAAATATTGATATCATTATCAACTAGGCTAGAGACATTTTGGTTGCTCATAATTAATAAGAAGAAGAGTTGTGCATATGTCCCTCAAATTGATAGTTTTACCATTTAAATAAGATTATTTGTCTATTACCAACTAGTTGGGTTACTTGAGAAGACAAAACAAGTGTAATTCTATGACCATTAATCATTGCACTACCCTAACTCTTATAGCTTTGAAGACCTAGAAGTCACTCTCAAAGGGAACTTTGATAAAGTTCAATGTTGCTTTCAATTAAGTCCTAATCCAAAGGTTAAAGTCTTATTTGACTGTGGTGGACATATCCATATTCATTACCCAACCAAAGCATAATGTATGGATTTAATTATTTAACATAGCCAACCTGATTGAAGAGAGATTTCCAGTAATGTTAAATTTAAGAACCTATCCTACATACATGTAAGAAGGGAAGAAAACCAAACTAGATTCTTGGGCTTTCAAGTGAATTTTTAATACTTTACCTAATCTATCTTTATCAATGTGTAGACCATAGAATAATCAAAACTAGATGGCATTAGAAGTGTTGCTACTACCTTGCATCTCTAAAGGGGGACTTGGAGGTATATCCTCACTGCTTTGGCAAGTAATGATAAAGGGAACCAATGGAAGATCCCTTGTGGACCATGGTGAATGCTCTCATGCTCCCATGAGTTAATTGAATTATTGGCTAAGACCTAATGATGTTGCATTTTCCTTCTTCTTTCTATTCTATTCAAATATCTCATTTCTTTCTAATTAATCCATCTCTAGTTCACCATTCTACATATAGGATATCAACCAAGGTGAAGAAAAGGATAAGCTTTAACCATCTAGTTACTAGGAACTTCTGTTTGATTTTAATGTATCACTAGTTACTAGGAATTCAAAAGTATCTCATGATAGGAATTGTAAGGCCAAGAAGAGCCAGAACCTACTATGGGAAGGACCCACTTGAAAATTCTTAGTGGCTCAACATTGTGGACAAGCTTGATGCTAAATTTCCTACAAGATAGTGGTGGTTGCATTACATAAAGTACTTAATTAATCTCATGCTCAAGTGGTAACAACTTAATGGGTGTTAATGGTTGCTCAAGACATTTTCTTTCTTACCCAGATTTGATTATTAGATTAATTTATAGCTTTTAATTAAGATATTTATTTAAGTTTGATTCTTTATGGTATCCTACTTTTGTTTCCCTTTCTCTTTCTAACTATTTATTTTGAAGGGGTCTCCCAATTCTCCAAATTTCAACTTTGTTGTTGTCTTATGCATGATAATTAAATTATTTTTTAAAAAAATTCCATGTCTTGGATGGTTTGATTTTAGGTGTTTGGGTAGCATTTTATTTGAAATTTTTGCTATTTTATTTTACTTTACTTTGATATATTTTAATTTTTTATTTCTTTATTTTGTTTCTTTTTATTTTATTATTTTTTGTATTTTATATTTTATTTTTTAGATTAAGCAAAACATGCACACAGGCTATGGTAACATGTATAGCAATGCACCAAAGGTGCCTTGCTATTTTTTTCATTTTTTAAACTAAAAATAAAAATAATTAAATAATAATAATATATAAAATAAAAACTATATATATATATATAATAAAAATTTTTAAGAATTAAATTAAATTATATATTTATACATAAACAGAAAATAATATATAAAACAAATTAAAAAATTACTAAAAATCCAAAAAATATATAAATAGTATTAAACAAATAAAAATATTTTGTTCTTCCTCTCCCCTCTCCATTTTTTCTTCTTTCATGGTGTTTTCTCTTAGTTTTTGGTTGTTTTAGTTTGGTTATTCGTTGTTTTCTCAAGTTTATTCTCGTTTTCCCCATTCTTGGTTTTCTCTAGTCTTTTATTGTGTCCTCTTATTTTTTTAGTGTTTTCTCATTCTTTTATTCTCTTGAATTTTTTTCCACTTATCTCTCATTTTTCATCCTTGCTTGCCTAAGGAACCAAATTCTTGACATTTCTCACCATCGAATAATATTTAAAGTCAAATCTTTGTGGTATGTTTTGTTGTTGTTTCCTTATTATTAGTTGTAATACTTAATTTACTTATTCAAGCTAGGTGTCTCATATCTTAGTCATGGGAGAGGCATAAAACTAGGTATGGTTTTTTAAAATTTTCCTATCACATTTTACATACATGCATTCATTGAAAACTTGGCTGTAATAATGTTTTAAATGTTATCATTGGATTTTATATTTTCTTTCATTCTTACGAGCATCTTTTGTGAAGAAAATTAGGTTCCAACAACTTCACTCCATGCACCAAAGGCCATGACTACATGAAGCCTCAATGTTGGGAATAGCTAAAAGACAAGAACCATTCAAACCACTAGTTCAAATGGATAACTTACACAACATGAGCTCACACAAGAAAGATAGTGCCATAAGCAAAACAAACAAGAGGATAGGAAATTACATAAAGCATTATTGTAGGAGCAACGATTAATGTGGGACCAAAGTAGGATTCTTCAAGTGAGGGTGAAAAGATTAGAAGAGAAATTTTAGAGAAATCTATTATACCCTGAGTAGACATGCCAAGAGTTATTTCCCTATAGCCACCACCTCCTAGTGCTTCTTCTTGAGGTGACAAGTTTATGTTATGTCATATGACATATCCTATTTTAACTCCTCTATGTCAACCATAAGTTAAGTCATCTCCAATCTAGTTTTTATTATTGTAAGCTAAGGGACTAACTTAATTATGCAGAAAGGACAAGGCATCTAGGGAAAATTTTGAATCTTTATGTAAGCATGAAAGCATGGAATTATTTAAGTGCACTTAAACTCATAGGTTGGGCTTTTTTTAGAAGAGTGATGATGTATAGTTTGAGTGTTACCTCATCAAGTATGCTACCTTTCATGGTATACTATCTCACCTTGTGCATTGCTGCACCTAGTACAATGTCATACTTTATGTGTTGCCTAGCCTATTGCATTGTCACACCTAGTGTAGCACTGCACCACTTTAATTACAATAAGGTATTAGCCTAGTTGAAAGGATCTCAACTTGGTAATACCAAATCATAGGTTTAATTCTACTAAGTAGGACTGAGTTATAAATTAACAAAAATTTTGTTAAAGGAATTTTGAAATTGGTCTCATAGATCCAATGGGTCTTAGTGGACGTAAGTAAAAAATTTCAGTTTCATAAATAACCACGTTGGAAAGCTAAAAGGAAAATTTGTTTAACCATTTTTTCCTTTACATTTTTTTAGGTAAGAGCTTCTCCTCCTCCCTTAGGTAAGTATGTAATTTATTTTTATTGTGTATTTTGAGTCATTTCTTTACCATGCAACAAGACACTATCGAAGTGTTGCCATGCTCTTGTAGCCTAGAACCATTTGATCAATACAAAGTTAAGTGTTTACATGATGAATAAATCTTAATTAGATTTTCCAATATTTTTTTATTAAAGCCTAAAGATGATACCTAATTAATAAATTTATTTATTATATTTAAAAATTATAATTATATTATTTTCTTTAAATAGATAACCATAGTTGTGTGAAGCTTTACAATAATTCTACTTTAACCGAAGAGATCATACCTATACAAAATGGTGTTGTACCATTGATGGTATGACTGAGGAGATTGTATCTAAGGCCAAAAAAGGAAGTTACTAAATCAATTAGAAAAAATCAGCTAAAGTATAAACTTCTAACTTTTTTTAACTCAATTAATAGAATAGAACATAGTTTGATACTAATGCAACCTTTAGCCAAGTGTAAACAACTTTGATTTTTTATGTTTAATTATATTCTAAGAGATTATATCACCTTTTTTATGATAGTGAAGTAATTGTATCATTCTATTTGAAATTGGAACTTTGGGATGTTTGAAACCCATTTTTCTATCTACCCCTTGGAAAGAATGGAAATCATATTGAAGGATGTTTATTATGTTTGCATTTGACTTATTACATTATGGGTAAGATCCAATGCCTTAGCAAGTAATGATTAGGCAAACCTATTGGGTGCTTATTTCTAACAAATTGAATCTTTCTTTGAGTAAATAACCTATGACATCTTTTTTGTTATTTGAGTAAAGAACCTATTGGGTGCTTACTACTAAAATCTTTTAGTAGTAGCAATCAAAATGTAGGTAAAAGAAGTTTAATTAACTAATCTAAATTACTAATTAACTCATCATTTAACTAATCCTAACATAAGTATATGTTCCCACTTTTTGTACATTTCCTAAACCCGCGTATCTGCTACTAGGCAACCAAGCGCTATGCTACTAGGTGTACCAAGTAGTAATGCTCCTAGGATTACCAAGTGAATACGTGTTACACTCGAAGTGGCCATACTTATGTATTTAATCTATTTAGCTTAATAACCTCATTAACTCAATTACTAAAAAATATTTGCAAAATAATTGAGAATAGTTAACAAATAATTGAATACATTGAATACATAAATAAAAGAGCTAATCTATCCAAAGTGCTACAAGGTTTATCAGAAAGATTGTCTTTATTGCTACACACACTATTGTGCTTAGGTACAACAATGCTCGAATAAAGATCCATACACTTAATGACTCTGTTGCAGGCACTCAAGGAAAAAATTCTAACTTTCAAATGGAAAAAATGCAAGAGTTTTACCACTACTAAAATCTAGATTGCTATAAATGTGGCTAGTAGGTGCATATTTATAGGCAATGGATAGACACTGCATTGATAGAGCCTTGTCGATGTAGGGTGAGATGCTTCGATGAGGCCTCATCAACATAGCCAACCAATGACAACTCATCATACCCCCATGACTAAATGAAAACTCATCCTCAAGTTCTTTTACAAAATTGGAAAGGTATGGGATTATTGATTAACTTTTCTTCAACAAAAAAAACTTGACTGACTTGACAAAAAATGGAGTGCTCAAGTGTACGGATCAACACATTACAAAAAATGGTGGTGTTCAGGACACAAAATTGAGCATCATGACATAACTCTTCAAAAATTGGATAACACATTCCTTGATGATGTGAAGTTTTTGAAGAAGATCAAACAATCCTAGGTAGTGATTGTTCGTGAGACTCCAAGGAACCCTCACTAGCTTCACACACTGGCAGTGGTTAAGGTGGCTATGATTGTCATGTTGCTACTACAACTTCAAGTGGGAGGTGGAAAGCAACCAACAATGCTTTCATTTTCTCCTCCTTACTCCTAGGATCATGCACCATCCACGTAGCTTCCCCAATGTGGGTCGGAACGGGCACATCCCAGGGACATGGGATTGCTAGAAACAACTCCTTAGCATTAATAAACTAGGTAGTAAACTATTTTCATTCAATGTCAAATGTTCTCACTATGTTCTTCAACTCCTAGTAGTCATTCATCCAGCTAGGTAGATCCTCAATGATAGATCATTAATTTGTGAATCATCCTTTGAGAACTTCGAGTTCAATGTTAGTAGTCTCAAGCTTTTGCTTTGTATCCTAATGATATTTGAACTCGGCCTCATATAATAGATGTGAGCTAGCCACTTATTTCTGCAATTCTAACCATGGCCATCTAGCTGCTAGCATTGCCAAGTTCGTGTAACAGAGATTGGCCAACTCCATATACTCTATCATTTCTGCGATCTACAACTCCTTCAAGCAGATCATTACTTTGTTGTAAGCATCAATCCCATCAAGGATGGGTTGCCACATCTCTCTTCCTTGCTAGAGGGCTTCATTCATTTTCACCTTTGCCATCTAGATTTTTTTTCATTAATTTCCTTTTGCAAGCCAACTTGGTCCCTATAGTGATTTTTCACTTTCTCAAACTTGAGAGCTTTATTCTTCTAGGTGGTCATTTCAATGATAGATTTTTTTCACAAGGTATGTAGCTCCTAGATTGATAGATTGTGATTCTCTATGGCCAATTTCCTCAGTTCAATGTTGACTTTGACAAGCTACTCCTACTATTGATGAATGAATTCTTGCATTTGATCTCTCTGAGCATCAACATTTTGCAGGCAATGATTTTGCATGGTCAATGCTTCATTTTCTTGGCACATCTAATTCAAGTCCTTTTTGATTGAATGTGTTTTAGCTTTTATCACAAACTATTTTAAGATTTTCATTACTGATTCTTCCTCAGCCTTTTGAAATCATTCTTGAAGCTATTTGATATCTTCATCTCTTATCATTGTTAGGCTGAGGATTTCTTGTCCTATAAGTCAAGCACAAAGTTCAGCAACCTCTACGATCAAGTGTTGATTTTGCTCTTGGGCTATTTCTATTTGCCCTTCCAAAATGATGCATCTACCCCTTGCATTCAACAACTCCGACTAGGTTGTAATGATGTTCTCTAGAAGATCAAAGATATCCAAAGTTGATTGCCCAATTCCTACCAGTAGTTGTTCGTTCTGGGCTATGTTCAATTTCTTGCTAACCATGCTTGTGGATGTCTGCACATCTTAGAGTGTAGATACATCTGGTACAGATGCTATGTGTACATTCAGTGCTTTAGCTACATGGTCAGCTATCACTTCTGTTGTTGTCTCCTATTCTTGGTGTTGCATCACCAAGATAATTTCCTCTTCACCTTCTTCCAACCTCACCAAGAAAGTGGCAACATTCTCAAAGACTTCTAGGAATATTTGATATGTTTCTAATGACACTATTACCTCCCAAGCATTGAGATCTGACCTCAAAGGTAGCTACATTCTTTGGACAAAGAAAATGGAACCACCCCTATCCATCTAGCTAATTTTTCAGGCCACCTCATTAAGGCCAATACATAGATGGATCCATCCCACTTGTTCTTGCTTGCTGCTCTTATTTACTTAAGATCTATTGTTATAATTTTTTGTAGACATTCAAGGGTTACACAGGCCTCTAATGTGGTTTCCTAAGTGGGTGGTGGTGGCGGCAGCTCCTCTTCTTGACTGGTTGTTGACATTTTATCTTTCATGATTTTTGCCCATGAGGCCAAGGGAGCATTCCTAAGGGTGTCATTAGAATATCAAATGATGCTTGCCCTTTTGCAAATTTTTTTGATAAGGCACAAAAAGGGCAGGGTCTTCCTTCCATGTTCATTCTCCTTGAAACGCTTCTCAATCTCCAAATAAATTAGCTATGGAAGGTTAATGAGAAATTTCTTGCTTAGAGTGATGCATGCTTAAGTGAAAAAAGCAATCACCTTGCTTATCCTCACCGTTGGATTGAAGTGATAGGCCACAATCTTGAAATAAATTTGCTCTGCCGATGTGAGCGCATCATACTCCTTACGATTCACCTCGTAGCATCATTGGGTCCACTCCCTTTTTTCCTCAAGATTACCCTTTATTGACATCTCCACCAACCATGTTCCAATATCTAGCAACCCCAGTGGCTATGCAATGGCCTCTATCAAGTAGGACACTTGAATGTCCTTGATTTTTACAATGGACCCTGGCCTTTGGCTAGTCTAGAAGAGATAGGTCTCTCCCATGTACCACTCCCCACTGGACATGATAACTAGCCACATGGGAGAGGCTTACAATTTTGTCTTGACATCCTTTAGAGCTTTCTCCAAAAATGGCCTGAAGTTTATCTCTTAAAGAACTGATCTTTGGATCTCTCGGTACTTAATGATGTCTAGGCAAGCTTGAGTTAGAGTGACCTCAAGCCTTAGCACAGGTCCAAGTACTTGTCCTCATTGGGATTGTTCTGTAAGAACTTATTTTTCTAGAATCTATTAAATAGATTCCACTTTCGGCTCCTCACGAAGAGGTCCCATTGCATGGGTTACCTCTTGTTATTTTTGGCCTTGTTCCTATTGTCCCCTTCCAGATCTAGGTCACTTCTCCTGTGGTTGTGAGGGTTGTCCTTCCTATGGATGTTTTTCTTTGGGTGTCATCTATAATCATAATAGAACCATGGATTAGCAATCATTATGTAACCTTAAAAAAATTGGGATACCTTAACCCTTGAGGGTAGTTACACTTGGCGAAGTTGTAATTATGGTTGATTTAATTAACTCAATTGTTATTTCTATTTATGCCTTATCATTGATAAATCATCCTAGAGATTTTTGGAAGGATTAACTTGGAAAAAGTTTATGTTTATATATTATTAAGGTTACTAACCCTTGGGGGAGTTAGAATAAAATTTCAAAAATTGCATCCGAAACCTTAAGGTTTATGGCCCCCATGATAAAGATCTTACCTTTGGTAAGTGCAAGATCAAAAAATGAAGTGATTTGGACAAATGGTTTGAAAGTTATGGACTCTCGAAGGTTTTGGGCTCTAAAAAATTGCAAAATTTTTCCATGTGTTATGAGTAAATTGCAAAAAATTCTAAAGTGTCTAGTAGTATATATACTATTTTTTCACTACATCGATGAGGCCTCGTTGATGTAGTTGTTCACCACTATAGACTTTCATTGACCTTGGTCAAACTTTCAAAATACAAGAAATTTTTCAATGAAATTAGGGTAAAATGAAAGCTTAGAAGACCAAGAATAGTATGAAATCATGAGAAGAGAGCATTGAAGTTCATAAATTTGAAAAAATGGAGAAAAATTAATTTAATGAATGAATGTAATGAAAGATTAAGGAGTACTGAGTAGTTCACACAATGAAAAATACCAAATATAGGATTGTAGCCATGTTAAAGGTAAGGAACCTTAACTAATCAAGCCAAAAGCTATGCAAGTGAATCCTCCCCATAGTAGGCTCATGCCCTTTTTTTCCTTGCATAACCTCAACTAAGAAGTCTATGGGCCCCATAGTCGATTTAATAATCATGACAAGTTAAGGACCAACCCAAAAAATCCACTTAAGAATCCCAATATGTCAAACTAAGACATAAAGCATAACATAGAACTCGGTAGTGAGGTGAGTTATGGTAGCATGGATGGATGATAAAGAAGGTGGAATGGACTTCCAAATTGAGGTCATAAGAAGTCCCTTGTGGAATTGTGGTTAAAATGACCCGAGAAGTTCCATCCTCAGTCCAAACCAAAGCCATCTGCTTTCAATGACTTTGCATCACCACTCTAAGACCGATCCATCCACTCAAGACACAAGAGTGTCCCCACAAGACAACCACCATTCCACAAAGAGGAGAGTAGGAAGTGAGAGAGAGAGGGCGTTAGTTAGAAGGGACCTTCAAGCATAGGTGTATGTTGTTTGAGTCCCATAAGTAGTGCTTGTAGCCCTTTTATTTGTCCAAGGGGTGTGCTTTGAATTCCCATTATTTATTTTTTTCATTTTTAAATTTTTTTTAAATAGCAACCACACCATGCAAAGACTTATTCACGTCGTAGGCATATTCTTTGATTTGCCATTTTTTTTTAATGATTGGAACCACACCATACAATAATGTTATTTGTCTTCCTATCATTGGGTGGTATGGAATGGTAAGAAGTCTACGAAAAAACACTCAAGCACTCAAGAAAGAAGAAGAGTATAAAGAGTATTGAGTCCCCTTGAAGTCATACCCTTTACAAACCTTTGGATCCTTCCTAATTTTGGAACTACCAAGGTTACTGATTGATTAAAAGTTTCTTTAATGAAAAAGGAACCTCAAATTCCCAAAACAAGGAAAACCATAGAGTTCATTAGATGGATGGATGATGTGGACTCACTGCCTATTCCATGAAAAATAAACCATGTTAAAGTCATCAGACAACGAAATTCAAAAATAGAAACCAGACATCAAAAATCACACATTAAGCATAATCCATCATTAGCAAACAGCAACAGTAACATTGTGTCCTATGACAATAAAGTAGATTTAGGAGCAAAAATGAGAAAATATCACACTTAATCAAAATAAACACAAGAAACAAAATAAAGTAAAATATATATAAGAAAGTGTAAAATAATCAAGAAAATTTAAATGTACTAACAATGGTATAAAATTATAAAAATTTGTAAAATTAAAAATGTGAAAAACAAAAAGGGTAGAAAAACTAAGAGGCTATGGTAATGGTCAACACAAATTGCCATCTCCCCCACAACTGAGTTGGAAGGAGGAGATCCAAAAAATAGAATGTGGGTGTCCATTAGTTGAGGCAATAGTTACACTGGCCTATCTTGGTTCTGAGAAAGGTTTAATTTATTGGATGTTGACCAACTGATTTTTATTTAGGCTATCAAGTTTGTAAATTATCATGGCCCCAGAGGGAAAGGTTTGATCAATTATATAATGTCCCTTCCACAATGTTTGAAATTTTTCCTTTTAAGGTACATGTGTGGGGTTCTAGTAGAGGACCTTATCTCCCGGTTGAAACCTTACTTTCCTAATTCTAAGGTTATAGCATTCTTTGCTAAATGCCTTATTCACCTTATTCAAAGATAGGTCCACTAAGCAATTTTCATCTAGCACGTTCAAATTGATCAATCTTTTCTTTTGTCCTAAACTTAGGTCAAGGTTTAGTTCATAGGCCATTGAGAGTGTACAGAGCTCAAATTAAATTAGAAGCATTGGAAGTTTCTTGTACACTAACTCATAAGGAGAATATCCAATAGGAAGTTGCCAAGTTAATCAGTAAGCCCAGAGAGCATCATTAAGTTTTGTGCTCCAATCCTTCCTATATTTGCTAATGGTTTGCATTAATATTTTTGTAATCTCTCGGTTGGTTACCTCTACTTGACTATTGGCTTGGGGGTGGTAAGGTGTTGTTAATTTATGTTCTACCCCCAAGCGTTGCATTAATTTTCTAAATCTGGCACCTGTGAAATGAGTTCCATTATCAAAAATTAGTGAATGTGGCATCCAAAACCTATTTACAATATGTTGTTGTATAAATCTAGTGGTAGTGGATGATGTGCAATCTATAATGTTTGCCACTTTAGCTCATTTTGTGCAATATCCAACTGCTACTATAATATATGCTTTCCCATTAGACATGGGTGTGATGGGAGCCATAAAGTCAACACCCCATATGTTGAAAAGTTCTAGCAATTAAATCCACTATTGAGGACCTTCCATACAAGCGGTCATCTCCCCATTACATTGACAACGTTCACAAGACTTGACAAACTGGTGGGCATCCCTAAAGATTCTGGGCCAATAGTATCCTACCATCAAGATTTTTATGACCGTGCATCTCCCTACATAGGGGCCTCTATAAGGTCCTTCATGAGCATCCTAGAGAATGCATAGTTGATCTTCGTTAGGGACACACCAATAGATTAGGCCATTAGCACATACCTTGTAAAGGTGTCCATTGATTTCCATGAAGTATTTGACCCGATGAAGAAATTTTTGCTTTTTCCTAAAATCCAAGTCTTGTGGCATCTCTTGAGTGAGAATATATGTGAGGATGCCATTATATCATATTTCTTTTTCAAGCGTTTGTTCATTTATTACTCCAATAAAGAGGAGTTCATCTAGAAATTGATCAGAGAGTAGGCTCTCCTCCTCTTTGTTATCCCATCTTAAGCGAGAAACATGGTTAGCGACCACATTCTCAGTTCCTTTTTGATCTACCATAGTAAGATCAAATTCCTACAAGACCACAAGCCACAGTATAACATGAGGGACCATCATCGACTTATTCATAAGGAACTAAATTGCACTATGGTCCATATGTATAAATACTTTGTAACATAGTACATAATGTCTAAACTTTTCTAGTGCATACACCACTGCCATTAATTCCTTCTACGTGGTGGTGTAATTTAACTATGCACCCACAATGCTTCGACTCACACAATGGATATAATGTGGATGTTTCTTATCATCTATCTATGTGAGCAATGCTCCCAAAGCATAATTAGATGCGTATATCATGATATGGAATGGTTTGGACCAATCTGGTGCTCATAGGATTGGTGTTTCTACAAGTTTCTCTTTTAATTATTAGAATACATTTTCACATTCCTTAGTCCAAATGAAAGGTGCATGTTTCTTTGTAAGTTCTACCAACAGCTTTTCAATATTAAAGAAATTCTCAATAAAGCATCGGTAGTAACCACTGTATCCAAGGAATGACCAAACATCTTTAATGGTCTCTAGTTGGCGTGTTATTTCTTACATGATCCTTATCTTTTCTAGGTCTACCTCAATTCCTTTTTGTAAAATTCGGTGCTCTAGCACAATGCCTTCTTGGACCATGGGATGGCTCTTTTGTCAATTGAGCCATAGGTCTGTCTCAATACATCTCTTTAGTATTTGCTCAAGTCGGTCCAAGGCTTTTTCAAATGTAGCTCCATAGGTGGAGAATTCATCCATGAAAACTTCAATACCACTACCAATTTATTGTTTAAATATACTAAAGATGAAACATTAAAATGTTGCAGGTGCATTGCATAGGTGAAATGGCATCTTACAGTATGCAAAAGCCCCCCAGGGACTCGTGAATGTTGTCTTGACTTGGTCTTCTAATGCAATTTGGATTTGGTTATAGCCACTATAACCATCCAAGAAACTATAATAACAATGCCTAGATATGGTGTCCAATACTTGATTCACAAATGGTAAAGGAAAGTAATCCTTAAATGTTGCCATATTTAACAACCTAAAGTTCATGCAAAGTCACCATTTACTACCCTTCTTTGGTACAATTACAAGTGGGCTAACCCACTCACTATTTGATATGGTGTCCAATACTTGATTCACAAATGGCAAAGGAAAGTAATCCTTAAGTTGCCATATTTAACAACCTAAATTCAATGCAAAGTCACCATTTACCATCCTTCTTTGGTACAATTACAAGTGGGCTAACCCACTCACTATCTGCAATTGGATAGATAAACCCTACCTTGAGGAGTTTTTCTATCTCCTTCTTAATGATTTGTTTCAATTTTAGATTTAGTCACCTATGTGGTTTTCTTTTAGGCTTCATGGCTGAGTTAGTGTAGATGCAGTGCTAGCATATCCTTGGATTGGTTTCTACTAGCTCTGGATATGACCAAGCGAAGGCTATTAACCATTTATTCACCACTTTCAACAACTTTTCTTTTTGTTTGGGAACAAGCTTGGCATTAATGATGACTAGTTTACCATTCTTTAAAAATTCATACTCCATTCCAACTAGTAAAGTTTTTAGTTGTAAGGCTCCTACTTGAAGTGATCAGGGATCTCTAACTCTCCCCAACAGTTATCATCATCTTCATTAGAGAGTTGGAAATGGACTTGTTCAATTTTTTTTATGCCTTCTACATATGCATAAGTTAAGCTCTCAATTGGCTCCATGCATATTGTGCTAATATTTGAATTAGCTATTATCCAATGCATGCCCTCTTACTTTGTGGTTTCTATGTACAAACACTGTTAAATATTAATTTCTTACACACACTGATTGCATGCCTTAATGTATATGCTTTTGATTGACCAGATCTTTTGCATGCAATTGCACCCATTGTCACTATGCGCAATGCATGGAATATGCTTCTTCTTAATTTTTCCTAACTCATTTTCCTTAGATATTTTAAGAGATAGGTCCCTTATACCCATTTGTGCATCGACCGTGCTTAACTAAGCCCTTCCCATGATGATGGGGAAGTCACTTTTGCAATTGACCACCTTAATTACTAGAAAATTAGCAAGATAGGACCACCCACAAACTATGGTCACACTGTCCTCTACTAATCCCAAAGGGATCATAATCAACTAATCTACTAATTCGAGATGGATATTACTCTTCTTAAGAAGTGGTAGCTTCCAAGCCTTGTAATATCATGGAAGATGAGGTTAACTCTAGAACCAGAGTCAAGAAGAGCCTTGCATGGCTCTTGTCTAGAAATTTGTAGAAAGATGAGCAAACTTCCTAGATCAGATCTTTTTTGTAGGAAGGTTTTCAACCTTGATTCAATCAGAAATAGCATGAGTTAGTATTACAGTGTGGATCCTAGGTGGCACTTGGTTTGAAGGGTGCTCAAAGGTATTTGATGTAGAGGATGAGGGTACTAGAGATGTAGGGCAATCAACCAGAGTAGGTTTGTTAGGGATAGAGAGGACTACTATGTTCAAAGAAGGATCATTTCCTTGATCAATTATCTAGGCCACTTGGTTGAAAAACTAGTTGTGAGTGTACAAGCCGTGTAGCTTTTCGTTGTTGTGACTATGGAAAAATTTCACCTTGCATGGATGGAGTAGGAGGTAACTAAGTTGAAGGTGGAGGTGTAGGTGTAGAGGAATGTGGAGGATGATAAGGATACAAATATGGGTTTTCCCCTTGAGTATATGGTGAATGTGTTCAGTGGTACTCCGGAGGGTAATAATGGTGTTGGAATGATGCATGACTTACCAAACTTCTAGGGGAGATGGATTGTTGAACGTAGTACTAGTATGGATCTAGTTGCCTATAAGGGTACTGCTGCCTTGGAAATGGCATTCCCCATGATTGTGGTTGGTACCATTATTGTTACTATTCATAAGGTTGTGGAGGAGTTCCACTTGGGTAGTAAGCTTGATGTTGTTGGTGGAACTACCTTGGATTGCCTTGAGTGTAAGGCAATCATCTTAGAGCTTTTCTACGTGCTAGGTAAGGATTTAATGCATACACTTCAAAATCTTGTAAGTGTAACACCACAAGGCAACATCCCTTTAGAGGTTCATGTTAACAGATGTCACATTTAGTTTCATCATCAGAGTCAAATTCCATAACTTCCTCTACTACAGCAGCTTTGCCCTTACCTCTTTGGTAGGCACGTTTAGCTTCTTTTCACCATCTATGATTACAATCACTATTTTTCTCTTTGAATTCTTTAGCAATCTTCAAAGCAGTTTGAAAATTTTCATCCAAAGAGTCCCATTACTTGTCAACCTTGGTTGAAATGTCAGAAACAAATTTTTGGTTAGGCAAGGTCTTTCTCTTCACCACTTCATCAAGTGGTGACTCCTCCTTGTCACAAAATCAGACCTTTCATTTTCTGATGGATGGATCCCTATTATACTCTTTAGCACTCTCTCTTTTCATAACTCACCTTCTTCTTTTTCTACCTAGTTAATTAGTCTTTAGATCTAATGAGCTCTCATTTCAAGCAACCTCCCTTGGGCATACACCTCAAGGGTTCTTCTTGTTTCTACTCTGAACCCATTTATGATGTGGCAAAGTTGTTCCTTCTGAGAATAATCATGGCCAAGGCACCTATGTAAGAGTGAATAGTATAGAACCATGGTGACATCCAAGTGTTTGTGTGTTCCTTGTTTCCAGCCTTGGATTTGCCTCCTCAGATTAGACACTCTAGAGTACATTTAATATTTGTCATTGAACAATTCTAACATGGTACTCCATCTTCAAATAGATTTTTGTTCTAAGGATTGGTACCAACTTTTAGCTTCCTTAATGATGGTCCATGGGAAAAGCATGAGTTTCTGCCACTTATTCTCTATGTTTTGTAAGGCATAGGCATCATAAAAAGCTTGTAGATGCATCTGTAGATCAAAATTGTATCCCTCCTCAAATCTTGGAATATTGTTAATTTCTAGATGCTTGATCTGACTATCCTTCATATGCCTAGTTGGAATTCTTACTACCTCTACAATGTTAAGCATACTTCAAGTCATCAGTAAAGGTTCATCATCATCATTGCATTGATGACGCCGATGATGGTTTCGGCCACCCCTTCGGTTTTGGTGGCCTTCACAATCATTATTATTTCATTGATTACCTTCATCACAATTGTTTCAATGGAAGCTTTCATGAGAACTATCGAATGAAGAGGAAGGTGGATCGCCACCACCACTATGGTGTCTGCCACCACTCTTGTGCTTTTTATAATCACCATCATTAAATTCCTTATTATTGCGATGTTCTCCAAGGTTCCTACCATTCCTATCACTGTTTCTTGAACCTAGTTTATGAATAGTTGATCACAAGGTCAGGTTCACACCCTTACCATTAGTAGTAGGGGGTGGAGAATCTTCATGTTGAGAACCTTCCAAGGGAGGATCCTTATTGTCCTCTTGATCTAGTAGGAACAAGGGATTAGTATAATGTTTCCCCTTTGTAGCTTCATGGAGTCTATCCTAACATTTATCGCACTTACATTGTGTTTCAGTGGGACAATAGTTCTGAGTGTCATATCCATCCACAACATACTCTTCATATAGATCTACTATGCCCAACGTCTTAAGGGTTTTAAATAGCATTCTAAGCACAAATCTATCACGGGGCAAGATGACATTGCCGTCCATATCACGCCATCACATCTATTCATCCTAATGTAGGATGAAGGTGAAATTTGGCACAAACTCATCTGGATGAGTGTATACCACCTTGCATTCTTATGGGACCGATGGTTTAGTATCTTCAAGCTTGCAAGAAGAAGAAAACATTTTGCAAAACAAAATGAAATTGTTAGTGTGCTTTTATAATAATTTTTTTTATGTATAGTGGGAATGATATGGACCTTTCAGTTTGTACAATGATATAATGATATTCACTTAAACCTAAATAGTGCACATTCCACAAACAAAATCCCTAGTAACAATGCCAATGATGAGTGATGAGGTACCCCTACACCCAACCATACAAATCACAAAGCATTCATATGTGATCCGATTGAATTTTGTGGACTTTATCATTTCTAGTGTACTAGCCCTTTAAGAAGTGAATCTAGCCTTCAGGTCAATTGTTGTCCTCTCAATTACACTTATGATGTACGTTGGTATGGTTAAGTGTAATTGAGGCATCTGATTTTTATCATTTGTATTTTATATTTTGGTGCTTAAAATGTAGGTAAATGAAGCTTAATTAACTAATCTAAATTACTAATTAACTAATCATTTAGCTAATCCTAACATAAGTATCCATTCCCACTTTTCAGACATGTCCTAAACCCATGTATCTACTGCTGGGTGACCAAGCACTACACTACTAGGCATACCAAGCAATAACATTACTAGGATTACCAAGTGAATACGTGTTACGCTTGAAGCAGTCATACTTATTTATTTAATCTATCTAGCTTAATAACCTCGTAAACTTAATTGCTAGAAAATATTTTTGAAATAATAGAGAATAATTAACAAATAATTAAATACATAAATAAAAGAGCTAATCTATCCAAAGTGCTACAAGGTTTATCAGAAAGCTCGTCTTTATTGCCACACACACTGTTATGCTCAAGTACAAAAATGCTCGAATAAAGATCTGTACACTTAATAACTCCTGTTGTGGGTACTCAAGGAAAAAATTCTAACTTTTAAATGGAAAAAATGCAAGAGCTTGGCGACTACTGAAATCTAGATTGCTATAAATGCAACTAGTAGGCATGCATTTATAGGCAATGGACAGACACTGCGTCGATGGGGCCTCATCGACGTAAGGTGAGATGCATCAACGAGGCCTCATCAACACAACCAACCAACAACAACTCATCACCCCATTAAAGCATAATTTAGTAGTATTATACTTCATTGACCTTAGTTGCATGCTTATTTATTTCAAGATAATCATTGCATGATTATTTATTTTAGGGTAACCACTACATGTTCATCCATTGTAATGCAAATTAACTTTATTATTTTTCATGTCATACATGTTATAATATCATTCTATGTGGTGCTTATAGGTCACATTTCAATAATAGGATGAAAACTTTCCATAGTAATTACATTTGTTACATTGGATACCTTATCATGCCTAGATTTTAAGTATTCATTTAACAAACTCATCCAAGTCATATCTCTATTATTTCCTTGTTGATAATTATACCAAGTATAATGCTTCTCATTCAAATAAGAATAAAGAGATAACATTAAAAAGAAAATAGCTTCTTTGAAATTACACTAATCTTTTTTTTTTCTTGAGAAGATATATTAGAATGAAGACCACCAAGTTTATCTAAATGACTTCAATATATAGCAATCACCTCCAATAATCCAACAAACCTTAGGTAGAGATAGAAGATATTTCCAAACCTCTTATTGATCTTTCAAATTATTAGGATCATAAATATTATAGAGTCCAAAGTCACCTTTTTCACTATGATAAATAATCCAAATAACTCTTTTAAGATTGTCAAAACTAGAATTCAAACCTTTTTTAGTCCATTTTTTTATTAAAAAAAAAAAGCAACACTTCCTTTATTCACTTCATGAGCAGTAGAAAAAACAATGCAAAATTTTAAAATACATTTACCAACACAACTAATATCATGAGATGAAATGTTAATTTATTGCAAGAAAAGAAAATCTAAAGATAAATGGTAGTTTGAAAGATACTCCTTGGTAATATTTACTTGGCACCTATCAAAAAGTCTGCAAACATTCCATGATAAAACTGACATTGAGATGTGGTAGAGAAGGTCCCCATCCTTGATATTTCAAGCTTAGCATTTATCTCATAGTCCATATCACTAATATGTGAAAATTTATTATCCAATAAAAAAAACATTTGAAACAATAATAGAAGTAGAAAGAAAATGAGATACCTTTGGGATTTTTTAATTGAAAGTAGTAGTTGCAAACCTCTTCTTTTTATGTTACACTAAGTAAAATTCATCAACATCAATATTTTCATTATTGGTCCCTACTCAAAATTTCTTTTTTTCTAAAGAGAAATTCTCTATAAATATCAGGAGTTTGCTAGTACCTTTAAAATTAAAAGAATTAGTAAAAGGTTAAGAACTTGTTAAAGGAGATTTCATTTATACTTGCTAAAAACTACCATTATTTGTTTTTTCTAAAAATTGTTATTTCTTTTCC
The DNA here is from genome assembly GCA_015680685.1 of Gnetum montanum. Classification (NCBI taxonomy): domain Eukaryota; kingdom Viridiplantae; phylum Streptophyta; class Gnetopsida; order Gnetales; family Gnetaceae; genus Gnetum; species Gnetum montanum. Next base: position 470,376 of record MNCI01020185.1, on the reverse strand, counting down.
TCATGAACCACTTTTTTTTTTTTTAGAATAAGACATATTTCAATAATATGGCCTTCAAAACGATAATAGCTACAACATCCTTGTAAAGTATAATATATAATTTGTTGGGAAAAATAATGATTATGAGCCTTGAGTTTTAATTATGTCTTCTTCTTCCATAAATCAGTCTTTACAAAATAACTTATACGCTAAACATCATCTAGTAATGTTTTTGACTATCTTTAAGATTATGCCAATATTGTCAATAATTTCACTTTCAACACTTTAAAAAATAAGAGGAAGATTTTCTAATTCAATCTAACAATTTTAGAATAGTCAGAAGAATATGGATCAAAATTCACTTTCCATTCCCAAGCAATAAAATTATTTTGCTAATCCATAAAAACTTTAAGATCTATGGATTTTTCAACCATTTGAGAATTTACTAGTTTGATAATTAAAAAAGATTTTAAAAAATAGTGGGCATGTAAAAAATTAATTTCATAACATTCAAGGATAGCCTAAATCATTGGTATAAAACCCTTATTCGAGCAAACAAATGTAATAATCTATAGAAGTATGTATTGTGAAGTGATATCTTTTGACAGGGATTCAGATAAATCATCAAGTAAAACAAAATCAAAAGCTTTAGAATTCTTCATTGTCTTTATAAGAGACATTACTATCTTTCTTCTTCAAATCATTCCTCACCAAAAATAAATCAATAGTAAAAACTCCACTAGAAACCATCATAATACAACAAACCATTGAAAGAATTAATCACACAAAAGCTTAGCTTATCAATCTTTTGCACTGTGGTGAAACAGAGTCAATGATACAAATATCACTAACTATGGGTGAATGATTTAGATCATTTTTTCATGTTATGATACATGACACTTAGATCTTAAGATGTACATTCCATAGGATTTCAAATTGCTAATGATTGATAGCTTAAGTGGTTAGTCCATTATCTTATTAAGTAAGAGGTTGTTAATTTTAGTTATACATGAGATATCATTATATTCCATTAGAATTCTTCTAGCATATTATGTTTAAATTATTTCAATTCTAACATTTCCCATTTCACTTATTAGGCCATAGTTTTAGAATTTATTCTATATAATTTTTATGAAACTTAGCATTGTTTATTAAAATCAAAATAATGAGATATTAGCCTAATGGTATAACTCTTAATTTGGAAGCTCTATATTATGGGTTCAATTTTGGTATGCAATGCTAAGTTATAAAGTTCTAATGTGGGGGGGGAGGGAGGAAGGGTATTGAAACTCAAAATAAGTGAACCATAAGTACACCCGAAGATATATAGTCCAATTAGAACTTTATAGTATTGCCCATTGAAATCAAACCCATGACCTAGAGCTTCCAAAATCAATTATCTTACCACTATGCTAACATCTCATTTGAATATATTTCTTTGAGGTAAATATTATTTAAAAAAAAAAGGTTTACGTTTCAACACCATCCTCAATGTTTTCATGTCAAGGCTTTTACCACTAGGAGAAAAACTTGTTATGACATGTAAATGCATCTTAGTTTTGAGCTAAAACATGTAATCCGTCATTTGGATTATTGGAGAAGGGAGTTGAAACCTATAAAAGTTAGTTAAACACACATGTGTAACTTCGAGGATGTTTGAATCTTGATATAATTATAATATAGGTACATCCTAAGATCTATACTTGATGAGTGGTTGGGTATTTCAATACTCAACCATACAAGTCACAAGTGTTCTTGCATGACCAAATTATAATCCGTAGATGGGCAATATAAGTATACTAATAGTTGATGTTGCATTCATGATTGTTGTCTTCACACTTAGATTTAGTGAGGTGCAAATCATATGGTTTAAATCTTAGTGAGATATATGATGTACTGATGTTATTCAACTTTGATGAGACGCGACTTGCACTAGGCCGCGATATCGCATCCCATGCGATATCACGTATGTGATATCGCGTCTTCTCCTGCGATATCGCGTCTCGCCGCCATATCTATAAATAAGAGGTAGCACTCCCTTCATTTCCCAATCCTGGCTAGTGTAGCGAAGCTCTGGCAGATTGATCACTCCAAAGTTAGAATTTTTTCCCCATGTGCCCGCAGTAGGAGTCCTAGAGTGAACGGCTCTTTATTCGAGCAGCTTGTAACCTGAACCCAAGTTGTGTACGGCAATAAAGACGAACTTTTTTGGATAAACCTTGCAGCACGTGGTTTCATTTATTGCTTTCATTTCCTGCTTTCCTAGTGCGTTCAAGTACGACTTGATTACGAGCGTCTACGGACGTGTACGGCTAGTCAAGGAATCGGCTGCTTGACGCAATGCATGAGTACGACTCAATTATGAGCATTGGCTGCTTGGTAACCCAGTAGCATATTCCAGGATTCTGCGCTTGGTAACTCCAGGGTCCAATGTGTACGGCTAGTTGAGGAATCGGCTGCTCATTGCTTGGCTAAGAACGTGTGATAAGTACGACTTAGTTACGAGCACCCACGGGTGTGTACGGCTGGCTAAGGAATCGGCTGCTTATCACACGTAGGCTAAATAGGTGCCTCAGTACGACCACTTCGAGCACTTGTGTTACGTGTGGCGATCCCAGTAACGGCTAGCGTTTGGTAAGCCACAGTTGCATACTTCAGGGCGTGTCCGGTAAGTGGGAACGGATGCTGACGCTAGTTAATTTAGTCTTAGATCTTAGTTAGAGTTAGTTTAGTTTTCTCAACTCTTTCCTACTATAGCATAGAAGATAAGCCAAAAATACCAAAAAAATCACATACCTCAGACTTGCTTAACCATACACCGTGACACATACAAGCAAGCCTGGGAAGACAACGAACGATTAACCCCAAGTGTTTCTTGTGGCGTTAAGGCATTTAGTCTGCGGAGTTCGACCGGATCGCGCGTGTACGCTCGTATTCGTATGGTGGAGTGTAGGGGTACCTCGCCACTCATCATTAGCGCCGTTGCCGGGGACTAAGTGTTTTTTCGCCAATTTAACATAAGGGATATCACTCACATCGTTGTGAGCTTAAAACGAACCTTAGGGTTAATCAGTTAATCAAGAACAATAAATAACGGTGAAATTAGCACACCAATAGAAATGGCTTCTTCTCACGAAATCAACTCACCTAAGGACAATACAGGAGAAAGTCAGCATCATACGCATAACCGAGATCAACCATGTCCTCAACAATCTAAAGTCACATATACTCATCCTGATGAGTATGTGCCAGATTTTACCTTTGTTTTCCATCAAGATGAGCAACTGCGGTGGAGAGACATGCAAGGTAACATCGTGTTACCCCCAGATCGATCCGCTCCCAACATGCTTTTCCGTGCCTTGGTACAGATTGGCATGCATGAGCTGTTCGCAGAATACGTTTTGGATGACCATGATACAAGGGATTATCATCCCACAAATGCCCAACGTATTCGGGATGCAAGGCAGGAGAGCCAACATTCACTACTGAAGGGCAAGGTTCCCCACGTCATTAGTGAAATAGGAGAAGAGGAACCCCTCACGATGGGTTTCTTAGAAAATGATGTTCCTCCTCCTCACTCTAGTGAAGAGGTTAGGCATCAGGGCCTTAGATCAACGATACATATTCCAGGCTCTGATCCCCGTGAGCACCAGCTGTTCACGGCAGGAACAATCACTCGCACTAATGACGGACTCGTTGATCGTCACAACGATCGGGGCCGAAGCAGCCGAAGAGAAGGCAAGAAACATCACCATGGTGATGGATCCCCTTCTTCTTCTCCTTCATCTCATCATTCACCCTCTCCTTCCACATCTGGGCGCAGCCACCATGAGCATAACGCGGAGAGTAAAGGTAAAAGAGATGAAATGCCTCGACAGGAAGGTCGAGAGGAGTTAGGACAAGGGCAAGGACGTAGGGAGAATAGGGAACCACCACGTAGACATCACAGACGTCATGAAAGAGATGATCATGACGAACCCCTATTCGCAACCCGAAGTATGCTTGATATTAGAGAGGCAGTTAGGATTCCCACAAGGCATTTAAAAGACAGTAGGATCAAGCGTTTGGATATAAATAATATCCCACGTTTTGAAGGGGGATACAACGCTGATCCTCAACATCATTTACAGGCATTCCACGATGCCTGTGCCTTGCAGAACATAGACAATGAGTGGCAGAAACTCAAGTTGTTCCCAAGGACACTCATTAAAGAAGCAGAAAGCTGGTACCGGTCCTTAGAACCGGAAACCATCAGGAGGTGGAGTACGATGCTTGAATTGTTCAACAACAAATATCAAACGTACTCCAGAGTGTCTAACTTGCGTAAGCAGATCCAAGGCTGGAAACAAGGAGCTCATGAATCCTTGGATGCTGCCATGGCCCGTTACTACACATTGCTACATCGTTGCCCGGGCCATGGGTACGCTAAGCGGGATCAACTTCGCCACCTCGTGGATGGGCTACGAAATGAAACGAGAAGAACTCTTGGGACTTACGCCCAAGGGAGACTCTCCCAACTAAGAGCCCATGAAGTTGAAGTATTGTTGGAACAAGTAGCGCAAGAAGAGGGTGAGCTACGGAAAAGAGAAAGTGCGGAGGAATACAACCGTGATCCCTCCCTTCGTAAGAAGGGAGTGAAATTCTGTGATGAGGAGGATGAGTCACCACTCGAAGAGTTGGTGAACAGGAAAACTGTGCCGATCCAAAAGTTAACAACGGAGGTATCGGCTAAGGTAGACCAAATGTGGGATTCCTTAGACTCACGAATAGAAACAGTCCTGAAAATTGTAGAAGAGTCTAAGGATGAGCAAAGTAGTGATAAAAGCAAAGACAAGCGGAGAAACTTTAACCCTGCACATAACAAGGGTAAGGGAAAAATCTCTAACTCCGATGAGGCTGAAAATTCTGATTCAGACAATGACGGTGGATGTGAGGTCTGCTATTATGACCATCCTAAGGGATGTTGTCCAATTATCTCACATCTGCAGGAGTCTGGGGTGTATGCATTAAATCCAAGACTTAATCAACGGCAAACACCCAGAAGGTTACCTTATCCACAAGGTAACCCGAGGCAGTTCCACCAACCCTTGACGTATTATCCAAGTGGAACACCTCCGCAGCCCATCGAGCAACATCAGCAGTGGCAATACCCACAGTCATGGGGGATGCCACAGCCAACACATCGATACCCTTACCGGCAGCCTGATCCTTATGGTTATTATGTGCAGCAGCCAGTTTCTCCAGGTGACGCTATGAGTCACACTCCACGCCGTCACTACTACGCTCGGGAGTACTTCAGAAGGACTCCTTCTCCTCCGGGAGACATTCCACATTCTGTCCATCCTCTAACTCCACCCGCACCTTTTCCTCAAGTAGTTCCCATAACACCTCCTGCTCCAACAATGCAAGGGGAATTACCTACCCAACCGCAGCAACGTCACGCCGCGAGATCTGTAAATATTCAGAGTGTAAATATCCAACCGGACACTAGTTCTGGCGATAACTGTACAAAAAGGAGACCCTTTTTCAGAACTAGGAGCCCGGATAGGCTCTCGCAACAACAAGCGGACGGGTATATGTATAGGCCTCTAACTACTAACACTTCGGAGCACCCTTCAGTCCAAGGGAATGTAACGCATACGGTTATGCTAACACATACCGTAACTGACTGGATCAAGGTAGGCCACCTTCCCAGGAAACTAACTGACCCTGGGAGTCCCTTTATTCATTTGCAGATCGCTGGGAATGCGCCACATCGAGCTCTTCTTGACTCAGGTTCCGGAGTCAACTTAATTTCGCGAAAGATGTATCACGCCTGGAACCTGCCCCAACTTAAGAAGAGCAACATTCAACTGGAGCTGGCAGACCAGTCCATTGCCATCCCATTGGGTTTGGTGGAGGACGTTATCACCACTGTGTGTGGTTGGTCCTACCCAGCAGACTTCCTAGTGATCGATGTTAACAACAACGAAGGGGACTTCCCAATTATAATGGGAAGGGCATGGCTAAGCACAGTAGATGCATGCCTTAGGATCCGTGATCTTTCCTTGGAAATCTCCAAGATAAACATATGTGGAAAGATCGAGAAGAGGATAGTTCCATGCATCACATACAGTGATTCATCGGGTGATGACACGGAGGAAATGTCTCCATGTCACAGGTGTGCCCAGGAAACTCTGCAACAAAGATGCCTGTATGTAGCAACCACACAAGAAGTAGTAGACACCCCGTGGTTGACAGCTTCTCATAAGAGCAAACAAATATGCATGGAACGAACTGAGGAAACTCATGCCAACAACCGTGGCATAGATACACTGGAACGTGAGCGTCGCCAACTTCCAACCCTGAATTTAAGATCATCAATTTGGAGAAGTTGGGCACTGCTTAGAAATTCAAATAGGCGCTCACTACTTCGGATCTCTCCCTCACAACTCAGTCATGGGGGAGATGGCCACCTATGCTAATCATATGGGGCCCTCAGTTCTTTTTCAGTTTTTGTTTTACACATTTTTGTTTTACAACGTTTTTGTTTTTCACATTTTTGTTTTACAATTTCTTTAACTTTTCTAATTTTTGTTTTACAAATTTCTTTAACTTTTCTTGTTTTTGTTTTACAACATCGTTATATTTTTCTATCTTTTTGTGTGTGTGTGTGTGTGTGTCATCCATCATGTAAATTCGTCACCCAATAAGTGTTCGGGCCGATGGGATGAACTGTTTTTCATTAATTGCTAATGTTTGGTTTTTACCTTTAAGTTACATTGTTGATACTAAGGTATGTTCTTTTGATATGGCAGGCAATGAGATCACTTCATCCATCCATCCATCAAGTCTATGGTTTCCCTTGGCTTGGAAATGTACAGTTCCCTTCCAATAAGAACTTTAACGAACCAGTGACTGGGCATTTCTCAAACTAAGGAAGGACTCAAGGATTTGCAAAGGGTGTGACTTCAAGGGAACTTGGTGCTCTTGTGTTGGTCATTCACTTGGGTGCTTGGATGTTTTCTTCTTGGGTTTTCTTACCATTCTGATGTAACCCAATAATCGAAAGCTGAGACAATAAAAATAAAGAAGTCTTTGCATGGTGTGGTCCCCACGCATAAAAACACAAAACAAAGAAAACATGGGAAAAAAATGAAAAAAAGAAAAAGAAGAAAAAAAAAGAAGAAGCTAAAAAGCTAAAAGTGGGGATTCAAAGCACATCCCTTAGACGGAATAAATTTGGGCTACAAGCACTGGTTATGGAACCAAAGTGTTCCCTCTAACTAAGGCCCTTCT
>MNCI01020185.1:384238-461431 GCA_015680685.1 Gnetum montanum | reverse complement strand
GCTAGTTAATTTAGACTTAGATCTTAGTTAGAGTTAGTTTAGTTTTCTCAATCTTTTCTCCTGGTAGCATAGAAGATAAGCCGAAAATACCAAAAAAATCACATACCTCAGACTTGCTTAACCATACACCGTGACACATACAAGCAAGCCTGGGAAGACAACGAACGATTAACCCCAAGTGTTTCTTGTGGTGTTAAGGCATTTAGTCTGCGGAGTTCGACCGGATCGCGCGTGTACGCTCGTATTCGTATGGTGGAGTGTAGGGGTACCTCGCCACTCATCAAACTTGAAATATGCTAAGTGCCAACATGGTAAAAATGATTATAAAGTCTAAGTGTAAGTGTAATAAAAATGTAAGACTATTCTATCCTATTGGTGATAATTATCTGTTCCTATCCATACACATATTGGCCTAATGCAACTATTAATGGGATTACCAAGTAACTTTACTACTAAGTGAATCAAGAAAAGTTACTATTGAGTTTCCAAACAATTACACTTTACGCTTAAATCTAGTCATACTTATTCCACCTTGTTAAGAGTCATTGAAAAAGTAAAGGACTTAGTGAAAGTAAATGACTTGATAAATGTAAAAAACATAGAAAACTAAAATTATGCTAAGTAAATTGTTGTAATGATGAAAACCAATCTTGATCTTTATTGTCACTCATGAATTGTATCTAGGAATAATCCACTTGAATAAATATTCTATACAACTGTAATTCATCATTCTAGGAACATTTACTCTAACTCATGAAAAAAAACTTCAATAATTTTGCTAAGTTTAGGAAAAAAATTATTCCTTCGACGCAACAATGGATTGGTATTTATAGACATGACCATGACCCACTAGATTTCATCTATCATGATCTATGTAGGGCTACGATATTGTAACTACAATATTGTAGGCTTGCATATTAAAGGTTTTATCATACTATCATGACTAACTAAAAATTCATCCTCAAGTTAAAAAAAAGAAGGATATAGGTCTTTACAAATTTGTTGGATTATATAAAGACTTTGACATTATGACTTATATACATAATTAACTCTACTATGATTGTTACATTGTGGTTTGAGTGGTGTTTACAAAATTATCATATAGCACATGATTGACACATATGACAAAACAAATCAAAACAAAAGCTTAATGTATTCCTAATGTTCTAGTCGACGATGGGTCCTCCATTAGCTTATTTCCTTTATCATCAAGCTTCTAAAACTGATACCTATTGAGTAGTGCCTCAAGCTTCTATTCTTTTGATCTTGGATCATGTACTATCTAGGCAAATTTAATAATGTTTGTTGGAGTTGATACTTCCCAAGGACACAACAATTGTGGGAACATTTTATTAGCTTTTAAATATCATGCCATAAATTGCCTTTTTTCTTCTTTAAAAATCCTAGCTATTTTCCTTAATTCTTGGTAATTGATCATTCTTTTGGCCATATTTGTTGCTACATCCTTCTAATCCTAGTAGCTAACTTTGACTACTTGTAGCTCAAAGTTTGCTATGTGAAACTACTATGGTGCATCCTTTCTAGCTACAAACTCCTTCTCATACATTGTGTAAACTGTGGTCACTTGATACTCTGGCTCTATTCTAAGCATGTCTCCTCTTAACATAGCTCAATTAGCATATCAAATAGTTACTAACCTCATGTACTTTGTTAGATCTTCAATTTTCTGGTCTTTATTCTTGATTTTGGGTTGGTATACATGGGAACGACTATACAAGATGGGTTACCAATCAGGTGTTTATGCTATGATGGAATTGATTTTGGCTTTGGCCATCGAGATCTCTTTCTTATTGATTTTCTTCTACATGTCCACTTGATCTCTAAAATGTTCTTTTAGCCATTCATGTTTCTTGGCCTCATTTTACCATGTGTTGATTCCCATGACTAATTTCCTGCAGAGTCAAAACTTTTTCTATTGATAGGATTCTATTTTCTCTGGTTAATTGTCTGATGTCAACATTGACCCAAGAAAATTTCTCTCTTAGCTAATGAATGCTCTCTTTTAACATATTCTTCTATTTCTCTATGTCTATCAACCTTACATTCTCTATAGCAATTCTTTTATTTTTCTTCTGCAAGTCTAGTTAGGGCTTTGTCATGAACATATGTCAAGCATCTTCCACTGAAGCATGCAATACCACCTTCTCTTTCTCCATCTCCATTTGGACATACCTAGCCATTAGTTAGCTAATCTATTCATTTCTAAATTGATCTAGTTGTTTATACGTAATGTATTGTACAAGGTCTTGCCTTTCTACTCTCCATGCAATCAATTCCTTCTGTAACCTCTAAACTTCATTTTTAGCATGTTGCATTCTAGTTTTAGCAATGATTAACTTTCACTTTGTTGAAATTAATTCCAACTGAACTATAGTGATATCATTGGGAATATCAAAGATATTTTACATTACTTTTCCTATCTATAGTAATCAGTCCAATATGTCTTCATGCTCTACTAGGACCATGGATGTTCCAGCTATTATTTCTACATCTCTTACTCCAATGATATTAGCCAATGGCAAAACAGAAACATTAAAGGATTTTTTTATATGATCAATGATGACTTCAACTACTACTTCTACATCCTAATGTTGCATTATAACTACTATGGCTCCTTCTCCTATTTCCAACATCACTTGAAAAGATGCAACATTCCCATAAATTTGTTGTGTCTAGTCTTTATCCTCTCCTACCTATAATAAGACTTGACCACTTGTAGGTCCTATTGATATGTTAGGCTTATTGGGATTGTATCACACTTTATACAGGCTTGATAACTCTTAGCATCCCTAACATATTATCTCAACAATCTATTACAAATGACTCATCCAAGATCTGTAATTATGCTATGCTAGAGGAGCACTTTACCCTAGTCTATCGATGGTTGGTGTTGATCCACTAGATCCTACTTTTTTCATTTCTGACCCTATTTCTCTTTTAGTTCTTGCTAGTTTCTCCACTTGATCTTTCATTAGTGCAACTGGTTTCTAAATTTCAGCATATGAGGCATTTTAGGCTTTGTCAATAAAATCTTCTAATAAGACAAGGAAATGGTAGAGGAAGTTTCCCTATCTTTTTCTCCTCAAATCTTCTTTGGATTTCCAACAATAGTAGATGAGCTATGTTGGCCTAGAATTTTCCCATCAAAATGGTGCTTCTTCTGGTGGCATAGGTGGAAATTCTATTCAATCCTTTTTTTTGGAAATAGGTTACATGTCCAAATTTTGAAGTAAATTTTTATAGTTTTGGATAATCCACTATACTCTTTTTCACTTGTTTAATAGGCTGATGAGCTACAATATCGGGGCTACGATATCGCATCCACAATATTGGGTTCGCGATATCAAACCCTACCATGCGATATCAGACATCCGATATCGAGACCTATCTTGTTGCATATAAATAAGAGGCGGGCACACTTGGTTTGACAGTAACTCTTGTAGTTTCTCCCTCTCAGAGTTAGAATTATTTCTAAGTGCCCACACTAGGAGTCATAAAGCGAATGAATCTTTATTTGAGCATTGTGTACCTAAGCACACCTTGTGTCCACAAATAAAGATGAACTTTGTGATAAACCTTGCAGCATTTAGAATAGCTTATCTCTCACCCTTAATGCTATTTACAATTCTTTAATGTTTTCATTAGTTGATTAATGTTACTTTTATTGATTCATTAATTTTCACAAGCACACTCAGTATGACCACTTCAAGCATGTGTGGAACACTTGGTAACCTAGTAACGATTAGCATTTGGTAATCCTAATAGTGTTGCACTGGTTTAAGATGTGTATGAAAAGTAGGAACGGATGCTGGTGTTAGGACTAGTTAGGACCTAGCTGATTAGTTAATTTAAATTAGTTATTCAATTAATTCACTTCTTCCCTCTTTAGCACTAGGACATAAAACATAAAAAGCATAAAAATCATATACCTCAAGTTTACTTAACCATACAATCGTGTCATACGAGTAAGCTTGGGAAGACAACAATCACCCAACCCATCCTTGTTTTGTAAAGGTGCATAAGCACTTAGTCCTTGGAGTTTGACCAGATCATGCGTAATGCTCATATTCATATGCTTGAGCATAGGGGTACCTCACTACTCATCATTGTCACCATTTCTGGGGACTTTGTTATTTGTGCGCTAATTAGAACTTAGGAATCTTCTCATCATTGAAACGAGCCCTTAGGGTTGGTTATCTTAAAATTATTAGAAAAGAGAAGAGAAAAGTGTCACACACTAAAAAATTAATCATGTCTCCTTCTTCTTACGAGAGTGTTTCATAGCCTAGGTCTGACACAACGAACAATCGGAGGTGTAGTACACATGATGACCCGCTAGTGCCCCAACAGTTTTGTGTGGTATACGTTCATCCCGATGAGTATATACCAAACTTTACCTTTATCCTCCACCAAGATGAACAACTGCGTTGGTGTGATTTAGAAGGTAACATAGTGTTACCTCTTGATCATTTAGTCCCAAGCATGCTTCTTCGTGCTCTCACACGAATTGGTATGCAGCACTTACAAGTAGAGTACGTTGTATCGACCCACGAAGGCACAACATTAAAGGGACTTACAACAGGAGAGACATCATAAATCTATGAAGGGGAAGTGGTTGCAGGATGTCCCATATGTCATAGGTGAAACTGAGGATGGTGAACCTACCTCAGGAGGTATTCCACATAATGATGTTTCTCCCATTGACTTTGGTCAAGGGGTTATGTATCAGAATCTTCACTCAACTATCCATAACCCAGATTCTGGTATTGATGGACACAAAGGGTCTAAAAAAGGAATACAAACACATGACAAAGATGGACATTCTAATCGTAAGCACGATCAAGGCCACGACCACTGAAGAGAAGGTAGCAGGCACCATCATGGTGATGGTCCTCCTCCCTCTTCACCTCCATCATCTCCTTCCCCCTCTCCTTCAGAATCAGAATGCAGTCGTAGAGGGAAAGACCCTAAGGATAATTGTAGGTAAAATAGGAATAATAGACAAAACAGTCGAGAAAGGGGATGAGGGCATTCTAGAGAAAGACACCATGAAAGGAGGGAGAGTAGGGAAAAACATAGGCATCATAGACATCATAGAGAATACGATCAAGATGAACCCCTACTCGCTACCTGAAGTATGCTAGATATAACTGAGGCAGTTAGAATCCCAACAAGGCACTAAAAAGATAGCAGGATCAAAAGATTGGACATGAACAATATCCCACGATTTGAAGGGGGATACAACGCTGATCCTCAAAATCATTTGTAAGCATTTCACAATGCATATGCCTTGCAATACATAGAAAACAAGTGGCAAAAAATCAAGTTGTTTCCATGGACATTGATCAAGGAAGCAAAAATTTGGTACTAGTCCTTAGAACTAGAGTCCATTTGTCGATGGAGTACCATGTTAGAACTATTCAACGATAAAATCTCAAATGTACTCCCAACTGTCCAAGCTAAAAAAGCAAATCCAAGGATGGAAACAAGGAGGACACGAACCCTTGAATGCTACCATGGGCCAATATTATGCATTATTACATCATTGCCCTAGCCATGGTTACTCGCAAAGGGAACAACTATGCCATCTCGTAGATGGACTTAGGCACGAAACACAAAGAACCCTTGGGACCTATGCCTAAGGAAGACTATCCGAGCTTAGAGCCCATCAAGTACAAATATTGTTGGAACAAGTTGCCAAGGAGAAAGGTGAGTTAAGGAAAAGAGAGAATGTGAAGAAATATAATAGAGATCCTTCCCTTTGAAAGAAAGGAGTTAGATTTTTTGAGGATGAAGAAGAGTCACCTCTTGAAGAGATGGTGAATAGGAAAACCTTGCCCATTCAAAAACTTGCATCAAAAGTATCAGTAAAGGTGGACCAAATGTGGGACTCCCTAGATAATAGATTTCAAATCATTCTCAAAATAGTAGAGGAGTCTAGGGAACCAGGTAGTGACTGAGAAAGGAGAAGAAAGAAAGAAACTAAATATGCATGTAACAAAAGTAAGGGAAAAGCTACCATCGTTGAAGAGGTTGTGTATTCGAATACAAAAAATGCTGGTGAATGTGAGATATGTCAATATGACCATCCTAAGGGATGTTGTCCAATAATCTAAAAATCTACAGGAGTCTAGGATATATGCACTAAACCCACGATTAAACAGACAGCAAACACCCCAAAGGATACCTTATCCTCAAGGTAGCCCAAGACAGTTCCACCAACCCTTGACATATTATCCAAGTGGAACTCCACCGAACCACATGAACAGTATTAATAGTGGCAACACCCACAATCATGGGGAATGCCACCACCATGTCAGTAGTACCCTTACCATCAACCTAACCTATATGGATGCTACATGCAGCAGCCAATTGTACTGACCAAAAATGTCGGCGGTTGGAAGGAATGCTGAGGGGTCGTCGGTCGTCGACAGTCTCAACCCTGTTTCCACAAGAGGGTCGTGCTAGGTGGAGCGGAAACGGGGCACCCTGAATGATCTAGTCAATCAAATAGTGACTTAGTCGATGTTAATATAACCTTTTGCAATGTGTGATTTGAAAGCAAAACTAATAGAGCGAAGTAATGCTTAAATGTAAGAGAGGCAGAAAATAGTGTAAAATGCAAATGATAAGTGAGAGACAAAGTAAAATGCAATTAGAAAAGTGCACCGCTTCAAAGCTATGACTTTGCTCTATCAAGATGGATACAGTCAGTTGCACAGCACTGGGAAGTGCAGAGATCCCGAGGGTAACCAAGACGTGTAGAGCAAGATGGCCGTGTGCTTGGATGTGGACTCAGTCGTTAACAATGCAAAATGCTACCAAGATGGTAGAAAAGAGCAGAACAAAATGCCAACTGAGAATGCTAACTATTTTGAGTGTCAAACAGAAAGCCTACAATGCTCAAGGTTACAATGCTAACTTTTTACTTATCAGCCAACCAAATTGTTAGCTGACCAAAATTGCCAAAAAACACAGACCCTAGACCTTAACGGTCATTGGGATATTTATAGGACTAAGGGCACTGGAAATATGTGGTTTGGATGCCACGTGCCATGGGCTTATGCTGACCTTTCTATGCTGCACATGTCTACATGACTGTTGGGCAAGCCTGTCATGCTGTAATTACAAGTCTGCCACGTTGTAATTACGTTGTCAGAGCAACAATGCAATTAGGTGAGGTGCATTGATGTCGCATAGCCACTTTCCATGCCTTGCTATGCTTTGTAGTGTAGCATTTGGCATAGCGTAGCATCTTGTCACGCTATGCTACACTGTGCAGCGTAGCGTAGCCGCCAGTTCGAAGCAAAGTCTGCTTTGTGTCCTACTACATGTGTTGGAAACCTTTACAATGTTGTGACTGCAGGTCATCGGTTTGCTATGCTATGCTACGCTACGTAGCGTATCATAGCGTAGCAGCTATCCTTAGTCGCAAAAATGTTGTCAATCTGTAAACTTTGCCTTTTGCACTACAAAGTTTGCGATCTTGCTGATCCCGCCCTTTGGGATGCCTTCTATCACTTTCATAAAATTGCTACGCCTCGCTACGCCATGTAACTTAGCTTAGTGTAGCAGTAAACATGACCTATTTTTGGCCAAGTTCGCTGCTTTCTGACTAAAGGAGACATTGCTGAAGGACTTAGAGTCAGGCGAGAGGACTGATTGTCCAGCTTTTGCTATGCTGCGCTACACTGCGTAGCACACCATAGCATAGCACTGTGCTTCTACAAACATCTTCTGAAGTTTGCTACGCTACTTAGCATAGCGTAGCGTAGCAAAATTCCTTGACTTAGAAAACTCACTGAAGCATTTTTCGCATTCTGAGCATTGCTCCTAAGTGTGCTGTTAGCCGGATGAAATACTCAGGTGGGCAAGCTAGAGAATTTGTTTAGCCTGTTGACACCTAAGGTAGAAAGCTTGCTGAACTGGATAGTCTGAACTTCAAAGCATCCATCTCCTGAAGAACTGTCGTGACGCTGCATGATTTGCAAAGACCTGGTGAAGCAAGGATGCCTTCAAATTTTGGGATGTTTCATTGACCCCTCTTTGTCAACGTCTGGAGGACAAGCTCGAGAGACGTTGACAAAGAATACGAAACACCACATAAGACACGATGCTAACATTGTCGTTTGGTGACCGGCGGGACATCGCTTGGCTGCGCTTGAGAGTGAAAGGACGAAGCAAGAAGGAAGGAGGTTCAAAAAAAGGGGTAAACATGAGGTTTAGCAGAGTCCCTCGTCGGAGTGCTCATGAGGGACTTGTTCGCATTTTTACCTTTACTCTTGCTAGCCTTTGACCTCCTGTAGGATAGATGTTCCTCTCCCAAGATGAGCTGTGTTACATCAGGGCAGGGCTTTGACCTACCTACAGATGCTTCCCATGCGACGAGCTATGTTACGCATGTCATGGAACTTGCACCTTGAAGTAGCCAAGCTAGTCAATGCACTCACTTCGCAATGCCATAGCTTTTGCTGCTATGGCAAGTCATATTTTCAGTCGCACCTTGTAAGCACGACGAAGAGCAAAACAACCACGATGCAAAGCGAGGGCAAAAGTCTTGCTTGCTGCAGACATTGTTGAAGCTCTTGGAAACCCATGCTGGTGCACGATGTTCAAAGTGGAAAGGCTAGCAACAGCCTTGGTAGTATTGGCATGGAGGAGCTAGCCTCAAAGGCACCGTGAGCTGTTGTGAGTGTGAATGCTCTGGAATCCCTGTCGAAGGCATGCATTCTCAGTTTAGCTATGGGATCAGCTACCACATAGCTAACCGTCGTGCAAGCCTAGGCATTGGCAGGGAGCTAGAGGATAACAATATTGTGGCTAAGCCACAATACTGCTAGAACTCCAGTGGTAGGCACTGGCCAAGGAACTACCATCAGGGTGGTGGGCCGTGGCAACGGTAGGTCCGAAGGGCCAGTGCAATGTCATACGACATCTCCGAAGGATCAGCATGATGCCAAGATTGGTAGTGTCACGTGTGTTCCAGATCGTGTTCTCATTATGTCGTGAACTATGTTCTGGACCTGCAACGTCCCACCCCCACATCAGCATTGTACACACTCGTTTGATGTGTACTTAACACAAATGCACGCTAGGGATGTGACGCAAACCCAGTTTAAGATCTTGGTAGAACGCACGCTGATTTAGGATCCTAGCAAACCGTTATGCTAGTTTAACATCCCAACAGACCATACATGCCAGTTTAACATCATAGCAGACTAGCTATGCCAATTTTACATTGTAGCGGATGGCTGCCGTTAGTTTAACGACGTAGCAGATGCTGCATGTTGTTGCTGCCAGTTTATCATCATAGTGGACGGTGCATGTTGTTGCTGCCAGTTTATCATCGTAGCGACGGTGCTCGTCGTTGTTAGTTTATCATCGTAGCGGACGGTGCTTGTTGTTATTGCTAGTTTAACATCATAGTGGACGCTGCATGTTATCGTCCTCATGTTTCAAATGTAGTACGGCTTGAGGTACGAGTGATTCACCAGGTTGGCGATCTCATTGTCGTCCATGTCCGCCAGCTTGAAGGCTCCATTCTCGAAGGCTTTAGTAACCATGTAAAGGCCTTTCCAGTTGGCTGAGATTTTTCTCACATGCTCACGAACAGCCTTGAGGACAAGGTCTCCCTTCTGTACTGGTCATTGATGCAGGTCTGCATGGTGCTTTTTCTGTTGCTTGCTCTGGTAGTGCTCTATGTGGCTCAACGTCTACACGTGCTCCTTCTCTATTGAGTCGAGGTCAATGATCTAAAACTCATTGTTTTGGCTTCGCTTACGACATCCGAGAGGATCATCCGAAGTGATGGTACCTACAACTCAAGAAGAAACACAGCTTCAGATACATAAACAAGACTGTAAGGAGTCTTACTTGTCATAGTTCTGCATGTCGTCCTGTAGGCCCATAGAACGTAGAGGATTTGCTCGTGCCATCCCCTCTTGCTGTTGCCAAGCATCTGCTTCAACAAGTTGATGATGGACTTATTTGTAGCCTTTGCCTGTCTGTTTTCCTATGGGTAATACGGCTAGGAGAATGATTGCCTAATGCCCAGATTGCTATAAAAGGTTCAGGTTTTCATAGTATTGAACTGTGGCCCATTGTCGGTTACAATAGTCATTGGAAGCCCAAACCTTGTCACGATATTATCCATGATGAAATGGCAGATCTGCTGAGATGTCATCTTCCTTAGGAGGATGGCTTCCACCCACTTAGTAAAGTACTCAGTGGTAGTGATAATGAAGTTGTGTCCTGCGGAGGACTTAGGCATGATAGGTCCTATGAGGTCTAGTCCCCATCATTGGAAAGACCATGTGATTTGTGTTGGGTGCAGGTCCATAGGTGAGACATGTATGAGATTTGCGTATCTCTGGCAC
The DNA here is from genome assembly GCA_015680685.1 of Gnetum montanum. Classification (NCBI taxonomy): domain Eukaryota; kingdom Viridiplantae; phylum Streptophyta; class Gnetopsida; order Gnetales; family Gnetaceae; genus Gnetum; species Gnetum montanum. The sequence continues at coordinate 451,034 of MNCI01020185.1, read as the reverse complement.
GTGTCGCATGTCTTGGCTTTTGACAAGCAGTCACGCTCCATGTGGAGCCAATAATACCCTAAGCATCTGATTTTCGCAGCCATAGCCCTAGGTGCTATGTGTCCTCCACATAGTCCCTCATGTACTTCATTAACTACCTTCTGTGCCTGCTCTCCACCCATGCATGCCAACAATATCCCGTCATAGGAGCACCTACACAAGGCATCATTTTCCATGAGCGTATATTGCCGGGCACGCTTACGAATTGCATCTCTCTAAGCAGATGTCAGTCCATGCAAGGGTTCTCCATGTTGCAGGTAGGCTTTAATGTTGGCATACCACTCATGGGTATCCGCAGCACTGATAGAGGCCACATGTCCCGCCTGAGTGATAGGCTCAGTACATTCGATAATTGCAGTTGGCAGACTTGCAAACGAGTGTGGTGGAAAGTTTAGTGCAAGGGTGGCTAATATGTCTACCACGGTGTTCTCATTGTGTGGCACGTGTTGCACATCTGTGGTTGCAAATTGCTTAAGTAGCCTTTTTGCTAGGTCACAGTAAGGTTGTAGGTGTGTGGCTTTGCAAGCATAGACCTCGGTGGTCTAATTCACAACTAGTTAGGAATCCCCACAAATCGCCAGGTGTTGTATGTGTAGTGTTTGGGTAGCTAAGAGGCCTCTGAGTAGCCCCTCATACTCTGCCATGTTCTTGTTGCAGGGGAACACAAAACAATAAGCGAACGGGTGCATTTCCCTAGAGGGAAACGTAATGACAGCAGCTGCACTACCTCCTCACGTGGTTGAAACGCCTTCGAAGTGTAAAGTAGCTTCCAGGTGTGATGGGACAATGTTGATAGTGCCAACATGCCTATCTAGGAATTCGGGATCTATGGTTGCATGGTCGTCGACGGGTGAGGCCGTAAGTTGCGCTACTATGGCTTGACCCTTAGTCGACGACTAGCTTACATAGCGTAGGTCGAACTTCGTGGTTATTGCTTTCCATTGGGCTATCCTACTGCTTTCATACAGGTTGTTAGTGATAGCCCAGAGTATATTTCTTTTGCAAATGATGTTAATTATGCTATGAAACAGGTAGTGCCTACACTTTTTTAACGCAAACACTAAGGCAAGGTAATGTCTCTCTACTTCGTTGTATTTTTCCTCATGTGCTATTAATGCGTGACTTAAATAATACCCTGGTATCTCAGATCCGTCATCTCGTTTCTGACATAGCAGTACTGCGATAGATGCGTCGGAGATGGCAAGGTATATGAAGAAAGGCTTATCCCTCTATGGTGGATGCACAGTTAGGAGGTGCGAAAGCTCTTCTTTGAAGTCATCGAAGGCTTGTTGACATTGGGTTGTCCATTCGAAGTTAACCCCTTTCTTTAGAAGATGTTGCATGGGGTGTAACTTGTTAGTCAACCTTGCTATAAACCTTCAGATGAATTGTACCCTACCTTGCAAACCACATAGCTCTTTGAGGTTTGTAGGAGGTGCCAAGTTGACGATGGCCTTGACTTTGTCAAGGTCTACCCATATTCCAGCCTTCGATACTACAAATCCTAACATGCATCTGGTTCTTACCCCGAAGACACATTTCTTAGGATTAAGGCACAAATCATGCATTTGGCAACATTTAAGGACTACCCCTAGATCGCATGGGTGATCATCTGCCTCCTTGGACTTGACTGCTATATTATCCACGTAGTCGTTTAACATTTCTAGGATGTAGTCGCTGAAGATGTAAGTCATGGCTCGTTGATAGGTTGCTCTAGCGTTCTTGAGCCCAAAACGCATCATGGTGTAACAGAAGGTCCCCCATGGGGTCATCAAGGTTGTTGTTAGTTGATGCTCCAGGTTGATGCGAATTTGGTTGTAGCTAGAGAAACCATCCATGAAGGATAGTAGGGCATGGCCAACCGTAGTGTCGATGAGTTGATCAATGCTTGGGAGTGTACCGCCCGAAATCTTCGGTCTCCGGCTGGAAGGACAGAAACCGTGGGATCGCAGGATGCGCACAGAAGATCCTACCTTCGCCTGAGGGCAAGCTGGAATGAACGAAGGTAGAGTACCTTGGGTGTTCTGCACGCGGATCAGATAAGGATTTTCCCAAATGTACACCGAAGTGCTATACGTTGGGTTATGCGTAAACGGCGTAATGGGCGTAAATCAAAGTGTAAACAGTGTAGCCGATGCAAATAGAACGTAACGTAAACGAACAAAAATAGAATACATGCAACAATTAATGCAAACTGTAAATGATTTTGGGAAGAAAATGTAACAATGGCATTACAGAATGAAAGTAAAATGCACCGGTCTAACGCAGTTGTGACTGGAACACAAAGCGGACGAAAAGCCCCAGTGGGTGCAGGGATGATTGCGGCTGGTTCACACTGTAAGCACAGCGTAGAAGCTATATGCTCAACGTACAGGGTTATCCAGCGTAAAAGGTTTTGTGCTCTGGTTCGCAACGTCTCTGCTCTCTGGTGTGCTCTAGGAATTTTGCCAACCTCTTAAATCTCGTAAAAATTTGGGCTTTTATACAAGTTTTGGCGTTAAACTTGGGTTGGGAGACACATGGCGCGTTGACCGGGTGTAAAAGCGTAAAATACAAGTGTACAATGTGTTACATTTGGTGGGCGTATACGTTGTCTGCAACGAGCGTAAACTGTGGGCGTATACGCTAGAGGTGCTGGGTGTATACGCTGATGTGCTAAGCATATGTGGACTTAGGCATAGATGTCATGGACACTGGCGTATACGCTGGTGGACGCTGGGCGTATACGCTGATGGTTGCTGCCTGTGTCGAATCTTGATCTGTAGTGCTGTTTTCATGCCATCTTTGGAGGTTTCACGCCAGGCGTATGCATCTGTTGTACCTGCTGAGCGTACATGTGAGGCGTATACACTGGGCGTAGATGCTGTGAACTTGAGCGTACACGCTGGGCGTATACGCTGAGATTTGAGCATATACGCTGGGAATGTACACTTGGGCGTATATGCAGGGACTGGATACTTAGTGAAAATTAAGCATCGGATCTCCGAAATTGCCAAGTGTGACACCAGATGTAGCTGTGGTTGTCTGTGGATCCCAGGGACCTGCTTGGTGTTGGACAAGTACTAAGCTCCAAATTTTGTGGTGTTTCATTGGCCCCTCTTTGTTGACATTTGGAGGAATCGACCCAAGAAGCGTCGACAAAGAAGTGCAAAACACCACAAACAACTTGATAGAGACTTTGTCTGTTGCCACTTGACTAGACATCATCGCACCGTGTTTAGTAGTACATGGGATTGGAAAAGTGGGATTTGTAACTGGTAGGAGAATGGGGATTATGGGGACTAGTAACTGCCCAAGGGATTGTGCTTGGTGAAAAGGGGATGCTCTGGTGTGTGCGTCATGTTGATCCTTGTCAATAGCCATTATTTAGCAGACTTGGAATCCAGACATGTAATGTGCGTCCTTTGGCGGAGCAAGACTCTTGGGTAATGTTCAAGAGAACTTGTTGGCAAGACCAAAGCTACGGGAGGATGTGTTACATTCTTTGGAGGAACAGGGCTCTTGTTTAGTTTTTAGGGGAAGCCTGTTGGCGAAGAGCCAAAGCTATGCAACTGGATGTTCTTCTTTGATTGTTTTTGACATGAGTACTTATTTCCAAGACAACTACCTTCCTACCTGGGGCTTGTATGGGAAGTGCCAAGGGTCCCTTTTTTTTTGGAAGAAACTTTGCTTTGATTCGGTACTCATGCGCAAGTGCTATGTCGTGTTTTGCAACTGCCTCAAAGTGTTACAGTATGCAACAGTGTGCTCAAAGATTTGGATGTACTGGGTGTATCAAAGGTGTGACTGAGTAAACTGTGTCAATGCATAGATAGAGAGTGTGTCGGGAGATGGGGATGTACTAGCGAATGGTTTGATTTAGTCTTTCCATGTGTGCTATGAACATTATCCCATCTCGCTGCCTATGACGAAGTGCATTCTTGTGCGAAAACCTCTGGGTGTCATTCTGCAAACATAACTCCAAGGAGACAAAAAATCGTGAGTGAATAAGCGAGCTTAGACTTACACAGTTACAAAGACATTGGAGGTAATTTTAGGCACTGTATATAAGTGGCAATGACGTTGGTGGGATTGTCTGATGGCAAGCAATGCAGTGATTCTGATGAAGTTTGAATGTGGCGGCGGATTGAGGAACCAGAGATGAACTTGCCAATTTATAGTCTTGGCAGACTATCATGGGTTAGTTTTATGTTGTAACCCATGGGACATTTCCCGTTTAGCGTCGTGGTGGACGTTGCATTGCTAGTTTCTAGTCTTAGCGGACCATAAAGAGGCAAACTAGTTTATAGTCTTAGCGGACTCTGGTGAATGTGACGGTGGCAGTTTACTGTTGTGCCGGACGGGTGCTAGTTTATTGTCATTGCGGACACTATGTGGTATCAGTTTATCGTCATGATTCCAGGACGAGTTGTGGTATCAGTTTTGAGTCATGATCCAGGACTCTTCTGTGGTATCAGTTTAAAGTCGTGATTCCAGGACTCCTTTGTGGTATCAGTTTTAAGTCATGATCCAGGACTTGTCTATGGTATCAGTTTAAAGTCGTGATTCCAGGACTCCTCTGTGGTATCAATTTTAAGTCATGATCCAGGACTTGTCTGTGGTATCAGTTTAAAGTCGTGATTCCATGACTCCTCTGTGGTATCAGTTTTAAGTCATGATCCAGGACTTCTCTGTGGTATCAGTTTTAAGTCATGATCCAGGACTTGCACGTACCTGATCTTGTACTCAAATGTAGAACGATTTTAGGAACAAGTGATTGGTTGGATTGGCGAGCTCATTCCCTTCCATATCAGCTAGCTTAAATGCTCCATTGTCAAATGCTTTGGTGACCAAGTAAGGTCCTTCCCAGTTGGCTGAGAATTTGTCCGGATGTTCCTGAATTGCCTTAAGTACAAAGTCACCTTCTTTGATGGGGCGCTTATGGATGTCGTGCCGATGTCGCTGTCATTGTTGTTTTTGGTACCATTTGATTTGATCGAGCGTGCGTACGCGTTCTTCCTCCACCGAGTCTAGGTCAATGATGCGCAGATCATTGTTCTGCCCGTCGTCGAGGAGTCTGGAAAGCGTGATCCTTAAAGATGGTACCTGTAATTCCAAAGGTAAAATAGCTTCTGAACCGTAAACAAGACTATATGGTGTTTTACCTGTTGAGGTTCGATGCGTAGTACGGTATGCCCACAATGCGTATATCAATTGTTCATGCCATCTTCGCTTGCTTTGGGTGAGCATATTTTTGAGTATTGTAATAATCATTTTGTTCGTCGCCTCTGCTTGCCCATTGCTCTGAGGATAGTAAGGGGATGAAAACGAGTGTTTGATCCCTAGACTTTCACAAAAGGTTTTGGTCTCGGCACTACTAAACTGTGGCCTGTTGTCAGTGATGATTGTCATGGGAATGCCAAAGCAGGTTACAATGTTTTCGAGAATGAAATTGCATACATGTTTAGATGTAGTTTTTCAAAGGGGAGCAACTTCTACCCACTTCGTGAAATATTTGGTTGCGGTTATGATGAAACTTTGCCCTGCAGAAGATGAGGGTGTTATTAGGCCGATAAGGTCCAATCCCCACTTTTGAAAGGGTCACGCAATTTGCGCTGTATGCAACTCATTTGGTGGGATGTGGATTAGATTGCTATGTTTTTGACAAGTACTACATGTTTTAACTTTGGAGAGACAGTCATATTCCATGTGTGGCCAATAGTAGCCTAAGCGTCTTATCTTTGTTGCCATGGCTTTTGGCGCTATGTGTCCTCCGCACAGTCCATCGTGTACTTGTCCGACAATGTTTTGGGCATCGGTACTATTGACACATGTTAACAATATGCCTTCGTAGGATCTACGACATAATATGTCCCCTACCAGGGTATACTTCTTAGAACGTTTTCGTATTGCATCCTTTTGTGCATTTGTTAGATGTCGTGGTGTTTCACCACGTAGAAGGTATTCTTTTATGTCATCATACCATTCTATCACGCATGTTGTACTAACAGATGCGATCAGCAATATGTTAAGAGTATTGGTTATTGGTTCGGCACAACTGGTTACGGAGCTTGGCAATGCATGGAACATGTCTGGCGATATGTTTAATGCTAATGTGGCTAACGCATCCATGATGGTGTTATCGTTTCTAGAAACATGTTGCACATCGATGTTTTCAAATCGCCTTATTAAGTGTTTTGCCAAGTCACAGTATGGTTGTAAATGTTGGGCTTTGCATGTATAAACGTCTGTGATTTGGTTTAAGACCAGTTGTGAGTCTCCTCTAACTACAAGCCATGTGATGTCTGAAGCCAGTGCAGCCATGAGACCTCTAAGGAGTCCTTTGTACTCTGCTATGTTGTTGGTACAATGAAAGTTGAAACGATAAGCAAAGGATCAGATTTTCCCGAAGGGATATGTGATGACAGCGGCAGCGCTTCCCCCTCGAGAGGTGGATGCTCCGTCAAAGTTTAAAATAGCATCGTAGTCATTGGGTACTATGTCTATTGCACTTATATTCTCATCCGGGAACTCTAGCTCTATTATCGCTTGATTGTACGTTGGTGACGTGGCCATTTGATTTGCTATGGCTTGACCTTTAACTGATGATTGTGCTATGTAGCGTAGGTCAAATTCAGCTATCATGGCTTTCCAGCGGGCTATTCGACTCATTTCGTAAATATTTCCTGTGATGGCCCTAAGCACATTATCCTTGCAAATTATATAAACTTGGTTACGGAAGAGGTAATGTCACTATTTTCTCAAAGAAAAGACCAAAGCCAAACAGGACCTCTCCACGTCGTTATACTTTTTCTCCTAGGCAACTAATGCATGGCTTAAGTAGTATACAGGGACTTCGGTTCCATCATCTTGTTTCTGGCAAAGCATAGACGCGATTGACAAATCCGAAGTAGCGAGGTAGATGTAAAACGGTTTATCGTTTTGAGGTGGATAAACCGTGGGTAATCGGGCAAGTGCCGTTTTAATGTTATCGAATGCTTCTTGGCAGTGCAGAGTCCATTCAAAATAAACGTTCTTGCATAACAAGTGGTTCATAGGTTTTAGTTTGTCCATTAATTTGTCTATGAAGCGCCTGATAAACTGTAATCTACCTTGTAAACCTCGAAGTTCGGTAAGGTTGCCTGGTGGTTTTAGGTTTGTTATGGCCTTGACCTTATCGGGGTCTACTTGTATCCTTGCTTCTAAGGCTATAAATCCCAGCATTTTGCCTGTCTTGACGCCGAAGACACATTTTTTTGGGTTGAGTCTCAATTCATACTTTAAACAACGTTTTAATACCAAGTCAAGGTCTTGTATATGTTGTTCTGATGTTTTGGACTTAACCACAATGTCGTCTACATAGTCATTGAGCGAGTGTAACATGTAATCACTGAAGATGAATGTCATTGCTCTTTGATACGTGGCCCCAGCGTTTTTGAGGCCAAAGGGCATCATTGTGTAATAGAAGGTTCCCCATGGTGTCATAAAGGTTGTCTGAAGCTGATGCTCTGGGTTGATGCGTATTTGATTGTACCCCGAGAAGCCGTCCATAAAAGATAATAGTGCGTGCCCGATGGTTGAGTCGACAAGTTGATCGATGCTAGGTAGGGGAAAATCATCTTTTATGGTTGCGACGTTGAGATCCCAGAAGTCAATACATAAACGAATGCTTCCATTCTTCTTTGGAACAATGACCATGTTGGATACCCACTCGGCGTAATCAACAGCTCGAATGAAACCAGCCTGATAAAGCTTGGTGATCTCATTATGAACTGCCAATGCCACTTCGAGTTTAACCTTTCGTGCCTTTTGTTTTACCGGTCTCAATTTTGGATCAAGGATAATGTTGTGCTGGACAATTCGGGGATCTAGTCTGGGCATGTCCGTATAAGACCAAGCGAATGCTTTCATATTTTCCCTAAGCACATCTTCAATGGTTTTGGCTAGGTGCGATTTTAGTAATGTGCTTAATTTTAGTATTTTAATTTTCCCATCGGGCATGGTGATGGGAGTTTCGGTCAACGGGTCTTCAGTGATATTTTTGGCTTCTATGTCGAGGGATTTTGTCATGTCTTTGTAGTTGTCTATTGTTTGCTGTGTTGAGCCTATGACTGCGCCATTCGTTGATGAACTTAAGTGGATGAGGTTTATGTTGATGTCCCTTGCAATTTTGCCATATGGTCCATCGATAATTAATGGTTCGGTTAAGTGCTGGCAATCCATCAGGCTGGCTCTTGCCAATAAATAGAGAGCTGAATGAGCTAACAGGTATCGTTCTTATGCTCTTTGGTAATTTAGGATTATGTGTACATGCATGGTAGTGGATTATCGTCACATCAGGACGCATGGCAGTTTAAGGCCATACCAGGCCGTGACGGTAGTTTAAGGCCATACCAGGCCGTGATGGTAGTTTAAGGCCATACCAGGCCGTGAGTGGCAGTTTAACGCCTTACCGGGCCACATGTAATCTGCAGGTGGCAGTTTAAGGCCTTGCTGGGCCGTAATGGGTTTGTATGTGGCAGTTTAAGGCCGTACCGGGCCGTAATGGCAGTCTAAGGCCATACCGGGCCGTGACGGTAATTTAAGCTGGAATGTTTGGCGTAAACGCCTGGAATGGGGTTCACAGGGGAACCGGGATGTAGTAATTTCTGTTTTATTATTATTTTTGAGTGAATTTTTGGCGAAAAATAAGTAAAAAGGAAAAAAGTAGCAAACTGGGAGGCGGCGGCGTCAGTGACGGCGGAGCGCTATAAAAAGGGGGGGGGAAGCTTCATTTGTTACATTGCATTCTGAGTGTAAGCAACTGAGCGAACGTAAGCATAAATAGCGAAACTTAGCGTAAGCGTAAACCCAAACCCCAGCGTAGACGCCGATCGATTAAACCCCAGCGTAAGCTATCAATCCCAGCGTAGACGCCGAGATGGGCAAAGGCAAGGAGGTGGAAGGGCAGGGGAGGAAGAGTCTTGACTTGACCTTCGCAGAGGAGAGCGAAGCCATGCTGCAGTGCCTACCCCAGCCAAGGATTCTGTCATGGCCTGGATCATCACACAGGTAGGCTCTGATCTTGTCTCTATTAGTTATTTTTTCTGATCTTGAATCTCAAGTGCTAGGATTGAAAGGCATTTGCCTCCAAGGTGCGTAAGTGGGGCCAAGATGAGAAGAATCATAAGCAGCACTATAAGAAATCATTGAAAGAAGTTTCTATAGAGAAACGACAACTTGAGATGTTCGTAGAGGGTTTGGGCTTACGTTCTGCATTCGATGCTTTTGCGGAGAACACCATAGTTGAGATGGAATCTCCTAAGAGGGTTATTACAACTGCTTTTGGGGAAGTTACTGTGGGTGAATTTCCTCTGAAACGTCCTGTCTGGTCAGTTGTTGACAAGGGAAAGGCCTTGGCAGACATCGACCTAGGCCTTGGTGAGACAAATTGGGCTAGTGTTTCGAAAGAGGAAATCCTTCGTCGATTGGAGTTTGGTTTGGGTGGATCTCCTATGGTAAGCGTTTTGTCATTATGAAATTGATTTACTGAATAATGTTTGAAATTTTGACACTCTCTTGTTCTTATATTGGTTGTCTCATTTTGTATTTTCAGGATGAAGGTGGTGACGATTTCCAAGAAGCTGGCCCCAATGGAGCAGGGGCCCCTGACGCTGGTGGATCTAAAGGGGACGATCCTCCTGTCCCAGATGCTTAGTTTTTATCATTTTGTGTTGTTGTGAAACCACTCTGACTCGAATTGTTATGGGAATTGTAAATTGAAATGAACAAAGCTATTAACTCTTGTACTTGTATATTATTTTCATGTATGAAAGACACATTTTTTTGTTGATTTTGAGTTTAATTGTAAACATGACACGACAATGTAAAGTGTTCTGGTTGCTTTTTTGGTGTGTTTAGAGTAACGCACGGATGTAATCATAAGTCGGGGTATAACGATAAACGAAAGCAAAAGATAAAGTATAAATGTGTGATCTAGTTTAAGGCCATTTTGGGCCACATTCGCACTAGTTTAAGGCCATTTCGGGCCACATGCGCACTAGTTTAAGGCCATTTCGGGCCCCAGTCATAGTTTAAGGCCATTTCAGGCCACATGCGCACTAGTTTAAGGCCATTTCGGGCCCCAGTCGTAGTTTAAGGCCATTTCGGGCCCCAGTCGTAAACAAGGAACATTTCGAATAACATGGGTGGATTTCCCGATTAACCAACCATTTCTGATCATGGCTAGTTTTATGTCGTTGTAGACATGATAGTTTAACATCATTCCAGACAAGGAGTGTAGTTTAATGTTTTTTCTGATTTGTTGTAGTTTAACGTCATTTCAGACGAGTTGTAGTTTAATGTTTTTTTTTATTTGTTGTAGTTTAACGTCATTTCGGACGAGTTATAGTTTAATGCTTTTTTTTTATTTGTTGTAGTTTAACGTCATTTCGGACGAGTTGTAGTTTAATGTTTTTTTTTAATTTTTTGTAGCTTAATGTCATTTCGGACGAGTTGTAGTTTAACGTCATTTCGGACGTATTGAGATGGTATCACTTTAGGGATTTTTTGATTTTTTCTTTTTAATGTTAGGCGACGTGTGAACGGGTATGATTCTGTATTCAGTGTCCCCTTCGCTGATCACATTGATTGGTAATTCAGCCCAAGGGACATCTAATGGAATGGCTTCTACGTCAATGTTTTTAGATGTTTTAGTATTTGTGGCGAGTTCTGTGTTAGTCTCTAATTGAGAAGGAGTATGTACAATGTCAGGTGCAGGTGTTTCTATTTTAGGTGGATTTGGATTACTGCCCACCAATTATTCTTCGTTTATGTCATTTCGGCTAGACTTTTTGAGTTCAACCTCTGAGCCTTGGTCCATGTCCATGTGTGATGAAACAATTGGTGTAGCCGCTTCCCCGTGTATGATGATTTCACCGCCTTCATAAGGTAGGTGAATTTCTTGATGTATGGGGGATGAAACCGCTTTCAATTGGGCCAACCAAGGTCTTCCTAATATTAGGTTGAATCCTGGAATTTCATCGACCACTACGAAGTCGGCGGACGTGGGAAATTGATCCCCTACTATGAAGTCTAAGGTCACTATGCCTTTGACCATCACGCGTGACCCGCTGAATGATTTTAAACATGTAGTTGCGGTTGGTTTGATTAACTCGGTCAGCCCTAGTTGTTCAACGATGGGGTATGGTACCACGTTCGTAGCAGCTCCATCGTCTACGTGGACCCTATGTATCTTGAACTGATTTATGCGTATCGTTATGAACATGAGGGCTATTATCACCTCCCCTGTTTTCTTATCCACTTTAATGTTATCATTCTGGAAGCTTAGTGGTTTGGATGTTGACCCTTGGGGCGAGTACATTACGGCATGAATGGATGGTTCGTTTGGAGGCAAGTTCTGGCTTACTGGGATGGACGTTAGCATGCGTACCAAGGCTTCATGATGTGTTTGGGATGTAATAACCAAGTCATACAAGCTTAGTGAAGTGTTCTTTTGCTTTAGTGCTTGTGTGACTTGTGTTAAAGCCGTTGCAAAGTTTCTACTGCTGGGGGTGTTTGCATCAGCGGTGACTGGGTCCATTGGCCCCAACAGTTTTATTTCATGCTTTGTTGGTTCGTCGTTTTTTCTTGGAGCCATTGTTTTAGACATATCATGCTTTTTGGATGGTTCACCCTCGTTGCTTGTGCTTGGTTGATTGTTGGGTTGCGTCATGGGTACGGCATTAAGTGGAGTGGGTTTAGGTGGCCCTACAGCTAACCGTTGATGCTCCTTCTCCAAGCGTTCACGTGTAAGCTTATCCGCTAAGCGTTCTCATGCATGGCGTGGATGTGGAGCTGGTCTTGAAGCTTCAGGTTGCTTTGGGATTCGTATCACATATCGAGCCCGGTGAGGTTGCGGTTGGACAGTCGGATATGGTTGGGCAAAAGATTGGCCAGGCATCCTAATGACGTAGGGACTAGGTTTACCTTGCGTATGTGATGTGGAGGCTCGATAAACATTAGGACTTGCGGATGTGCTAACAACGTACGGGGTTAGTTTGGGCAGAGATTGGACCTCCGCGGTTGTGACTGCGGGTGGTACTTGGACTACGAAAGGGGTAGGCCGAGTAGGAGGGGTTGATAAATTTGAGGGCATGACGGCGGGAGGTACACGCACCATGTATGATTTTTCGCGTATCGGGGTGTTTGATGTTGCTACAGCTGAGGGTACTCGAATGACATATGGTTGCTGCGGGGCACGCGGTGGTTGAGGCAGGGTTATGGATGGAGTGGGAGGAACCTGGACTGCAAACGGCCTGTTAGGTGTTTGCTGTTTATATTCAGGGTAGACGGTGTTAATGTTGGATGTCTCGGGTTCATCATCAAAGCAGATTGTATTAATTACGTACGGTGCCTCTTTGGTGTTCAGAGGGTCTTTATACATCCCCATAGCCTGGTTTTGTGGTTGGACCGGGTTAGCCTCATCAAAAGTGATTTGGCCTTCGTCGATCATTCGTTGTATGTCCTGCTTTAGGGTGAAACAGTAATCCGTGCCGTGCCCATTACGTTGATGATAGTCGCAGAAGCGATCCATTCTAAAACCTTTGGGCACTGGAGGCTCATCCGGCGTTGCTAGGCTTGGGTTCTGAACGAGTTGACAGAACCGATCATGTCTCTGGATGACCGCGGGGGATAACTGTTTATGTTTCATTAATCCCGCTTTCAGTAGTTGATCAAATAGCTAGGATGGCTTCATAGGCAGTGGCGTATATTAAGAAGGTTCTTTCCTCTCAAAGTTTCTCGTACGGTTTTGTGTTGGGTTTTGCGATGATGATGATTCTAGTGCAGTCGCGGGAGTAGGTCTAGTATAGTTAGTAGGGACTACTGGCAGTTTGTTCGGTTGTTTCGTTTCCGCTATTGCCGCTATGGTTGCTTTAGCCTTTTCTTTGTCCTTCTTACTGTGTTGGTTTTTGAAGGCTAAGTATGCAGGGTCATGGCTATTTTGAGCCGCCTCTTCTATATTTTTGATTTGCACAAAGGCTTGGTTAAGGTTACGCGTATTAAGATAGTATAATTTGGATTTGAAGAAGTCATTAACAGCCCCCTTTAAAATTGTGAGCAGATATGTTTGTGAGATTGGCTCGTGTAGCTCATTGAGAGCGGCGCTCCACCTCTGGATAAATTTTTGCACAGGTTCGAGCAGTGCTTGTTTAACCTGTATAAGGTTGTTCAATGTCGCCTTAGGTTTCAAGTTATATTTAAACCTGGTCACGAACTGATGTAACAAATCTTCCAAGGAAAATATAGAATTCCTCGGCAGGGCCCAATACCAATCGAGTGCTCTCCTAGCAAGGGACATAGGGAACACTCGCAAAATGGCATGGGGCAATGCCTAGAGTAACGCGCATTCTGATCTGAACATTATAAGATGTGCATTGGGGTCCTTTTCCCCATTATATTTAGTTAATGTTGGCAACGAAATGCCTTTGGGCAAGGTTAGAGGCGGGACGGAAGGGCTGATGGGGTCATCGTGGTAGAAGTCCACTACCTTCAGCTCTCTGTCGGCAGCCGTTTTGAGGCGCTTTACCTCATCAGTTAGTTCTTGCATTAATGTTTTGGCATCTACCCAGTCTTGGGCACTAGGTGACATGGCAACTTGAGGTTGTGGTATATTGTACAGGTTAGACTGTTGGATGGTAGGTTGAAAGGCTAAAAGCTGTGCGGTCGGCGGTTGTGCTTGCGGGATGTTCATAGTGGGCGGCACTATGGATGGCATGTTGTAAGCTAGAAGTTGTTGTTGCTATGGTTGCGGCTGTACTTGGGGAATGTTGGCCAGTGGAATCGCGTGGGGTGGGACGTTGTGGTGAGAGGGTTGATGTGATGGCACACCCATCGCTACCCATTGTCCAGCTACGTTTTGTGGAGGAACTCCATGTTGGGTTACAACGGTGAAAGGGACCCCGTGTGTTTGGATGTGGGGAATGTAGTGAGCGGACGGTGATGCTGGTATCACATGTGGCATCCCTATCACTCGAGGCAAGAAGGTTGCTCCCATGTTATTGTGCGGGGGTGGTGCTTGTGAGGATGGGCCTGCTACTGCAGCGGGGATGATGGTGAGAGGGAGTGTATTGAATTGCGGGTCGGTTGTTGGAGGAACATGGACCAGCATTGATGTTTCCGGCGGAGGTACTTACACCTAGGTGAACCTGAGGGGCTAATGGGGCATGATCTCCCCTGTGCCCGGATGAAAGATGGGGTTAACATGGGCTTGCGGGCTGAGGGTGTGATACGAGTCTTCATGTTCGGGTTAGGCAGCGAAATTATCCTCTTCTTCCGGTTGAGGATCTACTGTAGGCTGATCCCGAGATTGACTCCTTTGTAGGAGGAGTCGTGTGATTAGCTCAGAGTAGGCCTCTAGGACAGGGATGACATCGTACGGGGAAGGAATAAACTCTTGCCCTCCCTTGTAGAAGAGCTTGTACTGCCTCTTTACCTCTATTTCAGCTCTATCTACTGCCAGACCAGCTTGTATCTTCACACATATGAAGTTGTACTGATCCTGGGTTATAATGTTAGAGGTGGGGTTTCTACCTTGCAACCTTAGGGACCGATGGGACCCCGCTGTGGGTTGTACTGTCGGCTGTGGAATGACGGGCTATTGGGCAGCCATGGTGCCTACCATGTCGGGGACTTGAGCGGTTACAGCGGTGGTGTTTACAGGGTTCATGATGACCTGTCGAGGGTATGTCACGGTATAGGGATGTCAAATTGGTGTACTTAGTACAGCGTAAACCTACGTGGTAAGGTGCAGCGTATATGCTTCAACGTCCAGCGTATAACGACAGCGTAGACAGCGTATAGGGATGGAGCATATAGGGTCAGCGTAGACAAGTCTATAGCTTAAGGAGTGTAGCGTATACGCTGAGCAGCGTATACAGTGTCAATGTGCAGCGTATACAGGTTTTACAGCATACAGAGTGCGGTATAAATGAACAGTAGCGTAAACGAGTTTGCAGGCTAAAGATGTGGCGTAAACAGAATCTTAGAGAAAGTCAGTGTGCAGCGTAGAGAAAATCTATGGCGTAAAAAGCGTAGCGTAAATGGACGGCAGCGTAGAGAAGTCTACGGCGTAAAAAAAATATGCAGCATAAACTTTAACAGTTGTGTATAGCGTAGGCGAAATTTTCTGTGTAAAGCGTGTAACGTATATTCAGCAACGTAGACGCTGGGGATCTTACAGAGCCCTCGTGTGGCAAACAGCGTAGACGCTGGGAGACTTATGGATGGAAGGGTTTGAACTAAACAGTGTATACGCTCAACAGCGTAGACGCTGGATAGTTTACAGAGCGGGTTTGAAACTGAGCAGCGTAAATGCTGGAAGGATTTCAGGAGGAATCAACGTATGGTCGGCGGCATAAATGCTCAACAGCGTAAATGCTGGGAAGCTTGCAGGTAATGTTTTAGGTAGAGGCCCTCCTTCTAGCATCAATTTCTGTACCGTCCAAAATCTTCGGTCTCCGGCTGGAAGAAAACAGAACCGTGGGATCATAGGATGCACACAAAAGACCCTACCTTCGCCTAAGGACGAGCTGGAATGAACGAAGGTAGAGTACCTTGGGTGGTCCATACGCAGAGCAGACAAGGATTTCCCCAAACGTACACCGAAGTGTTATACGCTGGGTTATGCATAAACGGCGTAACGGGCGTAAATCAAAGCATAAACAATGTAGCCGATGCAAACAAAGCGTAACATAAACGAGCGAAAACAAAATACATGCAACAATTAATGCAAACTGTAAACGATTTTGGCACGAAAATGTAATAATGGCATTACAGAATGAACGTACAATGCATCAGTCTAACACAGTTGTGACTGGAACATGAGGCGGATGAAAAGCCCCAGTGGGTGTAGGGATGATTGCGGCTAGTTCACACTGTAAGCACAGCGTAGAAGCTGTATGCTGAGCATATAGGGTTATCCAGTGGAAAAGGTTTTGTGCTCTGGTTCGCAGCGTCTCTGCTCTCTAGTGTGCTTTGGGAATTTTGCCAACCTCCTGAATCTCGTAAAAATTCGGGCTTTTATACAGGTTTTGGCGTTAGACTCGGGTTGGGAGACACGTGGCACGTTGACCAGGTGCAAAAGCGTAAAATACAAGTGTACAATGTGTTACATTTGGTGGGCGTATACGTTGTCTGTAGCGAGCGTAAACTGTGGGCATATACGCTGAAGGTGCTAGGCGTATACGCTAATGTGCTGGGCGTATGTGGACTTAGGCATAGATGTCATGGACGCTGGGCGTATACGCTGGGGCGTATACGCTGATGGTCGCTGCCTTGTGCCGAATCTTGCTATGTAGTGTTGTTTTCATGCCGTCTTTGGAGGTTTCACGACGGGTGTATGCATCTGTTGTACCTGCTGAGCGTACATGTGAGGCATGTACGCTGGGCGTAAACGCTGAGCGTAGACACTGTGAACTTGAGCGTACACGCTGGGCGTATATGCTGAGATTTGAGCGTATACACTAGGAATGTACACTTGGGTGTATACGCTGGGCGTATATGCTGGGACTGGATACTTAGTGAAAATTAAGCATTGGATCTCCGAAGTTGCCAAGTGTGACACCAGATGCAGCTGTGGTTGTCTGTGGGTCTCAGGGACCTACTTGGTGTTGGACAAGTACTAAGCTCCAAATTTTGTGGTGTTTCAGGGAGTAGGAAATTGTCTTTAATCGTTGCTTTGTTCAGATCTGGAAGTCTATACAAATTTGTATTCCTCCCGTTCTCTTAGAAACTACGACGATATTGGACACCCATTCCGAGTAATCAATTGCGTAGATGAAAACAACCTGGTACAGCTTGGTAATTTCATCCATCACGGCTAGTGCGATTTCTAGTTTGATCTTACGAGCCTTCTGCTTGACTACCTTCATGCACGAGTCTAGGACAATGCTGTGCTATATCAGCCTCTGATCTAAACCCGGCATGTCACTGTATGACCATGCGAAGACTTTGATGTTGTTTTGCAAAATTCTGGCTACATTTTCGTTTGTTTGCGCATCTAGGAGGGAGATAAGTTTTAACGTTCTTACTTCCCCCTTGGACGTGGTCACCGGTGTCTCGACGAGAGGGTCCTCAGTCACATCCCCGACCTCCAAATCTAGAGTTTGGACCAGATGTTCGGGTCAGTCTGGGGACGTTTCTAAAGATGTTATGGTGCTAGATGTAGCTGACCCCCAATCGATCAAGTCGAGGTTCAATTATCTTGCGAGCGTGCCATGTGGACCTGTTAAAGCTAAAGGCATGGAGAGATCGTGATGGATTTCTATTTCTTGCCTATCCTATCAAAATAAGATGAAATCTTGGTTAAGAGGCACCTATTAGTAGTAATCGTGTATAGCAAAAAATTGCAAAGCAATGGCGAGATGTAACTAGCAGAATATGATGTAAAGATTGAAATTTTGGTAGTTTAAAGTCATGACAGACCGCTATGGCATGGAGATGTAGAGCTACTAAAAGGAAAAATGTAAAACTGTTGATATAAGAACGTGCAACTGCTAAAAAGAAAATGTAAAACTACCAATGCGAAAACGTGAGATTGCTAGTTTAGCGTCATTGCAGACTGCAAACGTATAGCAGGTTGAAAATGCTAGTTTAAGGTCTTTTCGGACTGTGAAAGTCGTTGCTACGCTAGGATTGCTAGTTTAAGGTCTTTTCGAACCGCGAACATTACAACTGTGTTGAAGTTGCTAGTTTAAGGTCTTTTCAAACTGGTATAATTGAAAATATATATATATTTTATTTCTTGGGAAAGCAAGCAATTAACTTGAAGCGTGTTAAGGTTTTAATGCCAATAGTGCTATGACGTCGTCGCGGGCATGCTACGCTATACAGTGCACTCCGCATTAAACAGAGAGAGAGAGAGCAGCAAGTTTCTCTTTTTCACCATTACGACCATAAATAAGGATTAAACCCTGGTAAGCTTGTCATTCTCACCATAAGAGTGCAAAGCCCATATTCAGTGCACAGAGCGATTCCGGAGAGCAGAGTGATTGTGCTAACAGCAAGGGAATTTTTTTTATTTTTTTTGCATTACAACGAGGAAAAATCTGCAAGCAGGACAATGGCTCCAAAGAAGAAACGCATGAATTTGGCACTTGCAAAGGTCTAAGAGGTGAAGAAAACCCTAGGGCATGTGACACAAGCACGCGTCACGGCGCGGGCGAACACGTCATTGACCCGGTAGGCTATCATGTCCCCTCTACTTTTTCACAATTCTGCTATCGTTTCTTTTTCTTTGTTTTCTACTTTTGTTTTGTATCCTAGTTTTAGCCACCTATGTTTTCTGTCATCGCATTGTTTTGGCCTTTGCATCGCCGCTGTTGCTGTCTCAGCCACAGCGAGTGCATAAACGTCACGCCATCGTTACATGCAAGGTCGCTTAAACCGCCACCACTACAGTTGTCATAACCGCAGGGGTTTGGACAGTTTAAGTTACTTGGCTTTCAAATGGTGTGACATAGGACCTTGAGAAGGGTTGGACCATGCATGATGTGATAGCGTGACACGTGTTCCGCTGGGACGTATTGTTAATCGTCCTGTTAAGGTTAATTGCTTTGTTGCTACGCTAGGCTATTTTTGCTGTGCTAGCGCTTTCATGTTCTTGCTACACTATGTTTACAAAGAGGGTTATGCTACGCTATATGCATGGACTGCTAGGTATTGCTATGTTTCGTACGCATTGCACTTAGACATGATGCTAACATTTGTTTATTGTGTTGTGCAGGATGGGACTAAGGCCGATTCTGATTATCTTGGAAATTGCATGGGTCCTGTGTCACGCAAGCAAACCTATGGCCAATGCTCCTCCTTCCCAGCTACGTGTGGGAGAGTGGGGGATCTGGTTCAAGAAAAGAGCACAGGAGTTCCTACAATATCTCCTCAATCACTTTAATGTGATCGTTTGATCATATCTAGAGGAGGAGGTGGTGGTTGCCATAACAAAAGCCATATTGCCCGAGGTGAGCCGGGGCATCCTGAGGTTTCTGACGAATGGGGCAATCATGAGTAGGCAGGGAGAAGGATTTAGTTAATGCCCCACAGGGTTAAGGTGTTTGGCTTAGATCTAGGATATGCCTGAGTACAGCTGCTACCATCATTACAACACATTGTTTATTGCACGTTATATGGGGACGTGCTTCCAAAACCCATAAGGAACTATCTACTGTGCTGGCGGGTGAGTCTTGTAACTCTATTCTGCTGCATTATGCAACACTTACCATATTGGCCAAATGCTAACAGTATGTTTTTGTTACTAGGTTCTACATTAACAAGGACGGGGTTCACAACAGACCGGGCCTACTGACTACAGCATGTATAGCCCTACAAGAGTTCTCTTCTGCTGAGAACCTACACGTGAGTGTGATTGGTCAATACTGGAGTGAATACCACACCTACCCATACCTATTCCCCATTCCCTACGATCAGTGCAAGGGGGCTGGTTGGCTGGATGAGGAGTGGGCAAAACCTTTCAAACCGATTATGGTTGAACAAGTTCCAGTTAGTCTCCTGCCATTCCCGTTACCATATAGACTTGGTAGGCCAAGCAGTAGGTTTTTCATGCTTAAGTGTCTTTGCAATCTTTGGATTTTCTACGTTTTCATGCAAAACGTTTTTGCGAAAACTGTTATAGGGGCGAAGAAGACCCAGGAGGTGACAGTGATAACTGCCGAGACATAGGGGGCAAACATCTACTTCAAGTACAGCATAAAACCTTAGATCACACTATTATTCATAGGAATGCTTTCAGTCGAGCAAGGAGCCTCAGACTGAGATCTCTCTATTACAACTATCCGCAGGAATGCTTGTAAAAGGAGCACAACGCATCACTTTTACGATTTCTCTACTAGATTACACACTTTCATATCAGGAATGCTTTACAAGGAGCACAACGCATCACTTGCAGATTTCTCTGATATGGAAATACAGATAGAATGGAAATGCATAAGAGAAAGGGAAGGACTCCGAAGGACTGACTTGCAGAAGGACTGACACTTGCAGAAACTACTAGATAGCTCTCTCTCTCGCTTGCCGTGTCTGAGGAAGAGGTAAGGGTTCCTTTTTATAGGAAGAGGAAAGCCCTTCCTGTACATTCTTGGTGTTATCCAGCTCAGACCGCATTAGGTTATAATGCCTTACACCTCACGGGTACTGTACAAGGGGATGAGATGGAATCTTACTTTTAGTTAGTGGATTACTTTTACTGTTCACCATCACTTGTGTCGGAATCATCATTATGGTGTGGTGTGGTAGGTGCCTCCGATACCTCATCTTCTGAATCGGACGAATCAGGATGGAAGGAGATGACCGGACCAAGATTATGCCAACGCACTCGCCAGTGTCCTCCTTCTCTTTGTAGTAGTTGAAAAGCAGGATCAAAATTATAGGGTTCAAGTGTAGTGGGAACCCGATGATTAGCTTCACAAAAGGTAATAATTTCATGTGCCGTGGAGGTCAGAACATCTTGGTACCAAGCGAGGGTCCATGGATTTTGCCAGTCGGTTCTTCGGCTTAGACTCGTAGTGATAAAATAGGAAGGGTTATAGTCATGGAAAGCGAAGTGAGCCATTGTTTCAAAACAGGAGAAATAACGAAAATCAGAATGTGTCATGGCTCACAAACGACGAACATAAGATGCATCAAAATGATCAGGAAAGGTTCTGATGGTATGACCATATAGAGACCACCATTCCCAAAATGGATGTTCTTCTGGAGGACAATCTATTGGCGTATTAAAATCAATATGATAATAATGGCAACCAGAGGGTTTATACCTAGGCCAATGTATTAATGGTGCTACTTCAGGATATCCTATTTCATCAAACTGTACACACTCATTGATGAAATGATTTGCATGGAGACTGGTTTTAATATGTACAGGTAGATATAAATCATCAAGAACCTCTTGAGGATGTCCGAAAAAGGTATATGAAATCTGTGGACTTGGAGATCTTGCATAACAGTTATAAGAATAACATAACCAGTCATTAAGGTGGCTATTCTGAATATTACTAATTTGTTGTTGAGTAAGAAACATGCGAGAGAAACAACATGGGAGGACTCTATGACTTGAACGAAGCTCCCAACCTTCATGCAAGTATGTTGCTGCACATAAAACAAACGATTAATACTGAAATTCTCTAGTCAAATAATCTGCAAGATTATTATCCTTGCCACTAATATATTGGGTTCTATATGTAAAATTAGCCAGAAATAAAGACCATCGAATGAGTCGTGTATGGGCAACTTTATTTAAATGTTTTGTTTGTAAGTATTTATCAAAATATTTTAAGTCAGATCTAATAATAAATTCCTGTTCTTGTAGGAACAGACGAAACTTTTCGATACCACGGATAATCGCAAGGAGCTCTTTATGTGTGGAATGATAATTCATTTCTGCAGAAATAAACTTACCACTAGCATATCTGCAGATATAGGTCATACCATGTATTTCTTCTTTTAAGACCGCTCCCCAAAATTCTTCAGATGCATCAGTTTCTAAGATCAAGGTTCCATTGGTTGGTAATCGTAAATATGGAAGTTTAGTACATTGATCTTTTAGTCTCTGGACTGCATCAGTATGATGTTGGCTCCATGGTTGAGGGTTGTTTGTTAACTGTTGGTTTAAAATTTTTCGATCTTTGGCAAGATCTTTGTAAAACCCCGACAGATAATTTAAACACCCCAGAAATCTTTGTAATTGTGTTTTGTCTGTTATGATATTAGGAAAATGTTTAATATCGGTCAAGATATGTTGTTGCAGACTAATATGTCCGTATTTAATTACTACGCCTAGAAAATTTACTTCATCAACTGCAATTTGCATCTTCTTCTTAGATGGAGAAAGTACAAGACCATTTTGATCAAGTAATTCATATAAGGTGTTGAGATGCTGTTGGTGTTCTTCTACCGTTTTTGACATAACTAAAATATCATCTATATATACTAGTATGAACGGATATTCTTTAAAGATATGATCCATACAAGACTGGAAAATAGATGGGGCTGTTTTAATACCAAAAGGTAGAACAGTCCATTCGTATAGACCCTGAGGTACGGTAAAGGCGGTTTTCCAGCGATCTTCATTGACTATTTGGATTTGCCAAAAACCACTTTTCAAATCAAATTTTGAATAAATATGAGTTCCTTGCAGGCGTTGGAAAAGATCATCTTTACTAGGGATCGGATGTTGTACTGATTTAATAATAGCATTAAGTGGTTTGTAATTAACTACTAACCGCTTCTTTCCCCTTGTTAGTTCAGCACGCTTGTTGACATAGAAGGCAGCACAGGAAAACATGCTAGTACTAGGTTGGATCATTTTTTTCTCTAGGAGCTGTTTTATTTCCTGGGCACATTCTTCTTTTAATTGTGGGGACATCCCAATATGATGAGCTTTTGACTGTGGTTGGATTCCATCCAATAACTCAATACGACACCAATGTTGTTTCTTATGTCGAAAGGCTGTTGGATCATCGCTCGCAACAGTGAGGAGTTTAGTGCGTAATTGTGCAAAGACCTCTTTGTGAGATTGGATGTGGTTAATAAGCCATTGCGTTTTTGGCACCTTATACTTTGTATGGGTAAACCTATTTACTGGAGTAAATGTTCTAGTAAATTTATGATTTCCTAATGTAACAAAATTAGTATGGATGGTGTATGGCTCGAGAATTGCTAGGTTGTCGACTCCTATAACCATATCATAAGAAAGCCAGTTGATAGCATTAACTTGTAATTCTAAGCGTTCAGAATTAGGTAAAAGTATTGGAAGAGAAAATACCCGGTTGACAGTTGTTGCCGTTTTGTTAAAACTAACAATTAATTTCTCCCTGGGTTTCCATAAGAAAGAAGGAATGATAGCTTCGTTTGCCAAGCTGACTTCTGCACCAGAATCTATTAAGGCATCGATGGGATAGGGTTTAAATCCTTTTAGTTTAATCCAAAAAGTACAAAGGGGAGTTTGTACCTGTCGATGTTGATTCTGATTAATCCTAATTATATGTATTTGAGATATTTCAGCTTCATAAGCTTGTTGTTGATATTTCTCTTCTTCTTCTTCCAAAGATTCTAATTCTTTGCTAGCTTTTGTTAGGAAGAGTTTGAGTTGGTTAATACGTAATAATCTGATTTGATGTTTCTCCAACCCTTTTTTTTGAGATGGCATTTGTTCTTCTTCTTGTTGCAACCATTCTTCAAGTTCTTCTTGTTGTTCTGATTCGGTTGTTAATGGTTGACTGTCGTAACTAGCATGAAGTTCTTTTTCTAGTTTTCTTAATGCTTTTACTTCGGCTTTTTTCTCTGTTACTTGTTTATCTAGCTGTATATAAACAGTTAAATCCTCTAGAGGAGTCCTTTTTAATTTTGTTTTTAGTTTCTCTAGTTGTATTTTTACTAATACTAATTGTTCTTGGATTCTAATTAATTCTTTATTTTGTTGTGTAGGTCGTGACGTGGAACCACGATTCATATTACAATAATATATATCTCCGTCGGAGGAATCAGATGGATCTATGGGATAATCTACTAACAGTTGTTGTTGATTATATTGTACCCAATAGTCATCCTCACTATGTTCTGCTTCAAAGGGTGATGACGGACATATATCACTTTGAGGATTATAGGGGATTTCTATGTCCTCGGGATCAGATATCAACTCAAAATGTGTTTCCTTTATATTATGCTTTGTAATAAAGTGAACCTTTTTCTTGTCTTTA
Organism: Gnetum montanum; assembly: GCA_015680685.1. Taxonomy (NCBI): domain Eukaryota; kingdom Viridiplantae; phylum Streptophyta; class Gnetopsida; order Gnetales; family Gnetaceae; genus Gnetum; species Gnetum montanum. The sequence goes on along the minus strand of MNCI01020185.1, from coordinate 427,266 downwards.
TCTTTATTGGGACAGTTGGTTGCCAGATGAGGACCTCCACAAATAAATCACTTAATAGTTTTTAGTGACATCCTACGGGGACGTCTACGAAAGAATCCAGGATATTTACGTACATGCCTACGAGGTGGTGGTGACGATTGTTTTCTTCGCCATTGTTTCTTTGGTTTGGATCGTGAAGGTGATCCTTTGCAAGATTTACATATTTTTTGATTTTTTTGTTGCTTTTCTTTGTTTTTGTATTTTTCTTCAGGACACAATTCTAAACAAAAATTCTTACCTAATCGATTGTTTAATCGTTTAACTAATTGTTGTGTTTCTTGTGTATAACACAACTCTCTATTGGTCTGTTCTAAGAATTGTCTAATTTGTCCGAAGCTCATGTTTGCTACACAAAGATTTTGCTTTTTAAGTTCAGCCGTGTAAGTATTACAGAAAGGTTGAGGAAGACATCCAAACAGATGTTCTTTAGCAGCTACTTCATGTGTGAGTTTACCATAGTAATACCAAGATTCCATAGCATCAAGGAATCCTGATAACTGCTGAATTTTATGTAATCGTGCTTTGAAAAAGCGGTCTCGGTAAACATCAACTAGATTGGCTTTAAAACCAATGAACTCCTTGATAATAGCGTTTAAGAAAATTACTGTTGGTTGTGTAATCAACCTGATTTTAATGGCTGTTGGAATATGACTCCACCATCTTCGCAAGTTGCCTTGAAAGTTATAAGTGGCATTTACTATGGCTTGTAATGTGGATTTTTTGGCAAAATCTATTTGGATTGTTAAATACGATTGGATGGCATCTAAGACATCCTGACGTTCTTTTAGATCCTTGTTATCCATGTTAAACTTAGGTTGAATGTCTCCAGCTTTTCTGGACTGGGTTAACATGGCATCCGTGGCTTCTTGGACTTGTTCACCTGTACGGGCTAGTAAGACGGCTTCCTCTATGTGTTCATCAGCTAGTTCAGAGAGAGGATGTTGGTCAGATCCTTGTTTTGATCGATGATCAGAATGGCCCTCAATATTGAGATAAATTTTCCTTTTCTAATTCTATTCTCTCTTTGTTTTTGTTTGAATTCTTCTATGTCCTTTAAGGTTACCGCAGGAGGTGATCCTGGGAACTGAAAAGAGAATTCAGAGGCTGAAGATGGAATTGGAGGAGCAGTTGGCTTGACTTTTGCTATAGGTGTACTACTAGAGCCTGCTAGACGTTCTAATTTTCTATAAATTAAACCGGAATTTAAATCTGTATTTAAATTTAAATTATACATACGTTCAAGAACACTCATCTGAGTTCTATTACTATACACCAGATCATTTAGAGTTGTATTTGTCCAGTTAAGCATACAAATCGTATCGGATGGTTTTTCAGATGCTTTCTTTGTATGTAATGTATAAACGTGCTCAGAAGGTTCCCCTTCTACAGCTGTTTGGACAAATTCATGTTTGCGTTGAGCTTTTTCAGCAGACGCAAGACGTTCTTGGTGTTGTGTAAATGTATTGTCAGACAAAGTATTCATTTCTATACTACATGTTTTTAATAAAGCATCACATTCTGTACAGTGGTACTTACTACCTATTTCTTTGAGTATCCTGTGTTGGCAGGAAGGATCTCCTGAAGATTTCTGAAAAAGCGTAGATTTTACAGAAGATACGATAGAATCATCATCTGAACTATCGAGATCAACTTCTATAATTTTTGCCTTTTCCTTTTTCTTCAATCTTTCCATCTCTAGATGCAAGGTATCAGATTTTCTCATGGATTGGGAAAGTTGGGCTTGTAAGGCTAGGATGGTATTTTGTAAAAGTGCTAGATCTGGTTTTTCCTCTGGCTTAGGTATTTGTGGTTTTTCATGGAGTGTTAAAGGTTTTTGGAACAGCTTTGGCTTTGATTTTTTATGTAGATGATCCAGAGGATCAATATCAGTGAATTTAGGAGGTAACAGATTGACTTTATAACGGCGTTTTGTCGGTAAACCCCGTTTCTTTTCTAAGCGAAAATAATAATCAATCATGTTGGTCAGATCGGGGTATTGATGATGGATCGGAAGATCCTCAGTATCGATCTCTACTCCATATTCGATATCGCTGGATCCTACTTGAACCTTTTGTTGGTTGTAAGGATACAAGGTTTTTATAGCAGTACTATTAAACACTTTAAACATTAATCTAGTGGAAATAGTTGCGTAAATAGATCTAGGAAGCATATCAACAGGCAGGTAAACGATGATCATTAAGGATTTATACAGATGTGGATCGTGTAGAGATAAGGTGAAGTTTGGAATAGTAACGATCACAGCGTCTGAGGCTAAGGTCCCTTTTGCCTGAGTAATAATGGCTTCTTCGAAAGTTTTAAATCTACGATCTATAACCGCTATCCAGTAAGGAGCTTGTAGACGATAATTAAAATGAGGGTGCAAGACTATAGCTAATTCAGCTAAATGTATATAATGAAAACCATTTTTAATCCAAGTTGCTACCTCTGGTTCTGTAAAGAATGAAAGGGCAACTGGGCGTAGACCACTACCGGATATTTCTAAATCACACTCAGAATAATGCATTTCTTTCCAAGACTCGACTAACTGTAAACACGATTTATCATATATTTCTGTTCGCTTAGGAACAGGTAAAGGACTACTACCATTAGACGTAGAACAATATTCAGAAATTCGGGTGAAGTAAGCATTACCTGTCATTTGCGATGCATCTGCCATTGTTGCGGATGTGTTGCGAGGAACGTGGTTGGGGACTGCCTCACGGCACGGCTGACTCTAACGCCTGACCTCGGCTGAGCGATGCGCGACTTACTTTCGGCGATCTGTCCGTGCTGTCTCCACGTATCGGTCCTTCAACACCAGACGAACAGCAATCTTCCTGCAAATGAACACGAATAACAGATAGTCACACCCCCCCCCTGGGGAAAAAGAGCGAGGCACACAGGATATGGGAACAGCGAGGAACGGAACAAGGCTCCGATACCACTCTCAAAGTTGCATAGTATAAAACCTTAGATCACACTATTATTCATAGGAATGCTTTTAGTCGAGCAAGGAGCCTCAGACTGAGATCTCTCTATTACAACTATCCGCAGGAATGCTTGTAAACGCTAGATAAGTAGTGTGGCTTCGAACTCCTTGGTCTAGAACATCTAAAAGGCTAGGGTTATAGATCTATTTCTGGTCTTGAATCCGAGCATTCTTGCAGCCGAGATGCTTTACTTGGTCAACTCCTTTTCCAACAAAGCAAGCCGCTTTCGCACGCGCATACAGAGCGTGCGGGTGGTCATTGAAATCAATGACCAGTTATTTATGGACCTGTTCGGTGTCCCCGCCGATGGCATTCCTATAGGGTCAAAGAGCAAGAAGGAGCTGACCCTTTAGAAGAAGGATATTCAAGAGTGGTTAGGGATTGCCAAGGAGCAGAAGGGGCTCCCCATGGAAAAGCTTAAAGAAGGACCTGCCAAGAAGATTTACCCTGTCTTCCGCGCTCATGCATTTCCCCAACTACTTACCCAAGGGAAGGTCCTAGGGATCGAGCAGGCCTAGATAATGCGTAAGGTCATGGAAAAGGGGGCCCGCTACAACTGGGCCAAGTTTCTATGTAAAGGCTTGCAGACCGAAATCTTGGGGCTCCATAAGAAATTGGAGTCTTGATCCAATATACATTATGCCTTTTACATAGCCTATCTGAGGTGTTTCGTGGAGTTTCTAGTGGTTCAAGAGAATGGAGCCTGGGTCATGCAAAATCGTAACCAGATTTCCAGACCGTGGATCCGCCAGATCCTCCAGAACATCTGAGCCCAAGATCCCCTAGAAATAATTGGGGAGTCACTCTCTATGATGACTAAGAACTGGGTGGCCCGCAACTTCGTGGCCCAGATAGTGTAGGGTAGACGCCTCCTTCTATAGCTAGTAGCGTGTCATGGGGGGAACGTCTCATAGTTGAGACTGTGCCAAAAAAGTTGCAGCGAAAGAGGCCTCCTCCAGCTAAGGAAACCCTTCGCGTCAAGGAAGAGGAGTGGCGAAGACTGTGGCTTAAAATACAGAGAACGCAACCCCCCATTGGTAAATACTTTTTTTAATGCCTACCTTGTTATTGTCTACCACGCTATGCTATGCTAGGCGATGTAGTATAGCACCCTCTTTAAGCTAACATATTTCTTGACTGGCAGAGGAAGAAGAAGGAAAAAAAGGCAATGAAGAGGTGTTGGCCCCTAAGACGAGGGCGACGAATAAAGACACGAAGGCCCCAGTCTCGGAAGAAAGGGCCTCGGTCAAGAAGGGAAGAACCCCTATTGCTAAGGTGGGGGCTCTTATTATTAGGGAGAATCCTCCTACTAATGAAGAGGAGTCTTCCTTGAATAAAAAAGATGCTAGTCTCCTAAAGGAAAAGGCACTAGTGCATGAAGAAGAGGCTCGTACAGACTTGGCAGGGACCTTTGCCAAGGCTACCACCCTCGTCTTACATCAGCAAGAAGGGATACCGCAATTGGACACTGGTGAGTTCAGCAATGTGTTTGCCTTGTCTTAGTCCATTTCGGCCATTGTTGATATGTTTAGTTATGTAACAGGTGCTATTTTTGATGCTACAAGACCTCCTCTGACTCATGTTGAATCATTGGCCGAGATTCCTGATAAGTTTGCGTATATGCAAGAAATTGTCGACGACATGATCAGCCGCCTTCAGCAGGTGGACCCTGATGCGGGTAAGTAGTAGTGTCAGGTGCTCTCATGTTGTTATGCTAGAGTTTATTGAGTTTGCTAACTTGTTATGCTAATGCAATTACTACGCTCTTTTTGTCATGGTAGCCTCCTGGCTTAAATGGGACACCACACAGCCTTTAAAAGTTGGTGTCGTGCCTACATTCTTACTTGACATGACTAAGGTGTCTCGTCACGCGTACGACGAGGCTTGCAAATGCACTTTGCACTTGGCACGCTCCTTGTGGGAGTATAAGCACGTCAACGAGGAACTATGGAAACAGGTCCAAAAAGCTGAACAAAGGGAGGCTGACCTGAGCACCGAAGTGGAGGATCTCAAGTCAAGGAACGAGTTCCTCATAGCCCGTGACACTAATAATAAGGACTGGCGCATGGCTGTGATAGATTACGCCAGGTTTTGGATAGTCGCGCATCAGAATGTTGAAGCCACCCACTTAATAATAGAACAGCAGATGCAAATGGATTTTCTAGCCCAGAAGTGTCAAGATTTTAAAGATTTCAGTGCCAAGGTTTACAAATGGGGGCAATCCCAGAAAAACCACAAACATATGTATAAACTGGAAAATGCCACCCATCGTAAATTGTACAGGGACGCTGCTGTGGAGGCGTTTACGTATAAAGCATTCGTAAATCCCATTGACACTTCTGAGGCCTACACCAAGTTCAAAGAGCAGGTAAAGGTTATGGAATCTTCTGACCTGAAAGTGGACCTTCCCACAGGAGAGACCACGACCATCTCCTTTTCTCCGGGACCACCTAGGTGGACAACCATTGAAAGGGAAAGAGTTGCTGCAGACGTTGAACCAAGTAATAGGCATTGGGTGGACATCATGGCAAAGGAGGTCTAGTGCCACCTCAGGCTAGATTTAGACCGAATATCCTTCAAGACGGAGGTAAGCCCGTCTCAGATTAATTTCTTTCTATTGTATTAATGCCTATGCATTGTTGTAGTTTGTGTGTGTTGCTTTTAGTTGACCACTTCATTCCTACGATGCAAGCTCCAGATGAGGGTGCAAGGCCCGTGGAGGAAGGAAATGAAGAACTGGCAGAGGACAACATAGGGAAGAGCGATGCAAAAAATGATGATGCAGAAACACATGGTGAAAATGATGCGAACAGGGACAACCCATGACAACATGGGATATTTTTTTTTTTGAAATTTTGTAATGATTTTTGCAAATATTGTTTAAAAGGAAAAAATTTTGAATAAAGAAGAGAATTGATTCTGTATTAACTTATTCATTATCTACGTGTTACGTTTTGTGTAAAATGTTCATGCTTTCATGTGCTAGTTTTAGGCCATTTTGGGCCATCGCATAACATAGTTTTAGGCCGTTTCAGGCCATTTCTAGTTCTAGGCCATTTTGGGCCATTGCGTAACATAGTTTTAGGCCATTTCAGGCCATTGCGTAACATGCCAAAAGGATGATACGTTAGCAAAGCAAAAGGCGGTGAATGTACAAGGGATGGCAACTAGGCAAGAAGTAGTGAGGTTGCTACGCTATGCGTAGCTGCTTTTTGAGCCAACGTGGGTTGAGTAAAACGTAAGGCCAAGGCACTTTACCAGGGCCTTCGTTTGCATTGTTGTCCCCCGCTTGGAAAGGCAACTCAGCCCATGTGCTTTCGTTTTGGTAATCGGCTGGCTGAGTCGATTCCCCCGTTGGATGGTAAATGTGTGCACAAGTAGGTGCTTCATTCTCAGAGGTTACGACCTCTGAGCCCTACTCTCTATCTATGTTATTGATTGCTTGCACTACTACTTCTTCACCAGGGATCACCACCTCCCTGCCTGCGTATGGTAGGTGGATCTCCTGGTGAATGGACGAAGAGATAGCCCTAAGTTTTGCTAACCATGACCTCCCCAAGATCAGGTTAAACCCAAGCATTTCCTTGACCACGATGAACATTGTATTTGTGGGGAACTGGTCCCCTGCCACGAAGTCTATGTGGACTGTGCCCTTCACCAAGATGCGTGCCCCGTTGAAAGACCTCAGGCATGATGTCATTGTGGGCTTGATTTGGTCGACAAAGCCCAATTTTTCCATAATAGGGAAGGGGATGACATTCATGGCAACCCCATCATCAATGTGTACCCTTCAAATCCAATGTTGGCTGACCCGAATTGTGATGAATAGAGGTGCTGTAGTCACCTAACCCCTTTCGGGATCTTTCCTGATGGCGTCATTGCAGAAAGTGAGTTGAGACAATTTTGGCTCTGCGAGTACAAAGGAAAGCATGACCAAGTGGATCGCTTCCTCTTTCACTGGCATGTCTTCGTTGACTGGAATCGCTATCAACATGTGGATCAGAGCCTCGCAGTGTGGAACAGACATTATGATTAGGTCATACAAGCTCAGTGTGGTATTTTTTTTGTTTTAGAGCTTGTTCAACCTGAGTGAAGGCATCCAAGAGGTCTTGGCTGCCCCCCTGTTTAACACTTTCCTCCTCTTCTATTCATCCTAGAAGATGGATTTCCCAAGGATGGGTGACTTCGGATCTAGGCTCATATTCTTTTTGGCAAGGCGACGCGGACTGTGCGGTTATAGCAATGTTCGTCTTTGGTGAAGAGGGTGTAGACACAGGGGGTGGAGATGTAGGTTTGGAAGTACCAGGGGTGGCACTCCCTCTCGATGTCTCACCTGCAAAATGCACTTCCCATTTTTTAGGACTAGAAGGTTGTTCAGCTATTTTATGCGGGGCAGGGGTTGTCGAACGGATTGGCCCTCTAATGATAAAAGGAGATAATGGTGTTAACGTGCGGGGTGGCGCGATTTCGCTAACGAGTAGCATAGAGATGGATGGCCAAGGAGGGACCCTCAGAACGAATGGCTATTACAAGCTTCAGCCAGCCTCTAGTGGTCCTGGTGCACTACGATGAGGCACACGGACCATAAATGGCTGCTGGGGTGGCCTAGGATCACTGTCAATACCGATGGAGTTGATGACATAACCGGCATTGTTAGCATTGAGGGGGTCTATGTAGACATGCATAGATTGGTTCTTAGGGTGTACTGGGTTGCTTTCATCCAACACCAGTTTTCCTTGATCAATCAATCTCTAGATGTCATCCTACAATGCCAGATAGTAATCCGTGTTGTGACCACACTGTTGGTGATAGTCACAAAACCTATCCAATCTGAAACCCTTAGGAACTGGGGGCTCATTAGGTAGGGCCAAGGAGGGGTTTCTAAGGAGCTCGCAGTAGGGTTGATGTTTCCTGATTCTTTCTTCCGACATCTGCTTATGTTGGATGTGCCCCTTTGCCAATAGCTGCTTCAGAAGTTCTGAAGGCTTGGGAGGCAGTGGGGTGTACTTTGAGTGATCTTTATGCTCAAAGTTTAGTTTGGGTTGTGCAAATGTCTTAGGTGCAGGAACCGGAGGTTGCGGCTTGTTGCCTTGCTTAGGCATGGGGTTAGTTGTGGGTACGTCCAGTTTCTTATTGTTCTTGCTACCATTGTTGCTAGGTCTAGGTTTGGCCTCGGTCGCCACAGCGGCCACTGTGGTTGTTGGGGCTTTACCCTTGTCCTTCTTTGTGAAGGTGTTTTTGTAAGCAATGTAGGCCGAGTCTTTGCTTTCCTCGACCGCGTCTTGTATACTCTTAGTCTAGGCAAAGGCTTAATTGAGAGTGTGAGGGACGAGGTAGTACAGTGTAGACTTGATAAAGTCATTCGTTGCACCCTTGAAGATGGCCAGCAAGTGGGCCTCCACGATGGGCTCACAGATTTCGTTAAGGGTTGCGCTCCATCGCTGGATGAACTTCTGGACCGGTTCTAGAGGCTCCTGCTTCACGCTCATCAACTGGTCCAGCGTGGTTTCTAGCTTCAAGTTATACTTGAAGCGCATCACGAACTAGGTTAGAAGCTCTTCTAGAGTTGAAATGGATGAGCGCAGCAGCACACGGTACCAATCCAAGCCTCTCCTGGCTAGGGACATGGTGAAGACATGAATAATCGTGTGTGGCCATTATTGCAACAAGAGAGACTTAGACCTAAAGGTAACAAGATATGCGTTGGGATCTCCCTCCCCATTATACTTCGTGAAGTGGAGGAGGGACATCCCTGGGTAACGTTAGAGTAGGGATTGTAAGGTTGATGGGGTTATCCTAGTAAAAGTCCATGACTTTTACAGTGTCAAACCCAACAACCTTGAGGCATTTTATTTCCTCAGTGAGGGTTTGGATGAGCTGGAACGCTTGGTCCAAACCCTACGATGGTGTGGATGGTTGGGGAACTACTGAGGTAGCTCCCACATGTGGAATGGCGGGGGTGGTAGCGTGACCCACCGACGGTACCATTGGGATAGCCCTCGCGAACGGTGCTGCTTGTGTTGTCCACCATCCAACAGGTGGTGTTGTCAGAGCAGCAACTGCGGGTTGTGTTGCTGGATAGACCGTTTGTGTCACCGATGGAATAGACCATAACGCCATGTTGGGTTGTACCATTTGCGGGGTTTGGTAGGTCTGAGGGCGAATATGATGAGACATCTACGACGGTTGTGGAATATGCGAAGAAGTGAATGGGGTCCATCATGTGGACGGGCCTGGGCCCACTACAGTTGGTGGGACAGATGCGAACGTAGGAATTGAAATGGAAGTTGCATATGATTGTGAAGTAGGTACAGTATGAACATGTGGCAGGGTAGTCATGATTGGTGCGTGATGCGCTATAGGGATGGACTGATGAACCATTTGCGGAGGCATAGTTACTGTAAATGAAATAGGGGAATAAGGGCATTGATACACCGGGAAGGTGACATAGCTACCCATTGTGATTGTAGTTGCAGGCTCCAAGAGCATAGGCATGATTGCAAAGGGAGCAGTGATAGACAATGGATTGGCCCAGAAGGACTGGGTAGGAGGGATAAGAACGGGGTCAGTTTGACCTCCCTTGTCAAATTGGGAATCGAGTTCCTCATGTCCATCCTGGAAGGCATCATCCTGATTAGAAGCTGTGTCCTATTGCTCCCTAAGCCTAGCTAAATGGATTAGCTGGTCTAGAAGCCTTTGATTTGTCTGTGTCAAAGGTATGTAAGTGCCAGGAGTGGGAACAAACTCCTTCCCATCACAGTAAGCGAACTCGAAGCTGCGTTTACCTTCAAACTTGTGTACGTCAAAAGGTAGGTTTTCCTAAACCTTTGCACAGAGGAAGTCATAACGCTCATATTGTTGGGCCAAGCCCTCAAGTCCCCGATTTTGGATCTTGAGGGATCGACATGTTTCCAGCATCAGGTTCAGCGGTTGTTCGGCACCTGTGATGCCTTGAATCATGATGGGAACCTCAACGTTGAAGGTATTAGCAGCAGCAGTTGCTGAAGTCATTATTACTAAGCTAAACAGTTTTGCAAACGTGAAAAAAAAAGCAAGGAAATTAGAAAGCTAAACAATTTTGTGAACAGGAAGAGCAAAGAGGTTAGCAAGCAATCAAAAATAAAAGAAAGGCTTTATGTCTTGACGGGCTTCCGAGGAACTGTTGAGGTGACCGATCTGTACCACACGACGCATAAACAACCACAAAAGGGTGTCATGTTTACACTAGTGCGCAATAGGGTATAGAATGCATGAAAGACTACCATAAGATAGGTAAGTCAACTGGCGACCAAAGGCTTTATGTCCTATTGGGCACCCAAGGAACCGTCGAAGCAACCAATCTGCACCGCACGATGCGTAAACAACCACAGATGGATGTCACGTTTACACTAATGTGCATCAGGGTGCAGAAGGCTTACAAGACTACCGTGACATTCGGAACAAGCACCAAAGGCCCTCTTTCTAGCGCCAGAAAACTGTAGCGAAAATGTAGGCAGCTCGAAGGAACACTGAGGGGTCGTCGGTCGTCGACAATCTCAACCCCGTTTCTGCAAGAGGGCTGTGCTGGGTGGAGCGGAAACGGGGCACCCTAAACGGTCTAGTCGATCAAACAAGGACTAGTTGGTGTTAATATAACCTTTTACAACATGTGATTTGAAAGCGAAACTAATAGTCCGAAGTAATGCTTAAATGTAAGAGAGGCACAAAATAGTGTAAAATGCAAATGATAAGTGAGAGACAAACTAAAATGCAGTTAGAAAAGTGCACCGCTTCAAAGCTACAACTTTGCTCTGTCAAGATGGATACAGTTGGTTGCATAGCGCTGGGAAGTGTAGAGATCCCAAGGGTAACCAAGATGTGTAGAGCAAGACGGCTGTGTGCTTGGACACGGACTCAGTCATTAACAATGCAAAATGCTACTAAGATGGTAGAAAAGAGCAGAACAAAATGCCAGCTGGGAGTGCTAACTGTTTAGAGTGTCAAACAGAAAGCCTACAATGCTCAAGGTTACAATGATAACTTTTTGCTTGTTAGCCAACCAAAATTGCCAAAAAACTAGGACCCTGGACCTTAATGGTCATTGGGGTATTTATAGGACCAAGGGTGCATGAAAGATGTGGTTTGGACGCCACATGCCCCGGGCTTATGTTGACCTATCTATGCTGCATGTGCCTACATGACTGTTGGGCGAGCCTGCCATGCCGTAATTACAAGTCTACCACGTCGTAATTATGTTGTCAGAGCAACGATGTAATTAGGTGAGGTGCATTAATGTCGCATAGCCACTTGCCACACTGTGATATGCTTTGTAGCGTAGCATTTGGCATAGTGTAGCATCGTGTCATGTTGTGCTGCACTATGCGGCGTAGCATAGCCGTCGGTTCGAAGCAAAGTCTATGTTGTGTCCTGCTACATGTGTTGGAAACCTTTGCAATGTTGTGACCGCTATTCACAAGTTTCCTAAGCTATGCTACGCTCTGTAGCGTATCATAGCGTAGCAGCTGTCCTTAGTCACAAAAACATTGTCAATCTGTAAAATTTGCCTTTTACACTACGAAGTTTGCGATCTTGCTGATCTTGCCCTTTGGGATGCCTTTTGTCACTTTCGCAGAATTGCTACGCCTCGCTGCGCCATTTAGCTTATCGTAGCATAGTAGCAAACATGATCTATTTTTGGCCAAGTTCACCGCTTTCTGACTAAAGGAGACATTGCTGAAGGACTTGGAGTTAGGCGAGAGGACTGACTGTCCAGCTTTTGCTATGCTGCACTACACTACATAGCACACCATATCGTAGCACTGCACTTCTGTGAACGTCTTCTGAAGTTTGCTACACTACTTAGTGTAGGGTAGCGTAGAAAAATTCCTTGACTTAGAAAACTCACTGAAGCATTTTACACGTTCTGAGCATTACTCCTAAGCATGCTGTCGACTGGATGAACTACTCAGGTGGGAAGGCTGGAGAATCCGTTTAGCCTATTGACACCTGGGATAGAAAACTTGCCGAACTAGATAATCTGAACCTTAGAGCATCCATCTCCTGAAGAACTACCATGACGCTGTGTGATTTGCAAAGACCTTGTGAAGCAAGGATGCCTTCAAATTTTGGGATGTTTCACCAATCTCTCCACGTGACTCTACTAGTCACGTTACTCCTCAGTCTCACCACCAAACCCACGAGTACTATTGAACTCCTTCTCCTAGAAGAGAGGTTTCACAAATATACTATCTTTCTCATCCGACTACACCTCTTCCATCCTTAGCCCCATTAACACCAGCTCCAGCTATGTAGGATGAGCTCCCTGCCTAGCCGCAGCAACGTAACACTACAAGGGTTGTCAACCTTCAACCTACTGTTGGTTTAGACAACCACATAAAGAAGAGACCTTTCTTTAGAACCAACAATCCAACTAAGTCCTTACAACCACAAGTGGGAAATTCTCCAAATGCCTCACCACCATTTGAATCTTTGGAGCTTCCTTCAAACCAAAGATCGCACTGAACGCCCACGGTCATGTTGACTCATGCAACTACTAATTGGATTAAAGCTGGTCCCCTTCCTAGGAAATTCTCTAATCCTGGAAGACTTCTTATATATTTGCAAATAGTTGGGGATGAACCTTGCAAGGCTCTTTTGGATTCAAGTTCTGGTGTTAACTTAATCTCTCAAGAAATGTACAAAACCTGGAACCTGCCTCCATTAAAAAAGAGTAACATACATTTAGAGTTGGCCGACTAGTCCATCATTGTCCCATTAGGACTAGTGGAGAACATTGTCACCACTATTTGTGGGTGGTCGTATCCAACCAATTTTCTAGTGATTCATGTCAACAATTGTAAGGGGGACTTCTCAATCATAATGGGAAGAGCATGGCTAAGCACAATTGACATGCACCTAGGAATACGTGATCTTTCCCTAGAAATATCAAAGGAAAATACATTTGGAAAGATCGAGAAGAAAAAGTTCCATGCATCACATACAGTAACACAGGGTGTAATTACGTGTAGAAGTCTTTTTTTGTACAACATTTAACGTTGCCTACATGCAACTAGTGTGCACCAATAACTAACATACAAAGATGTCTGTATGCAGTAGCCACAAGATAGGAAGGCACCTAGTGGCTGATAGCTGACCAAGAAAATGATTCAACTATATGGATGGAACCAACTAAGAGCTTGACTTGAACCTACATTGATAGCATAGATACATTAGAGTAAGTCCATCGTCAACTTCCAAGTCCTAACATCGAAAATATCAACTAGGGGAAGTTGGAAATCCCTGACGAGTTCAAGCAGAAGCCCCTTGAGTTAAGACCGTTGCCCACTGGTGTGGAGTATACATTTCTCAAAAATGGAAAATCGATAATCATTAACGCTAAGCTCGCTCCTCAACAAAAAGAAAGACTACTAAAAATGGTAAACAAATGGTCAAAAGCCTTTGCTTGGTCATATCCCAAATTAAGTAGAATAGATCCTAGGATATGCAAACATAGAATTTACATTGACCCCTCCATGAAATCTTGATGAAAACCGTAGAGGCAACTGAACCCAAAACTTAAGCAAGTGGTTAAAGAATAAATTGAAAAACTTCTAAAAGCTAGGTTCATCTATCCCATTGCTGATAGTGAACGAGTTAGTCCATTAGTCATTGTGCCCAAAAAGGAAGGTAAATAGAGGGTGTCTATAGAATTTAGGCTACTGAACATGGCAACATTTAAAGACTACTTCCCATTGCCATTCGTCGACCAAGTCCTAGATATCATTGAAGGGCATTGCTACTATAGTTTTATGGATGGCTAGAGTGGATACAATCAAATTCAAATAACACCAAAAGACCAAGCCAAGACTATGTTCATAAGTCCTTGAGGGACATTTTCATATAAGTAGATGCCATTTGGCTTATGCAATGCCCCAGCAATGTTTCAATGTTTGGTTCTAAGTTTCTTTCAGCAGTAAATAGGAAATGGTGTGGAGGTCTTTATGAATGATTTCTCCACCTATGGAGTGGACTTCAAACAAGAATTAGACCAATTGGAGCAAGTACTGAAACTATGTATAAAAACCAACTTAAGGCTCAACTAGCAAAAAATCCATTTAATGTTCCAAGAAGGCATTGTATTAGGGCAAAATATTTTACAAACAGGGATAGAAGTAGATCCTAAAAAGATTAAGGTCATCCAAGGAATCACTCAGCAACCTAAAACTGTAAAAAAAATCTGATCATTCCTTTGACATACTAGCTATTATAGACGCTTCATTGAGAACTTTTCAAGGATTGTGAAACCTTTGGTAGAACTACCAAAGAATGACGTACCTTTTAAATGGACCAAGGAATGCGAGCTAGCCTTCTAAACCTTAAAATAGAAGCTTGTAGAAATGCCTATTCTACAAGCTCCTAACTGGTCCAAACTATTCCACATAATGACTAACACATCCAAATTTGCCTTAGGAGCTATACTTGCACAGTTAGATGATCAAAAACATCCCTATTACATCCACTGTGCAAGTTGAAGTATCACTGGTGCACAACCCAATTACACCACAATGGAAAAAGAGTTAATGGTTGTGGTGTTTGCACTAGAAAACGTTAGGCACTATGTATTGGGCTATAAGATATTTGTACATACAGATCATAGTGCAATTCAGTTCCTAATGAATAAACCAATGGTGAGCCCTCGCATCATATGATGGCTCATGATCTTACAAGAGTTTGATCTTACGATGATTGATCATAAAGGCACCGAGAATGTTGTTGCTAATCATTTATCTTGGTTGTGATGGGATAACAAAGAGGATGAATATCCAATTTCTGACCATTTCCCTAATGAACTACTCTTTGTAGTTGTGATAAACAATCACTTACCCACTAATACAAATTGATATAGTAACATTCTCAGTTATCTGCTTACACAAGAGACACCACAAGGGTTAGACGTTAAAAAAATAATAGTTTTTTTCATTAAGCCAAATATTTCATGGAAATTAATGGACACCTTTATAAGGTATGTCTTAATGGTTTGGTTTGATGGTGTGTTCCTGATGTATATCAATTGCAAGTTCTCCAAGATGCTCATGAGGGCCCTTGTGGGGTTCATTACGTAGGGAGACGAATAACCATAAAAATCTTGCTTGCAGGATATTATTAGCCTACATTGTTTTAGGATGCTCATCATTTCGTCCAATCTTGTGAGTGCTACCAATGTGATGGGGGAATGACTGCTAGAATGGAGGGCCCAAAATGATGGATTCAACCTTTAAAACCCTTTGACATATGGGGAATTAATTTTATAGGGCCTATCACACCAATGTCCAATGGAAAAGCCTACATTGTTCTTGCTATTGACTATTTTACCAAGTGGGCAGAAGTAGCTGTTGTTAGGAACTGTACATCATCTACCACTACATGATTTATTCAACAAAAAATCATAAATAGGTTTGGCATGCCTTGTGCACTTATTTTTGACAATGGTACACACCTACAGGTTCAACTTTTCAAAAGTTAATGCAATGCTTAGGAGTTGAGCATAAACTGACTACACCATATCATCCTCAAGCAAATGGTTAAGCCGAAGTCACAAATAGGGAGATCACAAAAATATTGACACGAACCATTAGCAAGTATAGGTGAGACTGGAGCACCAAACTGAATGATGCTCTCTGGGCATACTGCCTCACATGGAAACTCCCTATAGGCTAATCTTCCTATAAGTTAGTGTACAGCAAACTTCTAATGCTTCCTATTCAAGCCCAGATCCATACATTATCCACAACATGTGACCTTAACCATGACCTCAATCTAGCACAAAAAGAATGGCTAATGAACCTTAACTTGCTAGATGAAAACTGATTAGCTACCCTGTCATCTAACAAATTGTACAAAGCCTTTAACAAACAACATCATGACCTAAGGATTAGGAAGGTCAAATACCAATCGAGAGATAAGGTTCTTTATTGGAATCCCACACATGTACCCCAATGAACTAAATTTCAAATGCTATGGGAAGGACCTTATAGCATTAATGAAACTTTTCCTTTAGGGGCCATGATGATCTACAAACCTGAAAGCCTAAATAAGAAGTTATTGGTCAACGTCCAGCAAACCAAACCCTTCCATGAGCCTAAAACAACCAGTACTAATACTACCTCTATTGATGGAACCCCTTGCTCATTATTTCGGATCTCCTCCTTCCAACTCTGTCGTGGGGGAGATGGCCACCAATGCTAACTATTCTAAGCTCTTAGTTCCTTTTCTTTTACACATTTTTGTTTTACACATTTTTTCATCTTTACTTATGTTTGTTTTACACCATCGTTAACATTTTTACTATTTCTTTGTTTGATTTATTCTTATTCATCACATAATAAGTGCTCACGATGGTGGGTTGTATTATAATAAGTGCTAATTGCTAATGTTTGGTTTTTACCTTTGACTTTCAGTGTTGATGCTAAGATATGGTTTCTTTTGATAAAACAAGCAATGAGTCCACGTCACCCAATTATCCATGCAACTCTATGATCTCCCTTGTTTTGGAAATGTACTATCCCTTTTCTAAGAAAACTTATTAATGAATTAGTGCCTTAGTACTCTTCAAACCAAGAAAAGATTCAAATGGATGGAATCGGGTGTGACCTCAAGGGGATTTGACGCATTTGTGCTAGCTATTCTCTTGGGTACTTGGATTTTTTTCATAGGTTTTCCGCCATCCCGCTCTTGACCAAATCTCAGGGAGTTGACTAAATCAAATAAGTCTTTACATGGTGTGATTCTCACATTCAAAAAAAAACAACTGGTGAGAATTCAAAGAACACCCCTTGGACATAATAAATAAACATGGGCTACAAGCAATGGTTATGGTACTAGAAATACATGTTACCCCTACCTGAAGGTTTTCTCTAACTAAGGCCCTTTCTCACTTCCTGCTTCTTCTCTTGTTGGGATGGTGGTGGCTCTGTGGACGCATTCTTGTTACTTCAAGAGAATAGGTTGGCCAAGTGTGTTGATGTGAGGTCACTAGATGTGGATAGTTGAATCTAGATTTGGAAAAAATTTTATTAAGTCACCTTAACCACATATTACACAAGGGACTTTACACTACCTTAATTCTAGGACTTCATCCCATTCTCTCTACTCTTTCTGTATTGCTTTCCACATTCCACCTCATTGCTAGTTTTATGATGAGTCTATATCTTGGTCGATGCATTGTTAGTCTTCAGTAAAACACTTGTGGGTAAGTTTTTAACCATTATTTCCATATGTCATTTTGAGAGCCTACGGACTCTTTGGTTTGTAAGTCTGTCAGGGCATTCAAGGCATGAGCCTGCTTTGGGGAGGACCCACTGGCATTCCTTTTTGGTGCAATTGTTAAGCTCTTTCCCTTCAACATTTCTTGCAATCAACTATTTCTCATTCACCCCATCAATGACATCCATTTTTTCTTTTGTTTTATTGGCTTCACCATTGTTGTTTCTCATATCCTTCTTGTTCTTTAAAAGTTTTCCACCCTATTGCTACTGGAGGTTCACTCTTAGTCATGGGGGCCTTGTCACAAATTTTTCCATTCCATAATTATCTTACCCCTACACCTTAGGTAGTTATTAGTCATAAACCTCTCACCCAGTATCTGCCATACTGACAACTTAGCCAATGTGCTTTATATCGAGGCAAGGTATCAGCTGCATTAGGTTTTATCTACCCTTGCTAATCCATGAGTGTGTTGTGTGTGCAAATGGCAATTACATGAACAATGGATTGGGATAAAAGGGAGCACTCAGGATGGACTGGAGCTAGAGCGTTTACGTAAGGAACAAGTTTGGACATGTAGCTATGGATGAACAATAGTATGCACAATTTTGACATTGGTAACAACATGTCTCATTCTCTCTCTTTCTCTCTCTCTCTCTCTCTCTCTCTCTCTCTCTCTCTCCAAGCTATCAAATGAGGGTCTAGATGTCATATATGTACAGTGTTTACCACAATGGGCATGAATACCAATGCTGTAATATATTTGTCAATCCATTCCCTAGGCACTCTAAGTCTATCATCCCATGTCATCATCAGTTGTCATCCAATCAATAATCCCATATCTTTCCAATATTTTGGAAGGAACTCAAGGAAAAGTTTTTATTCAATCATGGGGTATGATGAGCCACAATATCAGGTCCACGATATTGGACCCTGCCATGCAATATTGAATATCCGATATTAGGACCTATCTCATTGCCTATAAATAAGAGGCATGCACACTTGGTTTGGCAGTTAGTTCTTAATCCCTTACCCAAACTCTTATAGTTTCTCCTTCTCAGAGTTAAAATTATTTTTAGTGCCCACAATAGGAGTCATAAAGCGAACGGATCTTTATTTAAGCATTGTGTACCTAAGCACACCTTGTGTCCAGAAATTAAGACAAACTTTGTGATAAACCTTGTAGCATTTAGAATAGCTTATCTCTCACCCTTAATGTTATTTATAGTTCTTTAATTCTTTCATTAGTTAATTAATGTTATTGATTTTTTAATTTTCACAAGTAAGAACACTCAGTATGACCACTTTGAGCATGTGTGGAACACTTGGTAACCCAGTAATGATTAGCGTTTGGTAATCCCAGTAGTGTTGCACTAGTTCAGGATGTGTACAGAAAGTAGGAATGAATGCTAGTGTTAGGACTAGTTAGGACCTAGCTGATTAGTTAATTTAAATTAGTTATTCAATTAATTCACTTCTTCTCTCTTTAGCACCAGGACATAAAACATAATAAGCATAAAAATCATATACCTCAAGTTTACTTAACCATACAATCATGCCATACGAGTAAGCTTGGGAAGACAACAATCGCCCAACCCATCCTTGTTCTGTGAAGGTGCATAAGCACTTAGTCCTTAGAGTTCGACCAAATCACATGTAATGCTCATATTCGTATGGTTGAGCATAGGGGTATCTCACCACTCATCATCGGACCTTAATAGACATAGTTTTTTTGTGTATGTGTTAGACCTAGTAGATATTTGGGTAATGTTGGCTCCAACATTTGAAATATTCAATGCCTTAGCTATTGCTTCAACTAAGTATGACACTGTGGTCTCCTCTACTTTCACATAGCATCATCTTATTTATTCTTCCAAACTTCATCAACTTCTCATAAGTATCATTCACCATTACTTGAGATTATGGTCCATGGAGGAGAGGCTTGTAGTTGTTCACAAATATCAACAAGAGAAAACTTCATAAATAGTCAGAAATTCAATTCCACTATAATAGTGGACATGGTGAACTTCTCTTGGATGGTTTAAAGACTCTCATTTGAGAGTGTAAGAAGTTTTCCTTACTTAGGAGTAGGTGGTGCATCAACTATCACAATTATTAATTTCTTATTCAAAGTGTGTTTGAATGGTTATTTGGAAAGAATTGTTAGGTTAAAATATAATCATTTTCTACTATTATTATCCTTACTTTGTTCTTCTAAGTGTTTAAAAAATTGGATGTAATTTGCACAACTACATGTACAACTATGCATAGTACTCTCTCCCACAAGTTGGTCACTCTGTGAACAAAAGAAAACAAGAATGACTCAAATCAAAGTTGCGGTGATGAAGATATGGCTCTCTAAAACTTGGAGGTCAGAAAAACAACTTGAGCTCCCTACATGTGACATGAGAGAATGAAAAAAATCTCTAACACCTTGTGCATATATACAAATTTTTTTATGGATGCATTGTAGATACGACATCACGAATGTAATATCATAGGGGCACATACATCGTATCTACAAGATCATCACAAAAATTTTCAAGGTTTTGTATGATTTTTGATGGAAAACTTAGATAAATTGGATAGTATGGATGGTATAGAGATCGTCCAAAGGATTCTTAATCATAGGTGATGCTCAAAATATAAGAATTTATCATCAAAAGTATGTAAAAGAAGGAGTTTGTGCAAGGTAAGTCAATTAAGCTTTGTAGGAGATGGTTGGTCAAAATTACTAAGGATATGAATGAAGATGAGTGTGTAGGGAAATAACAATGATTGTATAGGTGTTCTAAAGGCATAAGATGATGTGGAATTGATCATCAAGTATAAAGCATAAAAGTTATACAAGTGGATCCTTCCCAATGTAGGCTCCAACCCATATTGTCCTTATATAACCACATCTACAAGTGTCCATAGGCACTTAAAGAGTTAAATTTAAAACATACTTTTCTTCCACAAATACACATGTTAGTATTGCCTCAATGAGAAAATAACACTATATAATACAAAAACATCAAATTATGATTATATATAACAGTGATGTGGAATGGTAGTAGTAGGGATTACAAAAAATGGGATGTGAGATGTCATACCATAAGCATAATGAATTCTATGTGTGATGCATGGTTAAGATTATCATTGGCCTTTCCATTCAAAATCCAAATCAAGTCCATACCACTAACCAATGACATTGTATTGTATCTTCTTAAGACTAACAACTACAAGATTGTCACAACTACAAGAAGATATTAACAGTTGGCAATGAAGTGTAATGAACCAATTTATTAATCAACTTAGTTTATTTTAAAGGATACTTAATCGTTGGATAGAGAAGTGTCTTTAGCATGGGTAAGTTGTCTTTCTAGCCCTGTAACCAATGTGAGTCCAACAAACCTTGAAATTTCTAAGAAGACATCTACCTTTAAGCATGGCTAACATGTCTTTCTAACGGAACCCCTAAAAATTTTTATTATGTGTATTTATTAGGTTAGTATTGTGTCAACCTTACCAAAGGACTACCTTAAGGCATGGGTAACATGTCTTTATGGTGACATGGTAAGATAGCACTTATTTTATATGTACTTCCATTTCTTGTTAGAACTTAAGTAAATAATATAACTTCACAGTAGGATAAGACTTATAGTAGTAACTTTAGAGAATCCACAAATCCCCTTGATATCACATTCTTTTCATTCTCACTTAGTTCTTTACATTTCCATCCAAGAATAATGATCACCAATTTGTTTTAGTTTTATTATAAAAATAATGTCATTATGTGCATGGTAAGAACCACTTATTATTGAAAATGAGTGGATGGATCATGTGGTCTCATTGCATATGTAATAAGTATTTTAATGATTTGATGATATAGGTTGAAATTCTCATTATTGTGACTACATCTCATTTTATTCCTATGCACTTTATTAGAAATATCAACAAAAATATGTAGATGAAAAATAGCAAAAACAACTAAAGAATGAGAAATAATTAAAAAAGAAAAAATGTACAAAGAATATAAAAGACATTAAAGAATGTAAAATGATAAGAAATGTGAAAAGTATAAAAGAATAGGAAAGATATCAAAGAATGTAAAAAAATTAGTAAGAAATATGAAAAATATAACAAAAAATTTAAAAAGAAGGTTTGGTGCCTAAATGTCCTAGTTAACACCCCCACAACTATTGTCAAAAGTGGAAACTTGAAAGATTGAATGGGTAATGACTAGTCTAGTGTACAAGGTAGAGTCTTTAGAGGAGTAGTCATGAGTGACAAGGTATCCCTATGCCCAACCATATGAACCATTAAGGTTTTCACACATGATCCAGTTGACTTCCGTGGACCTATAGTTCATCAATGCACTAATCCTCTAGGAAGTAAAATGGACATTGAGAATGTTCATTATCTTTCCAACTATACTTGTGAAGCTCAAGGATATGGCTTAAGTGTAATTGAGGCATATGATTTTTATCATTTTATGTTTTGAAAGTTTAATCTCCTAAGACGAGAATGAAAGGTAGGATAATTTAAGATCTAATTCATCTGCTACCTAGCTAGCCTAACACAAGTACCCATTCCCACTTTCCAGACACATCCTAAACATGTATAGCATTGCTCAGCTACCAAATGTTAAGTATTCCTGGGTTACCAAGTGCTACATGTATGCTCAAGTGGACGTGCTTGTGTTCATTAACAACTAGAAATTAATTGCTTAATTAAAATGCATTAAAGTAAACGTAGAGTGCATGAATATTAAATGTGTTAAGTAAACATTAATCTATTCCCAATGCTACAAGGATGATCAAAAGAACTCATCTTTATTCCCATGACACTACTTTGCTCAGGTACATCAGTGTTCAAACAAAGCTATATACACATTCATACTCCTACTACGGGCACTCAAAAAATATTCTAACCTTAGAGAAAACAAACTACAAGAGCTTTGCTATCTATGAGAAAAACTGATATGAAAATCATGAGCCCAAGTGTTATATTTATAGGCTAGCATATACTCTGCAATATCATATATTGACATTGCATCTCAAGATTTGATATTGGATACCCAATATCGAAGCTAATCAAAACATGATTCATCATACCCCCATGACTAAATAAAAACTCATCCTTGAGTAAAGAAGAGGCAGAACAAGTTCCTTACAAAAATATTTGGAAGGTATGGGATTATTGACTAACATACAAACTGACTCAAATGGAACAAACAGTCTCCTAAGTGCTCGAGTGTACTAATTACAATATTTTACAAAATTGGGTGTTCATGACAAGAGAAGAGAATACCCTGGACAAAATTGACATCCACTCCTCTGGTAGCTGAAGAGTAAGGAAGAAGATTCAATAATCATGAAGAGTCCTTGTCTCATGGTGCTGCTATTGTTTCTTCCTTTGTGAGAATAATCTCGCATCTAGTCTATGCATTCCATCCACAACTCCCACTGCAATCACAACAAAATCATGGATTAGTGTGCAATGTGTAACATATAGCTTTGAAGTACCTTGTCTCATCAATGGTTATACTTGGCTAGGTTATGATTGTGATGGATGAATCTCAATGATAGTGTTAGTGGGAAGGCTAAAAAATATGTTGGAATAGATAAGTAGTCCATTAGCAAATTTTTGAAAATTCCAAACATAATAAAATACCTAAGGAAGGTTAAAGAATTCACAACAAAGACAATAAAAATATTTCACCAAAGAATGTTGTAAAGGTGCACACATTAGGATGTCATTGATGGGGTAAACAAAAGGATTTGATTGTAAGAATGTCTAAGGATAAAGAACTTAACTAACCCAACCAAAAGATATGCAAGTGGGTACTCCCCAAAGCAAGCATAGGCCTTTTATTGCCCTTGCATAACTTCAAACCAGGGAGTCCATGGGCCCCATGGATGATTAATGGTTACAAAAGGTTAAGTAAAACCCAAAAGAAACTACCTAAGAATTTCAACACATCAAACCAGGACATTAAATAAGAACATAAAACTGACAATGAGGTGAGACATGGAAGGCATAGATGGATGAGAGAGAGTGTGTGGAATAGAGTTTTTGATTAAGGTCACATAAAGTCCCTTGTGAATTTTATAGTTAAATGACTTGATAAGATCCATCCTTAGTTCAAACCAAAACCAACCACGTTCTAAGACCAATCCACCCTTTGAGACACAAGAGTGCCTCCACAAAACAACCACCATTCCTTATTAGAGAAGAAAAGAGAAGTAGGAAGTGAGGAAGAGCCTTATTTAAAGGAGACCTTCAAGCATGGGTAACATGTCTTTCTAGTCCCATAAATAGTGCTTGTAGTCCATTTATTTTGTCTAAGGGGTGTGCTTTGAATTTTCATCGTTTTTTTTTTTTTTGAAATGGGAACCACACCATGCAAACGCTTATTTATTTATTGTGTCTAAGTGGTGTGCTTTGAATTCCCATTATTTTTTTCTTTTCTTTTCATTTTCAAATGGAAACCACACCATGCAAAGACTTATTTAACTTCCTATTACTGGTTAACACAGAATAGTAAGAAATCCCTAAAAACACACATACCCAAGTAAGCAAAAAGGCAGAAAGAATACTGAATTCCCTTGAAGTCACACCCTACTCAAACCTTTGAATCCTTTTCAATTTTGAAAACTACTGAAGTCACAAATTTATTATATTTTTGTCAATGAAAAAAGGATTGCATGTTTCCAGAATAAGGAAAACCATAGAGTTTGTGGATGGATGGATGTTGTGGACTCACTGCCTATTGCATGAAAAAGAAACCATGTCCTAATTATCAGTAACAAAATTCAAAGCTAAAATCTAGACACCAACAATCAAATAACTAAATAGTACATACCACGATCAAGCAACAAATTACCACAATGCCTGGAACTTATTAACAAAAAGTTAGACAATCATACTAAAATAAAAGAAAATATAATAGAACATGTAAAATATTCAAGAAATAGTAAATGTACTAACAATGTTGTAAAAAAATTAGAAAATATTAATAACATGAAAACAAGAAAATGTAAAATAAAGAATGTGTAAAACAAAAAGGGTGAAAAACTGAGGAGCCGCTTATATAGTTAACATGGATGGCCATCTCTCCCACAAGTGAGTTGAAAAGAGGAAATCCAAAATATTGAATGTGGTTGTCCATCCAATGAGGTGGGTGTTGTATTAGCTGGATTAGGCTCATGGAAAGGTTTGACTTGTTATATATTAACCAGTTATTTTCAATCTAAGCTCTTAGGTTTGTAGATCATCATGGCCCCAGAAGGAAAAGTTTCATAAATTATATAAGGTCCTTCTCACAATGTTTGGAACTCGGTTTGTTGAGGTACATGTGTAGGATTCCAATAAAGAACCTTATCTCCTAGTTGACATTTGACTTTCCTAATTTTAAGGTCATGGAACTTTTTGTTATATGCCTTATGCAACTCGTTAGGTGATAGGGCCACCAATCAATTTTCATCTAGCAAGTTGAGTTTCATTAGTCTTTCTTTTTGTGCTAGACTTAAGTCAAGGTCAAGGTCACAAGTTGTTGAAAATGTACAGAGTTCAAACTGAATAGAAAGTATTGGTAATTTTCTATACACAAGCTCATAGGGAGTGTAGCCTATAGGAAGTTTTCATGTTGAGTGCTAGGCCCCAAGGGCATCATTAAGTTTCATGCTCCAGTCTTTCCTATATTTGCTAACAGTTCTTGTTAGAATCCTTGTGATTTCCCTATTGGTAACCTCAACTTAACCATTGGCTTGGGGATGGTAGGGTGTTATGAGTTTATATTCAACCCCTCAGCATTGCATGAACTTCTGAAAGTTAGTGCCTATAAAGTGAGTTTCATTATCATAAATTAATGCATGTGGCACACCAAACCTATTTATAACATTTTGTTGTACAAACTGAGTAGCAGTAGAAGATGTACAGTCAATGATGACTGCTAGTTCTACCCATTTCATACAATACTCAACAGCAACTATGATGTACACCTTTCCATTTGACATGGGTGTGATGGGATCCATGAAATCAATGCCCCAAATGTCAAAGGGTTCTAGTGGTTGAATCCATTATTGAGGTTCCTCCATTCATGCAGTCATTCCACCATCTCATTGGCAATGTTCACAAGAGTGGAAATATTGATGAGCATCCCTAAAAATTATTGGACAATAGTATTCTATCATTAGGATTTTAATGGTTGTGCATCTCCTAGCATAGTGGCCTCCGCAAGGACCTTAATGAGCATCTTGGAAAATGCATAGTTAATCAGCATTAGGGATACACCAATGAACCAGGCCCTCGATGCACACCTTGTAAAGCATTTCACGTGGTGAAGAAACTATTGTTTCTTCCAATGGTCCAACCTCTGTGGCATCTCCTGGGTGAGAAGATAGGTGAGAATGCCATCATATCATTTAGGCTCATTGGGAAATTATTTAGTTATAGCCCCAGTAAAGAGAAGTTCATCAAGAAACATATCAAATAGTGGATTCTCCTTCTCTTTGTTATCCCATCGTAACCAAGACAAGTGATCAGCGATCACATTCTCACTATCCTTTCAATCTACCATAGTGACATTGAATTCCTATAAGATCATCAACCACCATATGACACATAAGCTCATCATTGACTTGTTCATCAAGAAGTGGATGGCACTGTGGTCTATATGCACAAACACTTTGTATCCAAGCACATAATGCCTGAACTTTTCTAGAGCAAACACCACTACCATCAGTTCTTTTTCTATAGTGGTGTAGTTCAGTTGTGCATCCACAATGCTTTAGCTACCACAATGGATGTAATATGGATGTTTCTTATCATCCATCTGTGTAAGCACAACTCCCAAGGCATAATTTAATGCATCCATCATAACATGAAACAGTCTAAACCAGTCGAGTGCTTATAAGCTTGGAGTTTCTACAAGTTTTTCTTTTAGTTGTTAAAATGCTTGTTTTCATTCTACAGTCCAAACAAATGAAGCATCTTTCTTTGTCAACTCCACCAACAATTTTGTGATATTAGAGAAATTCTCTATGAATTGCCGGTAGTAGCTAGTATGTCCAAGGAATGATCGAACATCTTTTTCCATTTTTTTTTGGCAGGTTATTCCTTAGATGATCCTTATTTTTTTTTTTTTTGGTCAACCTTAATTCATGCTTGTTATATTCTAAGCCCCAATACAATGCCCTCTTGGACCATCAGATGACTTTTCTACTAATTAAGTTGCAAGTTTGTTTCAATACATCGTTTTAATACTTACTCAAGGTGGTTCAAGGCTTGCTCAAATGTAGCTCCATAGGTGGAGAAGTCATCCATGAAGACTTCCACACCACTACCATTTTTCTATTGGAAAATGCTTAAGACCAAACATTGAAATGTAGTAGGGGCATTACACAGACCAAAAGGCATCTTGTGATATGCAAAAGTCCCCTAGGGACTTGTGAATGTTTTTTTGGCTTAGTCCTCTAGAGCGATCTGGATTTGGTTATAACCACTATAACCATCTAGAAAACTATAGCAGAAAAGCCTGAATATTGTGTCTAACACCTAATCTACAAATGACAATGGAAAGTAGTCCTTGAATGTTGCCATATTTAGCCACTAAAAATCAATGTAGACCTACCACTTGCCATCTTTCTTAAACATAATGATGAGCAGACTAATCCACTTGCTATCTATAATGAGATAAATGAACCCCACCTTAAGGAGTTGTTTAATTTCCTCCTTGATGATCTACTTTAGTTTGGGATTCAATCACCTTTCTGGCTATCTCTTTGGCTTCATGGCCAGATTGGTTTAGATGCAATGCTAGCATATCCTAGGATCAATCCTTGTGAGTTTAAGATATGACCAGGCAAAGGTTGCTGACCATTTTTCAACCATATTTGATAGCATCTTTTTCTATTTTGGAGTAAGATTGGCATTGATTATGACCAGTTTTCCATTTTTTAAGAATATATATTCCATGCTAACTAGTAAAGTTTTTAGTTCAAGGGGCTCTTGCTTAAATTTTTTAGGAATTTCCAACTCTCCCTAGTATGTCATCATTTTTGTCATCAAAGAGTTGGTGATGAACTTGCTCTAGTTCATCCATGCATACAACATATAAACATGCTAAACTCTTAGTTGATTCCATGCAAAGTGTGTTGCTCTCAGAATCAGCAGTCAACCACTAGGTGTCCTCTTATTTTATGACTACTGCTTATAGTGACCTTTGAATTTTTGCTTTTGGTGCACACTTTTTGCATGCAAAGATAAATGCTCATTCACTACCCAAAGTTTTTGCACATAATTGCACCTTGTATCGTCGTACGCAATGCATGGAACTTACTTCTTCTTGATCTTTCCAAATGCATTTTCTCTGGATATTTCTAGGAAAATACCTCTAATTCCCATTCTTGCATCAACGATACTTAGCCATGCCCTTTCCATGATGATTGGGAAGTTTTCTTTGCAGTTCTCCACCTTAATCACTAGGAATCAATAGGATAAGATCACCCATAGATAGTGATCACAATGTCTTCTACCAGTCCCAATATAGCAATGTTGGACTGGTCTTCCAATTCTAGTGTTATATTGCTCTTCTTTAAAGGAGGTAGGTTCCATGCAGTATACACCTTATGAGAGATCATGTTCACACCGAAACTGAAATCAAGAAGAGCCTTACATGGTTCATTCCTAGCAATCTGCAAATAGATCAGAGGACTTCTAGGATCTGCTAACTTTCTAGGTAGGTTTCCAGCACAGATCCAATCAAATACAATGTGAGTAAGCATCACAGTATGGATCCTAGGTGATGTTTGGTTTGAAGGAGACTCAAAGGAATTTGATACAAAGGAAGATGGAGGAATAGGGTTGTCAATCACAAGTATATTTAAGGGCTTAGGTGGACTGCATGGTTAGAAGAAAGGTATTTTCTTTGATCAAGTATCCAAACAACTTGATTGATGAACTGATTGTAGATTAATGGCCCTAGTAGCATTATGTTGTTATAGTTGACCTGGGAGCTTATCCTACATTGGTGGAGTAGGTGGTAGCTATGCTAAGGGAGGAGGAAGATGTGTAGGAACAAGAGGAGGATAAGGGTAAGAGGTGGTATCCCTTCTTGCATGTGGATAATGAGTTTGATAATAATCAAAAGGATAGTAATGAGATTGGAAAGTTGAAACATGACTAGAGGAGTCACTTGGAAATAAGGGTTGCTAAACATAATACCTATACGGATCAAATTATTGGTAAGGGTATTGCTACCTTCATGTCTAATTCTTTCTACCCTTTCATCATGATTATCTTCCTCCTTATCAAGATGCCTCCTTCTATGTGCATGTCTCTCATGGTCTCCCTTTCTTCCCCCATCATGATCCCTTAGTCATCATTCTCTCTTACCAAATCTGTGGATGAATGTGAGGAAGAAGATGAAGGAGTTGGAGAATATTGCTAGCTAGTTCTCCTTCTATGACTCATTGATTCATCTCTTTAGGATTCATTGGAGGTCTTAGGCCTTGAATTTCTCCTAATTCTGGATTCTTTCTTATACCTTTCAAGGGTTTCTACAAGAGTTAAATGTTATTTTGTTTTGACAAGATCTTCAACATGGATGATTGGTGTTTAGGAATGAGACCCATGAGCTTGATAAAGTTTCTTAATTTGGAATACAATATTTTCTTTTTCTTTTAGGATAAATTTTGAGGTGAATTCTTTTCTTTGTCATGTTCATAACTTGCCTCCATGATGTTATCCCTTCTTGCCTAAGCCTCTATTGGCTGGTATGGCCTAGTCATGTTTTTGATGAATTGATAGCTTCTTGCACATGGCCAAGGTTTGACCTCATAAGGACTACTAGAATCATTGATGATGCTAAATGTTCAAGTGGCAAGAAAATATTATCATGTAGATCTCTCCATATCAGTTGTTCATCCTAGTGAAAAATAAATGTAAAATCAAGATAATAAGGATCACTATGAGCATATGAAATCTTGATTTGCATCAGTGCACTCTATTCTTCTTCATTGTAATCATTTTCATGACTTTCATGAAATTTAGTAGAAAGTGGAGGTTTTCTTTAGCTATAGAAGCCATATTAATTATTTTGATGCTTAAGTATGTACATTTAAAAAATTATTCTAAGTATGAGAAATGTACTTTGTGCGGCTTGATACAACAAACATAGTAAAATCAACTAACTAGAAAACATTGACATAGCCTCAGCAATAGCACCAATGATGAGTGTTTGGGTATTCCAACACTTAACTATACAAGTCACAAGTATTCACACATGACCAAATCATAATCTGCAGATAGGTGATGTAAGTATATGCATAGTTGATGTTAAGTTCATCATTGTTGTCTTTCCAATTAGAGTTAGAGAAGTGCAAATAATATAGTTTAACTCTTAGTGAGGTATATGATGTATAGATGTTATTTAGCTCAAAATATGCTAAGCTTCAACATGGTAAAAATGATTATGAATTCTAAGTATTATGCAAATGTAAGACTATTTTATCGTATTGGCAATAAGTATTTATTCATGGTCTTCTATACACATCCTAGGCTGATGAAATTGTTTTTGGGATTACTAAGTAACTTTACTACTAAGCAAATCAAGTAAAGTCACTATTGGATTATCAAACAATTACACTTTACACTTGAAACCAACCATACTTATTCTGCCTTACTAAGAGACATTGGAAAAGTAAAGGACCTAGTAAAAGTAAATGACTTAGTAAATACAAACAATATGGAAAAGTAAAATTATGCTAAGTGAATTGCTACAATGATGGAAAAACAATCTCAATCTTTATTGTCATTCATGAATTATATCTAGGAACAATTCACTTGAATAAAGATTTCATATAATTGTAATTCACCACGCTGTGGGAATTCACTCTAACTCTAACTATCATGAAAACAAACTATAAGAATTTCACTAAGTGTGGGTAAAAGGTTATTCCTTCAACATGACAATGGATTACTATTTATAAGCATGACCATGGTCCACTACATCGCATCTACAATGATGTATACAAAGTTATGATATCATAACTACAATATCATAGATATGATATCATAAGCTTGTATATTAAAGGTTTTATCAATACTCCAATTAGAACTTTATAACTCAACATTGCTCTCCAAAATTAAAGCCATGACTTGGAGCTTTTAAATGAAGAGTCTTACCACTAGGCCAATATCTCATTGTTAAGTGTAACATGAATTTATATCTTTGTTCTTGTATAATACTTGTTAGGTTGTGAGATAACCAATTAAGCTACTTTTCATTAGCATCTTTTAGCAATTAAGCTACATTTAATTAGCATCTTTTAGATTATATGTTTTTTAGTAATAATATTAAATATAGTGTTGATAAGATTGAGCTCGGGAGACATTGCTCACTTGGTTAGAGCATGTAACTTGTAGTCTAAATTCATGAGTTTTTTTCCAATGGGTATGTTGAAATGCATGCCACCTAGGGACATGGTATATATAGTAAGTTAAGTAGACAATTGTCCATAGTAAGTCATTCCCAAATCCTTCACCTACCTTAATAGTCAGTCCATCTTATATGGGGAAAAGGTACCAATATGATGATAATGTTGCTAAGATTAATGATTATAATGGCTGAAAAATTTGGTGCTAGATAACTGAAGATTTCAATGTAAAACAGTTTAACCCCAAATCCAATAGATCTTGAAAAAGGATCCAAAGAACCTCAAATAATCTTGTTGATCAATTAAGGACTTGGAGAATGTGTTACCATGATGCGAAATAAAAATAAATGCAATGGTAATTCAAATGTCAAATTTGAAAATAGAGAAATGTAAAAACAAATGTGCCAAACATAAGAAACTACAAACTCTGTATTAAATATGATAAAAAATTTGTGGAAATCAAAGTTTACAAAATACAAATTGTAAGTCTTAAAATCCCAAGACCTCAAAGAATATCCTTGGAATTTGATACAAATGGTAGCATGTGCTCTACAACCAGATCTGCACTTGAATATACCAAACAATCTACTCTTGAACTTCATCTATCATAGGTTCTCTTTGTTATGGTGATCTATGATGAGGGAGAAATGGTTATGGACTCTTGGATATCTACACTGCTCCAAAAGTCTTAGGATTGACTTGAATGTAAATGGCCCAAAAGTCCTTCAAAAGATGCAAACTTTGGCTTAAATAGGCTATGAACATCCTAATTTCTTGCTAGTTAATTCTACAATGATTTTTCACAAATTTTACAACATTTTAGAAGATTTTGGTGGCTAAAATCTGCAACGTATGGTATACCAACATTTTTATATTTTTGAACATGAAATACCAACATATTTGACACTTCACCATCCAAAAAGTACAGTCCATGAAACACCAAGGTATGAAGCTTTCCTTGCCAAATTTGATAGCATGTTTAGGCTATTTTCATGGTCAAACTCTGATGTATATGCCACTCACATTTTTGGCTCTTTTTTTTTGCCAATTTTAGCAACGTATTAGCATATTATGCCCCACACATTAGCTTAAATGAAGTTCTAGCATTGTGGGCTGTAAATTCCATTTTACATATTGAAAAATTATTAACACCTTCTCAAAAAAAGACATTGGATGAGACTTTTGATGGGAAAATAGGCAATTGTTTCTACCTTTAAATTTCCATCAAATTCCAATGTAAGTTCTTAGCTATTAGGATTTTTATTTGTCACATAAATTTTTCTTTAGGGTGTTTCATTGGCTCCTCTTTGTTGATGTTTGAAGGATTGACCCGAAAGACATCAACAAAAAATTTGAAACACCATCACAAGTTCATCACCAATCCACTCTCTCTACACTTACTTTTATAGCTGTCAAACCACACCAAGGAGTACTCATGATGATGAAATAAGGTCATGATGGAATGTTATGAGTTTTAGATGAGATAAAGGCTATATTGGTTATCAGGGAATGGTCACATGGGTCAACAAGGAATTTCAAATGTGGACATCATGGTTATGGTTTAGCAGTGAAAGGTCTACTAGTTGAAAAGATCTTCATGCTTCATGCTCAAACTAATGGTCACTCAATGATGTCTTAGAGGAACCAACACTCTAACTTTAGATTTCTTTGGTCACTCAACTTCCCCCTTTGTTTATTGGAAGTCATTCATTTCACTTTAGGCTTTATTGGCCTCTTAGTTATCTTGGCAATTTTCTTTCCATTTTTTTAAGGGATGTAACCTTCATTGGGTTTATTACAAAGGCCAGATTTTGTTTTGTTTTCTCATTGAATGACATGTGTTACATTCAACAAAATTGATGGCAAAGCATGTCAAAGAAGATGTCACATGGTCATGGTGCATGAGTGTTGAACATAGGTCTTCATTATTATTAGGGTAAGGAAGATTGTACTTTGGCTACAAAATTAGGACTCAAGAGGGGTAATAGAAGTGATGTGAGGCAAGCACTTCTAGTACAGTTAGACAAGCTAACCAAATCTCATGCATCGAGGTCATGCGGTAACTCATTATTGCAATGGGTTGCATCCCTATGATGACATCAAGCTTCATCTTGCAAGCACAACTCTAGGACGATAAGAAAACAAATCAAAGAATACATGTAATTACAAGAGATTGCATAAGGCCACATGAAATAACAAGCAGATACATGCCACCATTAGTTATGACTAGTAAATCTATATTTTGTTTCATAGATTTACATAAAGTTTAGAATATCCTGTTATGTCAAAAAGAGATAATAGGTCACATATGCTTGATTTTTGTAGGCTACATGGATCATCAATGTTAATCATTTGTCCATACCTGCAAACATAGGCAAAGAAAGACTACAGGAAAATAGGTTAGCATTAGATATAATAAAGTTTGAGATAGAAATTTCTATAGGAACATCTCTTTCAATTCCCTTGTGCTTTTCTTACAAGTTATTTTTGTAGGTTTCATGTTTAAAGAAGACCTGGATGAGTGTGTCCTTCTTTTGTATGTCTTCTTGTGTTGATTTTTTTTTGATGATGAATCTATGATGTTTTTGCATGTTTTGGGGTGTTTTGGACTCATTTTGACAAGTCTAGAATGTTCTAGCATCCATGGGAACTTGTTAGGAGGCATTCGGAGGTTCTAAGCATCAAAATGAGCTTTTTTGTGTTGGCACCTACAATAGGATGTCTCACTAGAAATTGGCATGTCCTAGCTAAGACATCTCACTAGTAATTGAGATGTCCAAGGACCAAATGAAATGTCCTAGAAATATAGTAGATGTCCCATTTGAGAGCTAGGTTTTTATAATAAATTTTTTAGCAAAGCTAGAGACATCCCAAACGATGAAGAAGAAATCTCTAACGTGGCATTTTGATTGGGAAACATTTGAAAGACTCTAGATCCTCATGGGAAACATCTAGGAAAGAAAATAAAAATCTTTCCAAGGTTTTGAATCTCTATAATTATGTATGTATCCACCCATGAGAAAGAAAGAGAGCATGTATGCAAAGGAGTGAGAGATAACATTCTTGAGAGAGAAGACCTAAGCAAGAAAGATTGAATGAGTGCAATTGGTAATTGCAAATCCAAGATCAGCTTCTGGTATGTTGATCTATGTGTTCTATTCTCTTGTATATTACTTGTAACTTGAAATCTAAGTCCTAAGTTATGGAATAGATCTTTATTGGTTGTATCTTGCATTGAGAACAGCCATGGTGTGGTTGTAAAGCCTCATGCTCTACAATATTGATTAAGTTTGATAGGTTTTCAATGCTTGTGGATTATGTCAACCCTATTGTAATCTTCTAATAAATTAATTGAAGGTGGCTAGTTTTCTTGTTTTCTAGCAAAACGTTTTATCTTTGCATAATATCAAGATTTAGTACATTGAAGATGATTTAATTATGAAGTGAACCTACTCCAGCTTTATTGGTATTGGAGCTTAGTTTTATTATTTCTTGGATTTTGGTTGAGGATTTTATCAATTTCAGATGACACCTAAGAAGAAATAGGTGCAAGATCTGAATTACAACATGGAAATCATGAAGTCTACCTTCTAGATGATGATTGCTCGATTAGATGAAATCAGTGCAAAGGTAGACAGGAATGTCAATCCTAGTCATATCCACACCTAAGATGGTGAAGAGCATGTATGTTTGAATGAATAAGTTTCATAGCTATGTGGAGATGAAGTGGATGAAGAGGAAGGACAATCCAGCTATGGAAGTGTAGGAAACCATTAGCCAAGGATTCCAATGGAAGGTAATCCTATTCATCAAATAAAAATTCTAAGTGTTCCAGTGGCATTCAATACTTCTTCAAGCAAGCTTGATGAAAAAGATGAGGTAAGGCTTACATGAGCCTTCAAAAATGCTTCAAGAAATCCATACGTAGAGTTGAAGACTTTCAATGGTGTAGATGGCATTAATGTTTTTGCAAGTTGTCTAAAGGAACTTGAGAAGCATTTTTAGTTGGAAAAGATACCAAATAACTTGAGGGTACCTAGTTCTGAATCTAGATTAAAGGATATAACTTCTACTTGGTGGGAAAATGAGTCTTAAGGTTATGAAAGATGAAATAATCATTGGGATCTGATGAAATGCAGGTTAAAGAGAAAATCTAAATAGTCTTTTCAAAGAAAAGAAACCATTATGAAGTTAAAATTCCTAACACAAGGTGACAAGGATGTCAAGGAATTTCACATCAAATTTTGTGATCTATATCATTAAGCTAACATAAAGTGGAAGAAGTATGAACAAGCTTTAATATTTTTACAAGGTCTCAAGATGGCATACCAGCAAGATTTATCCTTTTATGGGTCACAAACCCTTAATGAGGCTTATGATTTAGCACTCAAGGATGAGAAGAAATTAGAAGGATTTGAAAATAGGATCA
This sequence comes from Gnetum montanum, assembly GCA_015680685.1. Lineage (NCBI taxonomy): Eukaryota > Viridiplantae > Streptophyta > Gnetopsida > Gnetales > Gnetaceae > Gnetum > Gnetum montanum. The sequence goes on along the minus strand of MNCI01020185.1, from coordinate 392,143 downwards.
AACAAACTTCTAAGGGGAAGGAGAAGGGATCTAGATCTGATAAGGGATCCAAATCCAAATCTGAAGACAAGGAGGGCAGCCAAGACAAGAAGACTAAAAGATATGATGAGAAGGATAAAGCCAAAAAGGACCAAGATAAGAAAGGGAAGGATCAAGGTAGCAGCTCATCAAAACTATAGTGCTTCAAATGTGAAGAATATGAACACAAGCAATGGGAATGTCTGCTTCACAAGGAAGCCAAGGACAAAGATGTACAAACCATGGAAGTGAAGGAGACATCAAGCCAAGCTCTTCAAAGAGGTAATCCTAATGCTCTAAAAATTAAGGATGTTAAATTCTTGTGCATGCATGGGGAATGTTAATAGAGGAGATCATCCTAATAGAAAATTGTTGTTTTGAATTAGGGCTAGTTATTTGCTTAATGGGGAATGGACTCATGTTTTGATTAATGGGAAAGCCCAAGAAAATGTTATTTCTTCTAGGGTAGTTGCTTGATTAGGCTTGGTAACTCATCCTCATCCTAGACCCTATAAGGCACATTGGTTGTCTAAATATTTTCCCAAGAGGTAAGAAAACAATGTACTTTGAAATTTAAAATTAGAAGTTTCCATGATGTTCTGAAATGTGATATGCTTCTAATAGATTGTGTTGATGTAATTCTTAGTAGACCTTGGAATTTTGACAATGGTTCTTAGTTTGATGAAATAAGAAATGTATGGAGTGTAGTTAGACTTGATGAAATCCATGATTTGATTCCTATGATAGTTAAACAAGTGGGGCAACAACGCTCACTTAATGCTTCCTTAATCCTTCTAGGAGAGAGGAAATATATTAAGAAAAATGATGAAACTAATTTTGGTTTTGTTGTTATGATAATAGTTGCTACTAACCATGATGATGTATAGGTTTAATATCCTACAAATGTGCTAGGCTTCAAGGAGAGCTCTCCAAAGATGTTCAAGAAGGAATATGAAAGATCTAGTGAAGTACAGATCAATGAGAAAAGAAGTTTTCAGGTATCTCTTATTCAACAAGGAAGTGCTCAATAGTTAAAATTTTTAGAAGAGAAAACCAAGAGCTTCATCAAAGAGACCAAGAGATCTTCATAGTCCAAGATGGTGTATGTTACTAATCAAGAAGAGTTCTTACCTCATAAGTTATGGGAGGTAAAAGATCAAGACTAAGGGAGTGGCAAGGATTAGGGGACTTCTTCAAGAAGGATCAAGAGAATTACTAGAGGGTATGATAATCACTCTTTGTATAATTGTTCTATATTTTATGGTAAGGGAAAGATAATTCTTTGCCAAGTTGAGGCTATCTCATGGAAGACAGGGAAGTCTTCTAGCCAAGGGGTGTGGAAGAATGATTTCTTTGATGAAGAATCTCATGTTCAAGCCATGGAGGAGAATTTACCTTTTGAGTTGGTACCTCCAAAGTGGATTGTAAAAGTTGTTACTGATTCCTTGAAAAATGATAAAGCATTGAAGATGGAGACTCCTATGTGAAATCTTGAAAATTAAAGCTTAGATAAGAGCAAAAAGCCACATGTTAAAGATCAAGTTGAACCAAGAATGGATAAGAAATTCCATGAAGAGGTGAGTGAGGCTAAGCTTTATCTTTTTGATGGTAGTAATGTCTCTTATGTGGAACCTAGTGTGGTGGGTTCTAGTTTTTCTCTTCAGCTTGGTAGTGATTTGCTTTATTATGATGATGAGCATCATGATCATTGTGGTGATTGTGATGAAGTTTTGAGTTATGTTGGGCATGATGGAAGCAATGTAACTTTGGATGCCATTTTTGATAAGAGCAAGACTAATAATGGTAATTTTCTTGATGATTTTGGCTATAGTAGTAGTCACTATGAGAAGATCCTAATTGATGTTAATATGGACATTGATACTGATGAAATTAATTATCTTAGCTATAAAACATATGTACAGCATAAAGGAAATCTACATTATGATTTTCATGATGGAGAAAGGATGAGTAAGAGAATTTCCAATACCAAGATGAAGAATGTTAAGTTTTCACATGATAATGTTAGCCTTTTGGTACATCAAAACCTTAAGGAAAATGGAGTACAAGGAATGTTTGTTATGGATGTTCTATTTATAGGACAAGAACAATAGCTCCACATCATGGACAAGGACTCAAGGAAGCATGGCTATCAAAGTGAAAGACTTCATAGGAAAAATGAGATCATGGAAAAGTACGAATATTACAAGCTAATGAAGATGTTCCAGGGATTAAGAGGAAGCTAAATCAACAAGAGAAAGCCTTAGGAACTAAAGCTCAAAGGTTGAGAAGACATCTCCAAGGAATAGAAGATGTCTTGGCTGAGAGGAAGTCAATTATAGGAATATTTCTTTCAAAAATAGGAGACATATCCTCAAAGAAATCCCATTAAAGAAGGATATGTCTCCCTAGAATTGAGGCTAAGTTTAGAGAGACATCCCAATCTTGTAGGGGACATCTACATTAGTCGTTGAATGGCCATTGAATGAATTCTAAGGTATTTTCAAAAACTCCAGTGCTATAAGAAGACTTTAAATTCTTTAGAATTAAGCAAGCATTGTAAAAATCAAAGCTATCATTGTCTATATTATGTTGTTTTGCTTGTGTACTTGAATTGTCACATTACTTTTTAAATTTGTTGTGGGACTATGCTTCATTGTACAAAGAATTTGTAAATTGAGTTACACTCTCTCCCTATGATTATTTTTCTTTTTTTTTCTACCCTAAGAGGTTGATGTGCTTCTTGCGAGAAGGCATCCTTTTAGAGATTGTTGGGATCTTGTGGGATTGAGTTGTTTTACTACATCAAAATACTTTGAACTAGAGCATTATTTTGTACAGGTTGTAGGATCCTTTAAACCACTCTTGAGCTTGTTGGGACCTTATAAAGTTGAGATTTATCGCAGTGACAAAACTTTCCTTAGCAAAGCTCAAACTTTATAAAGGCTATGGTATCCTCTAAACCACATTTTAAAAGAAATAAAGTCTAGAGGTATGCAAGGAATCTACCCTCTAAGTGTGGAACCACGTAAAATTTAGTGTGTCCATGTGGCTGGTGTAATTTTAAATTGGGGAACTTATTCAACCCCCCTTCTAGGTTCTCAATCCTTAGATAATGCTTTTCATGTTGCTATTGGCAAAGGCCCATTTGATGTGAATTATGGATTTTTTTTGAAGATAGTGGATACTTTGAAGAGCTTTGATGGTATAGCTCAACTTAGTGCTAATTTTGTGCATGAGATGAGGGATCTCCATGCATAAGTAAAATCAAATCTTGAGAAGAAGTCTGAAGAAAGAGTTCTAAAGAGGAATGAGGACAAGCTAAAGCCTAATTTTGTTATTGGTAACTTGGTTTGCGTGCACTTGAAGAAGAAGCACTTAATAGATGTTAACTTCTCCAAATTGAAAGCTAAGAAGATGGGGTCTTTCAAAATCAAGGCTAAGATGAATGATAATGCTTTTGAGATTGATTTACCCAGTGATGTTGATATGTCTTATGTGTTTAAATTTCAGATCTTGTGTACTATCATGAACTAGCTAATGAAAAGACCATATAGGGGAGCATCAATGAGTTGAAGAGGGCTATTGATCATTCTAAGACTTCAATGAAGAGGAAGGCAATCATATTCAAGTGAAGAAAATCTTCTATCATTTAGGGAGACAAGAGGCATGAATATTTGATCCATTGGAAGGATCAATCTACCGATGATGTTTTATGGATTCATGAGACCAAACTTGTTAAGTGAGGAATCACTTCTACCCCTACTCCCTTGTTCACATGAGTTTACGTTTTGAAAGGTGGGAGAGCTAGTGTAGGAACACCTCTCCTAATTCCCTTGTGCTTGTCTTACAAGTTATTTTTGTAGGTTTCATATTTGAAGAAGACCTAAATGAGTGTGTCCTATTTTTGTGTCTCCTTATGTTGATTTTTGTTGATGATTATTCTTGAATGTTTTGGCATGTTTTGGGGTGTTTTGGGCTCATTTTGACAAGTCTAGGGGGTTCCAAGATTCATGGGAAATGGTTGGGACGCATCCAAAGGTTCTAGACATCCAAATGAGCATTTTTTTATTGGCACCTATAGGTGGGATGTCTTATTAGAAATTGGGACATCCCAACTAACACGTCTTGTCAATAATTGAAACATCCCTGTACTAGATGGGACATCCCAAAAAAAATAGTAGACATCCCATTTGAAAGATAGATTTTTGTAGTAGACATTTCAACAAAGCCAAATATGTCCCAAACAGTGTGGAAAAAAGCTCTAACATGGTGTTTCAATTGGGAAACATCTAAAAGACTTCATATCCTTGTGGAAAACATCTAGGAAGCCAAATAGAAAGCTTCCTATGATTTTGGATCTCTTTAATTATGTATGTATCCAGCCATGAGAAAGAGAGAGAGCATGTACATGAATGAGTGAGAGATAATGTTCTTGAGAGAGGAGAGTTGAGCAAGAGAGATTGAATGAGTGTAATTGATTATTGCAGCTCCAAGATCAACTTGTGGTGTGTTAATCTATGTGTTCTATTCTCTTGTATCTCAATTGTGACTTGAGATCTTAGTCCCAAGTTTTAGGAGAGATTTTATTAGTTATGTCTTGCATTGAGATTAGTCATGGTGTGGTGTAGAGCCTCATGCTATACAATATCAGTTGAGTGTGATAGGTTTTGGATGCTTGTGGGTTGTGTGAACCCTATTGTAATCTTTTAATAAATTAATTAAAGATAGCTAGCTTTCTTTTTTTCTAGCAAAAAGTTTTATCTTCACATAATATTGGGATGTAGTGTGTTGAAGTTGATTTAATTATGGAGTAAACATGCTCCAAGAATGATTAACCAAATTGGTCAATTCATTCTCATTCATGTCTACCAGTCTAAATGCTCCATTACCGTAAGCTTTGGTGACCAAGAAAGATCCTTCCCAATTGGCTAAGAACTTGTCTACATGTTCATAAACAACCTTAAGGACAAAGTCTTTTTCCTTAACTTTTAGCCTATTTAGATTCTGATAATTATTTTTTTTTTTTGCCTCTCTTAATATTATTTAATGTGAGTAAGTATTTGTATTTGTTGCTCCTCCACTAAATCGATGTTAGTGGTACATAGCTCCTTATTCTACTCATCATTGATGAAATCAAATAGAGCTACTCTTAAGGATGGCACCTACAATTCAAGAGGCAAAATAGCTTCAAATTCATAAATAAGGCTATACAGGGTGGCTCCAATTGCAATTCTAAATGTCATCATATAGGTCCAAAGTGCATGTATAAGTTGTTCATGCTACTTGCTTCTATTATTTTTAAACACCTTTTTAAGGAGGATTATGATGACTTTGTTGTTGGCTTTGGCTTCCCCATTGTCTTGTGGATTATATAGTAATGAAAAGAAATATTTAATGTTTAATTGTTGATAAAAGGTTTATGTTTCTTAGCTACATAACTATAGTTCACTATTTATGACTATAATTAAGGGTATACCAAAATGCGAGACTATGTTGTCTAATATGAATTGATAGACTTGTTAAGATGTCATTTTCCTTAGAGTAATAGCTTCAACTCACTTTGTAAAATATTTAATTACAGTGATGATGAAGCTATGCCCTACAAAAGACTTCAGTGTTGTAGGTCTAATAATGTTGATTCTCCATCGTTGAAATGGAAATGTGACCTTAGTAGTATGTAACTTAGTTGGTGGCATGTGTATGAAGTTATTATGCTAATAGGTATCACAAGACTTAATCTTCTACAACCTAGCACTTTCCATATAGGACCAATAGTATCCTAATCATCTAATTTCTATGACCATGGCTCTAGGTCTTATGTGTCCTCCACATACGCCCTTGTGAGGCTACTCAAGGACTATGCAAGCTTTAATTTTTCCAAAGCACACTAATAATATGTCATCATAGGACCTTCAACATAATGTATTATTGGCTACTAGGACATATTGTTTTGATTGTTTATGTACAGTGTCCTTTTGAAAGGTAGTTAGATTCCATGGAGATTCACCATGCATTAGGTAAAAGTTAATATCATCATACTACTCTTATTTAGGAAAATTGTCAATAGTGGCTATAGAATGTGCCTTGAATGGTCTATCTCATGGGAAGAGCATAGTTCACTGTCAAGGAAGGTAACTTGATAAACAAATCCAGCATCACACTTAGGGCTAAGGTTACAATGGCATCAACTAAGGTGTTCTCGATTTGGGGAATATGTTGGATACCAACATTTGTAAATTGTAGCATTATTTTTTTGGCTGAGTCACAATAAGATTGTAAATTTTTGGCTTTACATGCATAAACATTAGTTACTTGGTTAACCATAAGTTGTGAATCATGTTTAATCATTAAACATGTGATTCCTTAGTTACAAGCTACCATCATTCCTCAAATTAACCCTTCATATTTTGTTGCATTTTTTGTACATGAAAATTACAAATGATACGTAATAATTGGATTTCACTAGAGGGTGATATTATGATGGCAACAACACTAGTCCCATGGGTAGTGGAAGCTTTGTCAAAGTACATGATGGCCTCATAACCTTTGGGTACCTCATTGATAATGTTAACATGTTCATTAGGGAACTTAAGGTCTATGGCTACATTATTCTTAGCTGGGAAAGTTGTGAGTTGAGCAACTATAGCTCAGCCTTTCATTAATGCCTAGGAGATGTAATGCAAGTCAAACTCAACTATTATGACCTTCCACTATGCTAGTCAGCTAATTTCATATATTTTTGTTGTTATGGCTCTCAATACATTGTCCTTACATATGATGTTGACTTAACTCCTAAAGAGATAGTGTCTTCACTTCTTCAAGAAGAAGACTAGGGCTAGGTAATACTTCTCAATCATTGTGTATCAGGTCTCATAGGCTATCAATGCATGGCTCAAGTAGTAAATAGGTAGCTCTACTCCATCATCTCATTTTTGATAGAGTAGAGATGCTATGAACATGTCAAAGATTGCAAGGTACATGTAAAATGGTTTTCCCATCTGAGGTGGGTACATAATGGGTAGCTAGAAAAACTCTTGCTTAATGTCATCAAAGGCCTCCTAGCATTGGTTACTCCACTCATAGTGAACTCCCTTGTTAAGCAAGTGTTGCATGGGTTGTAGCTTATCCGTAAGTCTTAAGATGAACCTATGAATAAATTGTAATCTACCTTGTAATACATGTAGCTCTTTAAGGTTAGTTGATGCTACCAAGTTGGTTATGGCTTTAACATTATCAAGATCAACACATATGCTTGTCTCAAATACTATAAAGCCAAGCATCTTACTAGTTTTGAAACCAAAGATACACTTCTTAGGATTAAGTCTTAGCACGTATTTAAGACATCATTGGAGTACTAAGTTGAAGTCATGTGCATGGTCATTGACCATCTTTGACTTTATCACTATGTCCTCAACATAATCGTTAAGTAACCCTAGCATGTAGTCAATAAATATATAGGTCATAGCTTGTTGATACATTGCACCAACATTCTTTAGACTAAATGGCATCATGGTATAACAAATGGTTCCCTAGGGAGTCATGAAGGTCATGTAGAGTTGATTCTCTGGGTTGACCCTAAATTGGTTGTATTCCCAGAACCCATCTGATGAGTGGCGAGGTACCCCTACACTCCACCATACGAATATGAGCGTGCACTCGCGATCCGGTCGAACTCCGCAGACTAAATGCCTTAACGCCACAAGAAACACTTGGGGTTAATCGTTCGTTGTCTTCCCAGGCTTGCTTGTATGTGTCATGGTGTATGGTTAAGCAAGTCTGAGGTATGTGATTTTTTTGGTATTTTCGGCTTATCTTCTATGCTACCAGGAGAAAGGGTTGAGAAAACTAAACTAACTCTAACTAAGATCTAAGTCTAAATTAACTAGC
>MNCI01020185.1:267103-378070 GCA_015680685.1 Gnetum montanum | reverse complement strand
GGGATGCGATATCGCGGCCTAGTGTAAACCGCGTCTCATCACCATCCATGAATGATAGTAAGGCATGGCTAGTCGTAGTATCAATAAGTTGATCAATACTAGGTAATGGGAGATCATCTATAATGGTTGCCTTAATAAGTTTCCAGAAATCAATACAGATACAAATTCTCCCATTCTTCTTAGGAACTACCACTATTTTGGACACCCAATCAACATAATTGACAACTTGGATGAAACTAGCCTGGTAAAGCTTCTTGATCTCATCACAAACTACCAAAGCCAAATTTGGTCTAACTTTGCAAACTTTTTATTTAACAAGTTTGATACTAGGATCGAGCATGATGTTGTGTTGCACTAAATAAGGGTTGAGTCATGGCATATCCTCGTATGATGAAGCAGAGGCTTTGATGTTATCCTCAAGGACCTTGGTGATGCCTTGAGCCTATTGTGGCTCGAGTGAGAAACTAAATTTAAGAATTTGCTCCTTACCATTGTGTGTTGTAACAAGAACCTTAATTAGAGAGTCCGTAGTAATGTCTTCGGCCTTGAGGTTAAGGGTTTTAACTATGTACTTAGGTAATTTGAGGGACTTTTCTATTAAGGATACATGGTCAAATAGGCTCCCATGCTCAAGATCTAGGTAATCAAGATCAATGGATCATTTCACATCATCATAGGATCCAACTAGGTTCAAAGGTAGGTTAAATTGCACCCATGTGTCCATGTTCTAATCTTGAATATTGACCAAAAGCATATTATGTGGCATCTGTGTGATATAATTTGCTAAACAATGCTAAAACAATGCAAAATTACATAGTATTAGAACGCTATGGGGCACAACAATGTCAAAAAAAAGTAAAATGAGGTATAAGGAGGCTAGGTAATGTCATAAATGATGTAAAATGACACCCAATGATATCCGATTATGTCAAATGAAGGTGAAACGAGGCCAAATGTGAACATGATAAAAAATGTACTAAGATAAGGCCAAATGATGTCAAAATGATGAAAAATGATAGCCAATGGAGTCAAAAGGTATAAAATAATATCAAATGAAACTTTAATGATGAAAAAATAATGTCAAATGATGAAAAATGATGTTGAAATTGTGTAAAATTATGTTGAATGGCTTCTAACATGACCAAATGAAGTCAAAACTATGGAAAATAACACCAAATTATACCCAATGATGGAAAATGATACCAAATGATGCCAAAATGATGTAGAACAATATCAAGTAGAACCAAACAAGGTTGAATGGTGCCAAAATGGTGTAAAGTGTTATCAAATGACACCAAACGATATCAAAAAATGATATCAATTGAGATGAAATGATGTTGTCTAGGTCAAACTTGGTCACATGAGGTTGCACCAAGTTAGAAATAGTATAAATAATAATATTTATTTTTACCTTGGATTTTCATAATAGAAATTTAATGAAAATATGTTATAGACTACCAAAATAAGGGAAAACTTGAAGAAAACAAGTTGCAAATTGTTAAAATAGGCAAAAAGCTAAAGAAACTAGGCTCTAAACTGTCAAAATTATGAAAAAGCTAAAGAAAACAAGTTGTAAATTATCAAAAATAAAAATGATAGAAAAAATAGGTTTTAAATTGTTTAAATAATAAAAAGGATAGCAAAACTTAATAAAATGAAAGCTTGTAAAAATAGAAAAAGCTTGTGAAAACTAGTAGTAAACTACTAGAAAAGTGATTTTTTATGCCAAAAATATTTTAAAAAGCTAAAAAAATTGTATTCCTAATTTGTAGCACCTATCCCATCAATCTATGTCATTTTTTTTCATGTGTGCAATGTGTGGGGCCTATTTGAGTTGCATTCAAGCTAGATTGACTAGTTTTTGAGCTTGTTTATTTTCTATATGTTGGCTTACATGCTAGCCCAACTGATGAGGCTTGAAGTTTCAATATGGAAACACTCAAAACATGAACTCCAACGTGTATAGGCTATTCTTCTAACATGTAATGGTCATATTTCAAGTCTAAGAAGGATTTTGGCTAAGTTCTTGAAGTCTTAAGATTCCTATGGCAATGCTCAAGGTTTGGTGAAGGAATTTGTTATTTAGGAGGTTTTTTAAGCAAAGTAGGAGTTTGTAGATGTCCCCACGTTGGCATATATGTTAACCAATGTATAGAGAATGAATGCTTAACATATAGACATCCTTGGGCCAGTTTGTGATGCTTTCAACTAGGCTTTTGACACTCCAAGACTCCCAACGCAACGGCTAGGCTTTTGACTAAAAATCTATAGTTTTGGAGATCATACAAGCCAAGATAGAGCTTTGTTTTGACTTTCACATTGGCATATATGTTAACCAATGTAAGGGACATATATTCCTAAAGCACATATCAAACTTAGCTAGTTTATGGGACTTTTTGACTAAGTTTTAACCTCTCCATATTCCCCAGTGTAGCAATTGGTTGCAATTTTTTGAGATTATATTGATCAAGTTTAAAGTTTATGGATGCTCCCACATTAGCATATACATTGGCCAACATGTGGAGCATATATGCTTAATGTGAAGAATCCAACTTGACTAATTTTGAATTTTTTCAACTCAGTTTTAAAGCCCTACAGTCATCTAGTGTCAAAACAAGGATTATGAGGGAAATTTGTTTTCTTGAGGATATTTTGATCATGTTGAATTTTGAATCTAGCTCTCCACATTGGCATATACATTGGCCAATGTGTGAGGCATATATATCCAACATAAAATATCATAAAACACTCATTTACAGAGCTTAAATAGTCAGTTTTTCTTACTAGTTTTATGGGTCCCACCTAGCCACTGTTGAGCAAATTTGGATATTTTTAAAACTTGATGCTATCTTTCTATGTTGGCATATACATTAGTGAATGTGTGTAGCATATATGCTCAATGTAAATATTAAGTTTCAATGGTTTTCATAAAGTTTTGATAGGCTTTAAGGGTTCCCAGATCTCCATCTCAGTGCCTAAGGTTTGGGGCAAGATTTGTAGCATCTGGAGTCATTCTTGGCAATGTATGAGGTTCCTTGATAAGGTTTTGGTGTTTGAAGGTGTCATACCTTGGCTTATTATGTTGGGCCAATGTATTTGGCATAATTATCAATGTACAAACCTCAAACCTCCAATATGTGAACTTCCTTATGTCAAATTTTGGTGGGGTCCTCTCGATAGTTTAAAGTTGAATTTAAGATGGTAACACCTGATCACAACCTTTACATATTTACTAAATACATTTAAGTTCTTATGACCAACATATAACTAAGGGTTTGAACTCTCTAATTTGGTGTATGCACTAGTTTAGAAGACGTAATTTGTGAGATTGGAAATAGGAACTTTCCATTGGAAACTAATATTCAAGACTTGTTATCTCTTAAACATCCCCAAGCTCAATGTAAATACAGTTTTCTTAGCTTTCTAAAGGCTTTTTATTGTCTATGTTCTAAGTTGCCTAAGAATAAAGAACGATGAATAAAGTAATTTAATCGCTAATTTAGTCTAACTAGCTAACATTTAACTAATCCTAACATAAGCATCCATTCCCACTTTTCTTACACATCCTAAACATGTTTAACACCACCAGGTTACTAAATCTTAAGCATTACCGGGATTACCAAGCTCCAAGTGTCTGCTCGAAGTGGTCATACTTATGTGCTTAATTAATTGCTATTTAATTAAGCTTAATTAATTGCTATTTAATTAAGCTTAATTAATTACTTAAAAAATTAAATGAAATTACTTAAAATATTAAATGTATAAAGGAAGTAATTAATCCATTTCAAAGTGCTACAAGGTTTATCAAAAAGCTCATCTTTATTGCCGCACATACTTCCATGCTCAAGTATAATAGTGCTCGAATAAAGATTTGTACACTCTTTGACTCCTACTATAGGCACTTAGAAAAATATTCTAACTTTTGAATGACAAAAATGCAAGAGTTTCACTAAAAAAATTCAACTTATGCCATAAATGCAGTTGGTGATCGTGTATTTATAGGCAAAACCAGAAGCCTCGTCAATGAGTACTCATCAACGACATGATCCCATCGATGCAGCCAACCAAACAACTCATCAACCTCCTAACCATCTTGGAATCCATCCTTCTCCATTAACAATGTTGGTGTAGCTAGACAAGGAGTTTTAGGCTTTTCTTCCACAATAATCAAGGCAAAAGTTTGAGGATCCTAGCCACCATGGTGAGGAAGATCAAGTCAAGCGGTGAAAATCTAGTCTTAGACAAGGTAGAGGAGGCTATTCACATTGTTTCAAGACTTCAAGATCCTAGTATGGGAGAAAGATCCTCATCAAGAGCTACCAAGTACTAAATTCTCACTATTTTTTCAGATTTTTCACAATTTTGTGGAAACATTTTTCCACCTCTAGGCTTATCTAGATTGAAATTTTTCAATATGTTTATGCCAAATTAAAGTTTTAAGCCTATCAATTATATTAGAATCAAGATTTGGAATTTTGTGTAATGGATTAAAGGATATTTTGATTTTTTACCAAACCTGTGATCAGTGTTTTTACCCTATTCTTAGTCAATTTTTCCATAACTTTGACATTTTTTCTAGAACATATATGCTAAAATTTTACAATTCTAATTGCATAGATGTGCTATTCTAAGCTTTCTAGTGGTACTGGAGGTGGAATTATATTTACATGATTTTTTTGAATTCTTTATGGAATTTTTACCAACCCAATTTTTACTGTGCTAGCTAATTTTGTTGAGATTTTGAAATTTTTTAATGGAAAAATTGATAGTGTTGGTAGGTTTTAGACACTTGTGATCAAGGTTTTGGATCTCTAGGGATGATGGGAATAATGTAGAAGAGTTTTGTGTCAAGTTTGAAATTTTTTGAAATTCTTACGAATGTTTTTCCTGGAGTGTTTACTATAATCAATTCACTGCAAACTGAGTTTTTGATCAAAATTTCAATTAAAAACTGGCACAATTGTTATTTTTTTCTAGTCTTGGATTGTAGTATTGATGGTTGATTTTGGTTTTTGGGGACATGTTCTTTGCACCTGCAACTAAAAATAATTTTTAAAAATTTTCAACAATTTTTTCTAGCCTCCAAAATCTGTATCATTTAGTTTGAAGTTTGGTTGTTGATGGAGCATGAGTCATCAGGCCACATCAATGGGATACCATCAACACAACCCCAATGACAAGATCCTGTTGATGGGATCCCATCAATGTAGAGTTTGTTACGTTGATGAGTACCCATCAACATGGCATCCTGTCATCCCTATAAACGTGCACCTACCCACTACATTTATTACACTTCTCTAGACTTAGAATATTTTCTGAGTGCCCCCAGTAGGAGTCAAAGAACAAATCTTTATTTGGGTGTTGATGTACATTAGTACCTTAGTTCGAATGGCAATAAAGATTAGCTTTTCTAATCAAAACTTGTAGCACTTGGAATAGTTTAATGTTTCCTTTATGCATTTATTATTCATGCACTTTACTTTAATGAATTTTAATTAAGTAATTAGTATTAATTAAATAACAAACATAAGTATGACCACTTTGAGCATACATTATGCTTGGTAATCCTAGTAGTACCTAACGCTTGGTAACCCAGTAGCGCTGCAATGTGTTCAAGATGTGTATGGAAAGTGGGAACAAATGCTTATGTTAGGATTAGTTGAGTGTTAGTTAGTTATTAGATTAATTACACATTTAATTACTTCATTTTTGTACTTAGGTGACTTAAATAATAAAATATAAAATGATAAAAATCAAATGACTCAGTTACACTTAACCATACACTTGCACCTCACATGTGGAACAAAGAAGACAATGATCATGATTGTTAAGGTTCACCTCCTAGACCCAATCTACTTGGAGAACTAAAGTCTATGCAATGCGACCAAATCGCTTAGTGAATGCTAGTGATTCGTATGGTTGGGTGTAAGGTATACTTACTACTCATCATTGGTGTCATTGTTGGGGACTTTAGTTAGCTACATGTGCTATCTAAAACTTAGTGAAATCATTCAAAATCATTATAATGAACCTTAAAGTTACAATCCTAAAAAATACTAATAATAGTAAAAGCACACTAATTTTTTCTTCAAAAGCTAACATGTCTTCTTCTCATAGGGCTAACTCTCCATAGTTATTCAAGCATACATCTAATCAACAAAGGAATGAACAGTCAAATCAATAAGTGCTCCAACAATGCAAAGTCGTATATACTCATCCCAATGAGTATGTGCTAGACTTCACCTTCATCTTGCATCAGGATGAATAATTGCAGTGGAGGGACATGAAGGGCAACATTATGTTGCTACCTGATCAATCAATTCTTATGATGCTGCTCCAAACTCTTATGAGGTTGGGCATTCGGGGGCTAAATGTTGAACGTGTTGTGTAGGACCATGACTATTGGGATTATCATCCCACTATGGCACAATGCAAGAAAGATTAGTAACAAAAGATGCGTTATGAAGCATCGAAGGGGAAATGGTTTAATAACTCCTTGTTCCTGCTGGGCCAAAAAGATGGAAAGGGTTCCTTCTTTAGGGGTTTTTAATTCACTAGCTCTCCTCCCCTTGGCTTTGATGAGAGGGGCCTGAACTAGAACTTGCAGTCCACTATAAATAATCCTGGTTCAAGCAAGAATACATCCCATGACCATGGGGACTCCAAAGATGGAAGTCAAGGCAAGAACATGGATAAACATGATGATCATGGCCATGACTATAGAAGAGGAGGTAGTAGGCACCATGTTGTTTTTGGCTCTCCTTCCTCTTCTTCACCTTTGACATCCTCTTCTTCTTCCTCCTCTAGCTCTGACCAAAGTTGTAGAGGACATGACCATGATGGAGGTGACCAGTGGGATAGAGATGATCATAGGGCCTACCGAACTAGTAGAGATTAGGAGCATGCACAATCAAGGGAGGCTCACCACCATGAAATAAGAGGTTATGACCATGATAAGCTTTTACTTACACCAAGAAACATGTTGAACATTACAAAGGTCATGAAAATTCCAACAAGGCATGTCAAAGATAGCAGAATCAAGTGGTTGGATATGAACAATATCCCTAAGTTCGAAGGGAAATACAACTTAGATCCACAAAACCATCTTCAAGCCTTTCATGATGCCTATGCCTTATAGAACATTGAAAACGAATGGCAAAAGTTAAAGTGTTTCCCAAGGACACTAATCAAAGAAGCTGAAAGTTGGTACTGATCTTTGGAGTTGGAATTAATCCATCGATGGAGTAGAATGCTTGAGCTCTTTAACGACAAGTATGAGACATACTTCTAAGTGTCTAATCTAAGAACGAAAATCCAAGATTGGAAACAAGGAACACATGAACCCTTGGACGTAGCCATGGGTAAGTACTATTCTCCCTTGCATAGATGTTATAGCCATGATTATTCTCAAAAGGAGTAGCTCTACCATATCATAAATGGGATCCAGATAGAAACAAGGAGAACTCTTAAGATCTATGCCCAAGGGAGACTTTCAAAATTAAGGATCCATTAGATCCAAAGGTTAATAAAGCATGTTGCCAAAGAAAAAGGAGAGTTGAGAATAAGGAAAAGGTAAAAGAATACAACTGGAACCCTTCCATCTGCAAAAGAGAGGTCCAATTCTATGATAATGAGGAGGAGTGACGAAGTGGTACAGTGAAAGACCTTGCCAATTCAAAATTTCATTTCTAAAATTTTGGCTAAGGTAGATAAAATGTGGAACTCTTTAGATGAAAAGTTTCAAACTGCTTTAAGAATAGCAAAGAAATACAAGGAGCAAAGTAGTGATCATGATCGCAAAAGAAGGAACGAAGTTGAATGTGTCCACCAAAGGGATAAGGGAAAGGCTGCTATAGTAGAGGAGGTTGTGGACTTTGAATCAGATGATGATGGTGGGTGTGACATCTACCAATATGAGCATCCTAAGGAATGTTTTTCTGTAATGTCATACCTGCAAGAGTTTGGGATGTATGCTCTAAATCCTATATTGGCAAGAAGGCAAGTACCTAGAAGGTTGCCTTATCCTCAAGGCAACCCTAAGCAGTTCCATCAATAGTAAGCCTACTATTTGAGTAGAGCTCCACCACAACCTTATAAGCAATATCATCAATGGAAGTATCCACAATTGTGAGGTATGCCACCACCAAGGCAACGGTACCCTTACCAGTAGCTTGATCCATATGGGTACTATGTTCAACAAACCATTTCTCCGCATGACTCTTCTAGTCACACTTCATTCTGGCATCACTACTACCCTCCTGAATACTACAAAGTCCAATCTTCAATCTTGCTCCTAAACAAAAAGAGAAGTTGTTGAAGGTGGTCACCAAATGGCCAATAGCCTTTGCCTCGTCATATCATGAACTAACTAGAACTAATCCATGAATATGCTAGCACTACATCTATACAAATGCCTAGATGAAGCCAAAGAGGTAGTGATGGTTGAACCCCAAACTAAAGTAGATTATCCCACTTAGGATAGTGCCAAAGAAAGGTGGCAAGTGAAGGATTTGTATTGACTTCAAGCTATTGAACATAACAACATACAAAGATCATTTTCTGTTACCATTTATGGACTAGATGTTGGACACCATTTCTAGGAATTGCTATTACAACTTTTTGGATGGTTATAGTGGTTATAACAAAATCTAAATTGCACCTTAGGATTAAGCCAAAACAATGTTTACAAGTCCCTGGGGAACTTTTGCATACAGAAAGATGGTGTTTGGCCTGTGCAATGCTCCTGCAACCTTCCAACACTTTTTCCTAAGCATTTTTCAATAGCAAATTGGTAGTGGGATGGAGGTCTTCTTAAATGACTTCTCCACCTATGGGGATACATTTGAGCAACCTTTGGACCATCTTGAGCAAGTGCTAAAAAGTTGTGTCAAGACAAACCTTCAACTCAAGTAACAAAAAATCCATCTAATGATCCAAGAGAGCATCATTTTGGGGCACAATTATCACACGTAGGGATTGAGATGGATTCTTAGAAAATAAGGGTCATCCAAGGAATTATCCACCAATTGGAAACTTTCAATGATGTCTAATCATTCCTTCATCACACTGGCTACTACAAGCGCTTCATAGAGAATTTCTCTAAGATCATCAAACCATTGGTAGAGCTTACAAAGAAGGATGCTCTATTCATTTAGACTAAGGAATGTGAGAATTCATTCCAACAACTCAAGAAAAATCTCATAGAAACTCCAATTCTACAAGCACTTGATTGGTCCAGAGCCTTTCATATTATGATGGATGCTTCCAATTATGCTTTGGGAGCTGTGCTCACATAGTTGAACAATCAGAAACATCCTTACTATATCCATTTTATGAGTCAAAGAATTGTGGGTGCATAGTTGAATTACACCATAACAAAGAAAGAATTTATGGCAATGTAGAAATTCACACACTATGTGCTTGGATACAAATTGTTCATGCACACAAACCACAATGCAATCTAGTTCCTTATGAACAAACCAATGGTGAGCCCTTGTGTCTTACGATGGCTAGTAATCTTATAGGCATTCAATCTCACAATGGTAGATCAAAAGCGAACTAAGAATATGGTCACTTAATACTTGTCTCAGTTGATATGAAACAACAAAGAAGAGGAGAACCCACTTTTTTATGAATTTCTTTATGAACTCCTCTTTGTTGGTGCTATAAATGAACAAGTGCCCACTAAACCTAACTGGAAAAATAGCATTCTTACCTACCTTGTCACTTAGGAGATGCCACAAGAGCTTAACAATAAGAAGAAATAACAATTTCTTCATTGAGCCAAATGCTTCATAGAGATTAATGGGCACCTTTACAAGGTATGTGCTGATGGCCTAGTTCGTTGGTATGTTCTTGATACTAACTAACTATGCATCCTCCAAGATGCTCATGAGTGTCCTTGTGGGGGCCACTATGCTAGAAGACATATGACCATTAACATATTAATGGTAGGGTATTGTTGGCCAACACTCTTCAAGGATGCCCACCATTTCATCTACTCTTGTGATCATTTCCAATGTAATGGTGGGATGATGTCTCATATGGAGGAATCTTAGTAATGGATCCAACCACTATAACCCTTCAACATCTAGGTCATTAACTTTATGGATCCCATCACACTCGTGTTAAATGAAAAAGCATACATCATATTTGCTATTGACTATTGTATGAAATGGGTAGAAGCAATAGTCGTCACCAACTATACATCTTCTACAACTACTCAATTTGTACAACAAAATGTTGCAAACAGGTTTGGTGTGCCACGTGCACTTATTTCTAACAATAGTACTCACTTAACAAACACAACCTTTCAAAAACTCATGCAATTCTTGGGGGTCAAACATAAATTAATAATACCTTACCACCCCCAAGCCAACATTCAAGCTAAGGTTACAAATAGAGAGATCACTAAGATCTTAATAAGAATAGTTAGCAAATATAGGATAGACTAGCGCACTAAACTAAATGATGCCCTTTAGGCCTACCACTAAACCTAGAAACTTCCTATAGGCTATTTTTCCTATGAGATAGTGTACAGAAAACTGCCAAATCTTCCTATTCAATCTTAGATCCATACACTCTTAGTAGCTTGTAACCTTGGCCTTGACATAAATTTATTACAAAAAGAAAGACTAATAAACCTCAACTTTCTAGACAAGAATCAATTGGTAGCCCTATCATCTAACCAGTTGCACAAGGCATTCAACAAGTAATGTCATGACCTCAAAATAAAGAAGGTAAAATTTTAATTGGGAGACAAGGTTCTTTACTAGAACCCCACACATGTGCCACAAAGAACTAAGCTTCAAATGTTGTGGGAAGGACCTTACATCATCTATGAAATCTTCCTTCTAGGGCCATGTTGATATACAAACCTGAAAGCCCAAATAAGAGACTACTAGTCAACACACAACAAATTAAACCTTTCCATAATCCTATGAGAGCCAATGACTGCAACACCTTCTTGGATGAACAGGCATGCTCAATATTTCAGATCTCCTCCTTCTAACTCAATCATGGGGTACATGGCCATCCATGTTAATTAATTAAAGTGGCTCCTTAGTTTTTTCATTTTTTTGTTTTACATCTTGCTATTTTTACATCTTTTTGTTTTACACCATTGTTTGTTTTACGACATTAGACATTTCCTTTCTTAAATATTTTATAATTTCTTCTATATTTTACTTTATTTTACTCTATTTAGTTTAAATTTTCTAATGTTTTCTCATGATTTTCTTCTTTTCCTTTATTACCAACAAGACATAATGTCACTATTACTGTTATTAATGGTGGTTTCTACTATAATATTCTTTGATTGCTAATGTCTAGATTCTATCTTTGAATTTTGGTATTGATAACTAAGACATGATTTCTTTTTCATGAAACAAGCAGTGAGTCCGTGGCATCCATGCATCCACAAAACTCTATATGTTCCTTGTTTTGGAAGTATGAGGTTCCTTCTAAAATAAAACTTTTAACGAACTTGTGACCTCTATAGTTTCCAAACTTGGGAATGACTAAATGAATAAACAACGATGTGACTTCAAGGGGATTTGATGCTCTGTATAGTTGTTTGCCCTCTTGACTACATGAGTGTTTTCATGGATTTCTCACCATTTCACTATCAACCAATAATAGGAAGTTAAAAGTCTTTGCATGGTATGGTTCCCATCCAAAAATCACAAAAATATAAAATCAAAAAAAATGATGGAAATTCAAAGTACATCCCTTAGACTCAATAATGGGCTACTAGCTATGGTTATGGAACTAGAAAGACATGTTATCCGCACTTGAAGATCCCCTCTAGTCAAGGTCCATCTCACTTCATGCTTTTGTTTTATTCCTTTTTATGAACAGTGATTGATCTGTGGGAGCATTCTTGTATCTTGAGGAGGTGGATTGATCTTAAAGTATCGATGTGAAGTCATTGGAAGTGGTTGGTTTTGATCTGGACTAAGGATGGACTTTATCGAATCAACTTAACCATAAAATCCACAAGGGACTTCATGTGACCATGATTTGGAACTCCATTCTACCTTCTCTTTTATCCACTTCTACTTTTCATAATTCACCTCACTATTGATTCTTCATGGTTTCATTCGATGTCTTACTTTGATGTGTCAAAATTCTTAGGTAGCCTCTTTTGGGATTTCGTCCTTAACTTTCTACAATCATTAATCACCCATAGGGCCCATGGACCTCATGGTTTGAAGGAATGCAAGGGCATAAGCCAGCTATGAGGAAGACCCACTTGCATACCTCTTGGTTAGGATAGTTAAGTTCCTTATCCTTAGGCATTTTCATGATCAAAACCTTTATGTGTTCCATCTGTTGCATCCAACTATGCACTCCTTCAAATTCATTCTCCAGCCCAAAACTCCTTTTTTGTGAATAATCTAGCCCTCTTCCACTGTTTCATCATGTCCACAACTTTTTAAGCTCTCCGATGATCCCAAGTTCATGAATTAACTCTCTCTATTTTTCCTAATTTTCAATGTGAAAAATTTTTGCAATAGGCTCTATCAATGAGATTCCATCCACAAAGCCGACCACTTTAATGGAACCCCATCAATGTGAGGGAAAATTCCTATAAATAGGTGCAAACACTTAACATTTTTCACATTTTTTTTTAAATGAGAGGGGATTTTTTGCATTTTTCAGAGCCCAAAACATTCCAAAGCCCATAACTTTTACATTGTTTATCTAATTAGCCTCAATCTTCAATCCTACAGCTACCAAAGGTAAGCTCTACATTGTGGAGGCCACAAACCTTAGGTTTTTTACGAAAAAAATTTTGAAATTTTTCTAAATCCCACAAAGGTTTAACTAATACACTAACAATAAAATCATCAATTTATGAAAGTTAAACCCTTCCAACAAACTCTAGTAGCCATATTAATCAAATAATGTTAAAATAATATTAAAATAATCAATCTACCCTGGTCACAACTTAGCCAAGTGTAACTAACCAACAAGATAACGTACCTAAACATTATAAGTTACACATCACACATTAATCCTTGGTTTTGTTGTGATCACAGATGGCGCCAAAGGAAAATCACCTATATGAAGGAAGATCATCCTAACAAAGGGACAACAACTAAGAATTGGAAGAGGCTAGGAACAACCTCAAGAGCAAGTAGCATAAACCCATGCGATAGGACCTCTTTGGGAAGATTCCAAAGTGGATTTTGTTAGACAAATTCCCAAAGTAGTTGCAAATAAATAATCCCATCGAGATGAGGTACCTAGGCCAAGAATAAACCTTGAGATCACCTTGATGAAGGCTTGCCTGAGGGAAATTGCATCCAAGGAGGTTCAAAAATCCATGCTTCAGGAGCTAAACTTTGAAATCTTCTTGGAGTTTGCTCCTTCAAAAGTTAAGACGCAACTTCAAAACTCTCCCATGTGGTCCATCATCACTTCCAATGATGAGTGGTACATGGGAGAGACATATCTCTTCTCAAAAAACAAGTAGACCAATGCCATGGTTAGAATCAAGGATGTAACTATGTCCTACTTGGTGAAAGTAATCTCTGAGGCCCTTGGGTTGCTTGAAACTGGGGTCACTCTAACTAAAATCCCAATGCAGGCAAAACCATGTGTAAAGAAACAATGGATGCAATGATGCTATGGAGTGGACCGCAAGGAGTATGGTGCACTCACGATGGTGGAAATTTCCTATTTCAAAATCCTAACCTTTCATCTTAATCCAACAGTGAGGCCCAAAAGGGTCATAGCCTTCTCCACCCATGCATGCAGTGTTCTAAGTAGAAGATTCCCTATCAACCTTTCATAGTTAATCTATCTTGAGATAGAGAAGTGCTTCAAGGAGAACAAACATGAAAGAAAGGAACTTTTCTTCCCATGCAATATCAAATAATTATGCAAGAGGGGAGGCATAGCTCACTATACAAATGATGCAGTTTGTCATGCTTCATCTACTTCTTGGGTAGAGATGATGAAAGATAAAGTGCCTACAAAGATGATCCAAGAAGAGGAGCAACAACCACCACCTCCTCATGAAACAACGCCAAAGTTCTACACTACCATTGAGCACATGTGTGAACTCCATGAACAACTCATACAACAATAGCAAACAAAAATGATTGATGGTGATCCATCTATGTACTGATCAGCCATGAGCCACCTTAACGAAGTGGCCTACACCATAAGCCAAATGGATGGTAGAGCACCAATATTTTCTACCCAACAAATGTAGGTGCCTGTAAGGTTGAATTCAAGCACCTAAGAGGTAATGGTGTCCCTCTTACAATAGTAGTAATTCGTAAAAATCTTTGGGAATGCCGCTACCTTTTCGATGTGTTTGGAGGAGGGTGAATGAGAAATTGTCCTAGTGATGCAGCACCAAGGGTAGAAAATGATAGCTAAAGTGGTTACTAATAGAGTGGTTAAAGCACTCAATGCCTCTGTAGTGTCTGTACTTGATGTTACTACACTTAGAGATGTGCAGACATCTACAAGAGTAACAATGGGAGATTAAGTGTAGCCCAGCATGAGGAATTGTTGGACTGACTCATGGGAACTAGGCAACCAATTCCAAATGTCTTTGATCTTCCAAATACCATCACTACTACCTAGTCAGAGCTACTTGAGGTAAGGGTCAAATGCATCATCATGGAGAAGCAACTTAAAATAGCCAAAGTAGAAAACCAATGCTTGGCTGCAGAGGTTGCTAAACTAAGAGCCCACCTCACTAATCCTGCATTACTCACTGAAGCAATCACATGGAATGAAGCTTTTCAACAACTTTTAAGCCAAACTCAAAGAGGCTGAGTATGCAAAGGAGTCAACATTCTTTGACTAGTCCTTGGTCAATACCACAATGTATAACATCTAGAAGGACTTGGTCCAGACTCACTTGGAGAATGAAGCTCTAATCACTAAAAATCATCACCTATGAAATGTTAATATGCAGAAATAATAAATGTCTAGATTCATCCATCAACAGTAGGAGAAGCTTGCTAGGGTAAACACTAAACTAAGGAGATTAGCAAGAGAAAATAGAATCTCTTGATGGAGGAGATTTGTGCCTTGTGCTAGAAGTTTGCAATAGAAATTTCCACTTGGAAAAATAAGGCTCTTAAGTTTGAAAGGGTGAAAAATCATTATAGGGACTAGGTTGTCTTGTAGAAAGAAACTAATGAAAAACACATCTAACTGACAAAGGCAAAAGTCAATTAGGCCCTCTAGCAGCTCCAGCAAGGAGGCAACATGTGGTAACCTATCTTTGATGGGTGGAACGAGTACAACAAAGCAAAAATTTGCATGAAGAAGCTACAGATTGAGGAAATGACTAAATATCTAGAGCTCACCAACCTCCAATACACAAACCTAGCAATGCTGACTGCTAGAAGGCTATGGTCAAAGTTGGAAAAGCAAGTGACTAGCTTGTACTTGTTATATGAGGTAGAGTTCAAACACTACAAAGAGACCAAGCAAAAGCTTGAGGTTGCAAACATGAAACTCAAGGTTCTTAAGGTAAATTTTACTAATCAAAAATCAACTATTAAGAACTTAGCCAAGATCATGAATGGCTACCAAGAGCTGTAGAATGCACTTAAGATATTTCACATTGGACGCAAATAGTTAGCCACCTAGTTTCTTAGTGTGAAGGAGTTGTTTCCCACAATGTCCTATCCATGGGAAATTCCCATTCCAACCACATTGATGAAGCAACGTGGATCGTGAATGATCCCTAAAGTAAGGAGAAGAAGATGAAGGAATTATTGGATGTCTTTTATCTTCCACTAGCAATTGCAGTTGCAGCAAGATAGCCATAACCACCACCTTAACAATCATGTGCACCCAAAGTAAAAGAAGGTCTTTCAATGCCTCAAGAACCTCCAATGCCTGAGATCATCTAATCTCCTCCCTTGTCTTCAAGCTATGAGAGCAATTGTGTTGTCATTTTTTGTCATGATGTTCAATTTTGTTGTCATGAACATCCATTTTTGTAATGATTGTCAATCCATACACTTGGGCACTTAGTTTTTGATGTGTTAGTTTGTGTGCCTGTAGCTAGTCAATAATCTCATACCTTCCCAAAATTTTGTAAAGAACTTGTTCCTACTTTTGTTCACTTGAGGATGAGTTTTCATTCATTTTTGGGGGTATGATTAAGTGTGAGTTGTCGAGCCATGTCAACAGGATGCCATCGATGTGACCCCATCAATAGGATCCCATTGATGTAGGATTTGCTATGTTGATGAGTACCCATCAATGTGGCACCCTATCATTACCTATAAATGTGCACCTACCCACTACATTTATGGCACTTCATCCATTAGTTGTAGCAAAGCTCTTGGAGTTTCTTTTCTCTAAACTTAGAATATTTTCTAAGTGCCTATAGTAGGAGTCAAAGAAGTGTACGGATCTTTATTTGAATGCTGATGTACCTAAGCACCTCAATGTGAATGGCAATAAAGATGAGCTTTTTTAATTAAACCTTCTAGCACTTGGAATAGCTTAATGTTTTCTTTATGCATTTATTATTCATGCACTTTACTCTAATGAGCTTTAATTAAGTAATTAGTATCGATTAAATAACAAACATAAGCACGACCACTTTGAGCATACATTATGCTTGGTAATCTCAGTAGCACCTAACGCTTGGCATCCCAATAGTGTTGCAATGTGTTCAGGATGTGTACAAAAAGTGGAAATGGATTCTTATGTTAAAATTAGTTAAGTGTTAGTTAGTTATTAGATTAATTACACATTTAATTACTTCATTTTTGTACTTAGGAAACTTAAAAAATAGAATATAAAATGATAAAAATTAGATGCCTCAATTACACTTAACCCTACACTTGCACCTCATAAGTGAAACTAATAAGACATTGATCACGATTGTTAAGGTTCACCTCCTAGACCCAATGTACTTGGAGAACTAAAAGTCTACAAAATTCAACCGGATTACTTAGTGAACACTAGAGATTCATATGATTGGATGTAGGGTATACTCACTGCTAATCAGTTATAGAAATTTTTGCTTTTTAATGTAGTTTTGTGTTCTAATAGTTTTAATGTTTTACTTGCATATAGGCCTTAGGTGTTGATAGTGATGAAGTTGATACCAATGTTAGCGATAATGTTGATGATGATGATCCTCCTCCTTCCTCTTATAGCTTACTTTTAACATGCCTATTTTCACCTATCATGTTGTATTGTTCTTGTCATACTATTGGCCTTGTTATTATTTTGGCTATTATAGCCTTGGAGATTGTATTATTTATTATTATCTTATTGCACTGTGCAACTCTGGCTATTGTTATATTATTTGTTGTTGTCATCTTATCACATAATGTGATTATGAACACTAGTATGGACATTTCCTATTATAAGTTAAAAATTTTGTTTTTAATATTTTATATTTTTTAGTTTGTTTTGTATTTTCTTGTATAATAGGCTATTAGTTAAAATAATAGGGCTACGAAGTAAATTTGACAATAAAACATAAAGGTGTAAAACAAGGGTTAACAAGTTATAGTGTAAACATAAGAGAGATACAAAAAGGTAGGTCATAAATTTACCAATTCTAGACCCTAGTAGGCCAACAATTTCAGGCATTAGCAGGCTATATTTTTTTTTATTTTAAGTTTTCTATTTTTTATATCATTTTATAGTTTTATGTAAATGCAAAGAAAATAAGCATAAATTGTAAATTTGACACAAAAATGTAAAGTAATAATGCTATGTAGTAAAAACAATAATTAAGATGCAACTTAGCATACACTTGTAACAAAAAATGCAAACATGTAAATGAAAGTTTAAAAAAAACTACAAATTGAAAGAAAATGTAATATGCTACAAGGTTAGGAAAGTAAGGGATCTGCTCAATTACACAAATATTTTTTGATCTTCAAAAGATTAAGAAAAGTGTAAGGCCTCTGTTGCACAATTTTGTACTTTCCATTCCCTTCATTCACAATGTTGAATGGGAGCTCTCCCCATGATTCATTCGTGGCCTCATTATTTTTGGTCTTAGCTTAGTCAACACCGTTATGATTCCTAATTTTGTTTTTAATGGTAGAAGTTTCTTCTTGAAACTCCACCTTAGATCCTTGCTCTACATCAACATTGTTGACAGATAAGGGGATTACACCATTGATGAGCGGCTAGGTACCCCTATGCCCAACCATACGAATCACAAGTGTTCATGCACAATTCGGTTGAATTCCACAAAATTTGTACTTTTCAGTGCACTAGTCTTCTAAGAAGTGAATCTTTGCCTTAAGGTCAATCGTTGTCTTTCCAATTACACTTGTGACATACACTAGTATGATTAGGTGTAATTGGGACATCTGATTTTTATCATTTTATATTTTATGATTGGTGTTCAAAGGGAGATAAAAGTAATTGGATTAACTAATTTAAATTAACTAGTGTCTAACTAGTGCTAACATAAGCATTTGGTCCTACTTTCCACACATGTCCTGAACCCACATATCCACTACTAGGTTACCAAGTGCTATGCTATTGGGCATACCAAGCAATAACGTTGTTGGGATTACCAAGCGAATACATGTTACATTGGAAGCGATCATACTTATGTGTTTAATCTATCTTACTTAATTGCTTCATTAACTTAATTACTAGAAAATATTTAATAAATAATTGAAAATGTTTAATAAATAATTAAAAACATTAAATGCATAAATAAAACATTTAATCTATCCATAATGCTACAAGGTTTATCTGAAAGTTTGTCTTTATTGTCGCACACACTTTCATGCTCAAGTATAACAATGCTCAAATAAAGATTTGTACACTCAATGACTCTTACTATAGGCACTTGGGACAAAAATTCTAACTATCAAATAAACAAACTACAAGAGCTTCACTGCTACTAAATCTCGATTGCCATAAATGCAGCTAGTGGACATGTAGCCGAATACAGACACTACATCGATAGGGCCTCATCAACGCATAACCCTGTTAATGTAATGTCTGTATTCGGCTATAATACATGTCCACTAACTGCATTTATGGTAACCAAGATTTAGTTTATGATGCATTGATGAGGCCTCATCGACATAGCCAACAAAACTGTGACTCATCATACCCCCATGAGTAAATGAAAACTCATCCTCAAGTTCTTTACAAAAATTGGGAAGGTATGAAATTATTGACTAACCTTTCATAAATAAAAATAGATAAACTTGACAAAAAATGAAGTGCCCAGGTGTACGAATCAACACATTACAAAAATGGTAGTGTTCAAAATACAAAATTGAACACCATGACATGACTCTTCAAAATTGGACAACACGTTCCTTAATGGCATGAAGTTTGATGGAGAAGATTAGATAGTCCCAAGTGATGGTGACTCTTGAGGTTCTAAGGAACCTTCTCTAGCTTCACACACATGTGATGGTTGAGGCAAGCGAGGCTATTCTGCTATTATCGCAACTTCTGGTAGGAGGTAGGAATCATCTAGTAGTGCTTTCATTTTCTCCTCCTTACTTATGGCATCATGCATTGTCCACGTAACTTTTTCGATGTGGGTCAGAACAGGGACATCCCAAGGACATGGTATTGCTGAAAAAAACTCCTTTACATTGATGAACCAGGTAGTGAACTGTTTGTGTTCAATGTCGAACATTATGACTGTATCCTTCAGCTGCTGGTAATTATTCATCCTTTTGGCTAGGTTCTCAGTAGTTGATCGTTGATCTATGAAGCATGCTCTATGAACTTTGAGTTCATTGTTTGCAATCTCAAACTTTTGCTTGGTGTCTTTATGGTGCTTGAACTCTACCTTGTATAACAAATACAAGCTACCCACTTATTTCTCCAACTCTAATTGTGGTCATCTAGTAGTCAACATAGCTAGATTCACATATTGAAGATTATCCAACTTCATATATTCTATCATTTCTTCTTTCTGCAACTCCTTTAACCAAATCTCTATTTTATTATAAGCATCAATCCCATCAATGATGGACTGGAAAACTTCTCTTCCTTGTTGGAGTTGCTAGAGGACTTCATTTATTTTTTCCTTCGCCATTTGGATGTGTTTCTCATTGACTTCCTTCTACAAGCCAACTTGGTCTCTGTAGTGATCTTTAACTTTTTCAAACTTTAAGGCTTCATTCTTCCATGTGGAAATTTTGATAGTAGATATCTAGTGCAAGGCATGAACTTTCTCCATTGACAAATTCTGATTCTTTGTAGCCAATCTCCTTAATTTAGTATTCACCCTGGCTAACTGCTCCTATTGTTGATGAATAAATTCTTGCATTTGTTCCTTCTAGGAATCAACATTGTGTAGGCAATAATTTTGGATGATCAGAGCCTCATTCTCTTAGTGTATCTATGTCAAGTCCTCCTAAATTGAGTATGTCTTTGTTGCTGCTATGGACTAGTTAAAGATGATCATTACTACCTCCTCCTCAACCTTTCAAATCATTTTTGAAGCTTCATCTCTAGTTGTTGTTGGGCTAAGGATTGTAGGGTCCACAAGGTGAGCATGTAATTCAGCAACTTCTATAGCCAAGCGTTGATTTTGTGCTAAAGCCATTTCAAGTTGCCCCTCCAGAATGATGCACTTGCCTCTTACATCTAGCAGCTCTAACTGAATTACAGTGATGTTTTTTAGAAAATTGAAGATATCTGGAATCAACTACATGGTCCCCACCAATCAATCCAATAATTGCTCATGCTGGGTTGCATTCAGTTTTCTACTAATCATGCTCGCAAATGTCTACACATCTCGAAGTGTAAATACATCTAGTACAAACACTGCAAGTGCATTAAGTGCTTCAGCTACATGGTCAATGACGAATTTAGCTGTTGTCTCCTATCCATGGTGTTGCATCACCAAGATAATTGCTCCTTCACCTTCCTCCAATCACACTAAGAAGGTGGCAGCATTCCCAAAGATTTCTAGGAATAAATGGTGTTGTGATAAGGACATTGTCAGCTCTCGAGCATTAAGATCTAACCTCATGAGCAACTATATTTGTTGGGCAAAGAATATTAGCCCACCCCTCTCCATCTGATTAATTATTCAAGCCACCTCATTAAGGTGACTCATTACTGGTCAGTACACAGATGGATCTGCACCACTTGTTCTTGCATGCTGCTCTTGCTTGCTCAAGAGCTACTCTCAGATTTTGTGTAGAAGCGCAATGGCTATGTAGGCCTCTCGCATTGTTTCTTGAGTGGGTGGTGGCGATAGTTGCTCCTCTTCTTGAGTTATTGTTGGCATCTTGTCCTTTTACAGAGTTTGAATAGCAAATGATTCTTGTCCTTTTACAAAGATTTCAAATGAGACACGAAAAGAGCAAGGTTTTTCTTCTACGTTTGTTTTCTTTAAAATTCTTTTCAATTTCCAAGTAGATGAGTTGTGAAAGGTTCACAACAAGTTTCCCACTTAGAGCGATGCATGCTCGGGCAACAAAGGTGATCACCTTGCTAGGCCTCACCGTTGGATTGAGGTGATAAGCTGCAATTTTGAAATAGATATGCTCCATTGGTGTGAGTGCACTATACTCCTTATGGTCAACCCTATAGCACTACTGAGTCCACTCCTTTTTGGCCTTAGGATCACCTTTCATTGATAGTTTTGCCAATTGTGTCATGATGTCAGGCAACCCCAGTGCTTGCATGATAGCTTCGAACAAGTAAGATACTTGAATATCCTTGATCTTGACTATGGAACCCAGCCTTCGATTATTCCAGAAGAGGTATTTCTCTGCCATGTACCATTCCTTACTAGATGTGATGATTGGCCACATGGGAGAGGTTTGCAGTTATGTTTTAACTTCCACTGGAGCTTTCTCTAGGAATGGTCCAAAGTTCATTTCTTGAAGAACCAATCATTAAATCTTTTTAGATATGATGATGTCAAAGTATGCTTGAGTCAAAGTGACTTTAAGCCTTAGCATGGGTCCAAGCACTTCTCCTTGCTGTGATTGCTTGGTGGGCACTTCTTCTTTTGAAATCTATTGAAAAAATTCTACTTTGGGCTCCTCACAAAGAGGTCTCATTACATGGGTTGCCTCTGGCAATTCTTGGGCTTGTTCTTATGAGCCCCTTCCAACTCTAGGTCACTTCTCCCTTGGTTGAGAGGATTCTCCTTCCTACAGGCATTTTGGTTTTAGTACCATCCGTAATCACAATGAGACCATGGGTTAGCAATCGTTGTGTAACTTAAAGCAATTAGGATACCTTTATCTCTTAAGGATAGTTACACTTGACTAAGTTGTCATTATGGATAATTTAATTATTCCAATTATTATTTATTTATGTCTTATTATTAATAATTTATCCCAAAGGTTGTTGAAAGGGTTAACTCTCAAAAAAATTGATGTTTGTATATTATTAAGGTTATCAACTCTTTGGGGGAGTTAGAAAAATTTTCAAAAAATTTCATCAAAAACATTAAGGTTTGTAGCCCCCATGATAAAGATCTTACCTCCGGTAAGTGCAAGATCAAAAAATGAAGTGATTTGGACAAATGATTGGGAAGGTATGAGCTTTGGAAGGTTTCGAGCTCTAAAAAATTGAAAAAACTCCCCATGTGGTATGAGGTAAATAACAAAAATTCCTAAGTGCATGGTGGTATATATAGGATTTATGCACTGTGTTGACAAGGCCTCGTCAACGTGGTTGGCTACATTGACAAGGCCTTGTCGATGCGACTATTGACCACCATAGACAACCATTGACTTTGGTCAAACTTACAAAATAAAAAGAATTTTTGAATGAAATTGGGGCCAAATGAAAGCTCAAAAGGTCAAGAATAGTATGAAAATATGAGAAGAGGGTGTTGGAGCTAATAAATTTCAAAAAATGAAGAAAAAATGATTCAAGAAATGAATGAAATAAAAGGTTAAGGAGCACTGAGTGGAATACATAATGGAATATGCGAAAGATAGGATTGTGACAATGTCAAAGGTAAGAAACCTTAATTAACAAAACCAATAGCTATGCAAGTGGGTCCTTCCCATAGCAGGCTCATGCCCTTGTTTCCCTTGCATAACCTCAACTAAGGAGTCTGTAGGCCCCATAGTCAATTAATGATCATGAAAAGTTAAGGATTGACCAAAAAGAATCTATCTAAGAATTCCAACACATCAAACCAAGACATAGAGCATAACATAGAACATGGCAATGAGGTGAGTTATGGTAGCATGGATGGATGGCAAAGAAGGTGGAATGGAGTTTCAAATTGAGGTCACAAGAAGTCCCTTGTGGAATTTTTGTTTAAAATGACCTAGAAAGATCCATCCTCAGTTCAGACCAAAACCATCCACTTTCAATGACTTCACATCGTCATCCTAAGACCATTCCACCCACATGAGACATGAGAGTGCTTTCACAAGACAACCACCATTTCATAAGGAGAAGAAAAGAGAGAAGTAGAAAGTGAGAGAGGGCCTTAGTTAAAAGAGACTTTCAGGCATATATGCATGTCTTTCTAGTCGCATGACCAATGCTTGTAGTCCGTTTATTTGTCTGAGGGGTGTGCTTTGAATTTTCATTGTTTTTTTTTTTTAAATGGGAACCACACCATGCAAGGACTTATTCATTTATTGTGTCTAAGGGATGTGCTTTGAATTTCCATCATTTTTTTATGGGAATCATACCATGTAAAGACTTTATTTGACTTCCTATTAGTGGTTGAAATAGAACGATCAGAAGTCCATAAAAAACATTCAAGCACTCAAGAAAGTAGAAGAGTACGAATAGTATTAAGTTCCCTTGAAGTCACACCCTTTACAAACCTTTGAATCCTTCCTGATTCCAAAACTACCAAGGTCACTGATTGATTAAAAGTTTCTTTAATGGAAGGGACTTCAAATTCCTAAAACAAGGAAAACCATAGAGTTTATCAGATGGGTGGATGTCGTGAACTCACTACCTGTTCGATGAAAAATAAACCATGTCAAAGTCATCAGATATCAAAATTCAAAAATAGAAACCAAACATTGACAATCACAACATTAAGCACAAACCATCATTAGTAAACAACAACAATGACATTGTGTCCTATGGAAATAAAGTAATTTTATTAGCAAAAATGAGGATATATCACACTTGAACAAAACAAAACAAAGTAAAATATATAAAAAAGTGTAAAATAATCAAGAAAGGTTCAAAAGTACTAACAATGATGTAAAATTAGAAAAATTTGAAAATCAAAAATACATAGAAAACAAAAAGTAGAAAAATTAAGAAGCCATATGGATTGTTAGCACATATGGTCATCTCCCCCACGACTAAGTTGGAAGGAGGAGATCCAAAAAATGGAACGTGGTTGTCCATCCATTGAGGTGGTAATTACACTCGCCTATCTTAGCTCTAAGAAAGGTTTTACTTGTTGAATATTAACCAATTGCTTTTTATTTTGGCTTTCAAGATTGTAGATCAACATGGCCCTAGAGGGGAAGGTTTGATCAATTATATAAGGTCCCTTTCACAATGTTTGAAATTTTTCCTTCTTGGGCACATGTGTGGAATTCTAATGCAAAACCTTATCTCCTGTTTGAAGTTTTACTTTCCTTATTTTGAGGTCATGACATTGCTTGCTAAATGCCTTGTGCACCTTATTCAAAGATAGGGCCACTAATTGATTTTCATCTAGCACATTCAGGTTGATCAATCTTTTTTTTTGTGCTAGACTTAGGTCAAGATTCAAACCACAAGTTGTTAAGAGTGTACGAAGCTTAGATTAAATAGGGAGCATTGGAAGTTTTTCATACACCAACTCATAGGGAGAATAGCCAATAGGAAGTTTCCATGTTGAGCAATAAGCCAAAATGGCATTGTTAAGATTTGTACTCCAATCTTTCCTATATTTGCTAACGGTTCGTGTTAGTATTTTTATGATCTCCCAGTTGGTTACCTCTACTTGACCATTGGCTTGGGGATGGTAGGGTGTTGTTAATTTATGTTCAACTCCTAAGCATTGCATTAATTTTCTAAAAGTGACACCTATGAAATGAGTTATATTATCAAAAATTAGTGAGCATGGCACCCCAAACCTATTTACAATAATTTTTTGTATAAATCTAGAAACGATGGATGATGTACAATCAATAATGGCTACTACTTATATCCATTTTGTGCAATAGTTGACTGCTAAGATAATATATGCCTTTCCATTAGACATGGGTGTGATGGGACCCATGAAGTCAACGCCCCATATGTCAAAAGGTTCCAATGGTTGAATCTACTATTAAGAACCTTCCATGCAACAGGGCATCCCCCTATCTTGTTGACAACATTCACAAGATTTGATAAATAGATGGGAATCCCTAAAGATTGTAGCCCAATAATATCTTGCCATCAAGATTTTTATTGCCATGCATTTCCCTACATAGTGGCCTCCACAAGGCCCTTCGTGAGCATCATGGAGAATGCATAGTTGTTCTTCATTAGGGACACACCAATAAATTAGGCCACTACACATACCTTGCAGAGGTGTCTATTGATTTCCATAAAGTATTTGGCCTGATGAAGAAATTGCTGCTTCTATCTAAAGTCAAGATCTTGTGGCATGTCCTAAGTGAGAAGATAGGTGAGGATGCCATTGTACCATGTTATTTTCACAGCCATTTCTTAATTTATTACTCTTGTAAATAGGATTTCATCTAGAAATTGATTAGAGAGTAGGCTCTCTTCCTCTTTATTATCCCATCTTAAGTGAGAGAGGTGGTCAGCAACCATATTCTTGGTCCCTTTCTGATCTACCATTATATGATCAAATTTCTACAAGATCATGAGCCACCATATAACATGAGGGCTCACCATTGGCTTGTTCATGAGGAAGTGGATTACACTATGGTCCATGTGCACAAATACTTTGTAGCCAAGCACATAGTGCCTAAAATTTTCCAGAGTGTACACCACGGCCATTGTTTCTTTTTCCATGGTGGTGTAATTTAATTGTCCTTCCACAATGCTTCAGCTCACATAGTGGATGTAGTATGGACATTTCTTATCATCCATTTGCATGAGCATTACTTCCAAAGCATAGTTAGATGCATCTATCATGATGTGGAAGGGTTTAGACCAATCTGGTGCTCATAGGATTGGTGTTTTTATGAGTTTCTCTTTTACCTATTGGAATGCATGTTCACATTCCTTAGTCCAGATGAAAGGTGCATCTTTCTTTTTAAGTTCTACCAACAGTTTTGTGATCTTAGAGAAATTCTTTATGAATCGTCAGTAGTAGCCAGTGTGTCTAAATAATGACCGAACATCTTTAATGATCTCTAGTTGATGTGTTATTCCTTGGATGACCTTTATCTTTTCTCGGTCTACCTCAATCCCGTTTTAAAAAATTTGGTGCCCTAGCACAATGCCTTCTTGGACCACGAGATGGCTCTTTTGCCAATTGAGCCACAAGTTTATTTCAACACATCTCTTCAATACTTGCTTAAGGTGGTCCAAGACTTGCTCAAATGTAGCTCCATGGGTGGAAAAGTCATTCATGAAGACATCCACACCACTACTGATCTATTGTTGGAAGATACTAAAGACCCAGCATTGAAATGTTGTAGGGGCATTACACAAACTGAATGGCATCTTACAATATGCAAAAGTCCCCTAGGGACTCATGAATGTTTTCTTGGCCTAATCTTTTGGCGCAAGTTGGATTTGGTTATAGCCACTATAACCATCCAAGAAGCTATAATAACAATGCCCGAATATGATGTCCAACGCTTAATCCACAAATGGCAATGGAAAATGATCTTTAAATGTTACCATATTCAATAGCCTAAAGTCAATACAGACTTGTCATTTTTCACCTTTGTTTGACACAATTATGAGTGGGCTAACCCACTCACTATCTACGATGGGATAGATGAACCCTGCCTTGAGGAGTTGTTCAGTTTCCTCCTTGACGATCTGCTTCAATTTGGGGTTTAGCCACCTCTACGATTGCCTTCTAGGCTTCATGGTCGAGTCAATGTAAATGCGATGTTGGCATATCCTCATATAAATTCCTATTAGCTTGGGATATGACCAAGCAAAAGCTATTGGTCATTTGTTAACCACCTTTAACAACTTTTCTTTTTGTTCAGGAGCAAATTTGCATTAATTATGACCAATTTATCATTATTTAAAAATGCATATTCCACATCGGCTAGTAAATTTTTTAGCTCTAGGGGCTCTTACTTGAAGTTATCAGGGATTTCCAACTCTCCCCAACAAGTATCATCATCTTCATCAAAGAGTTGGAAATGAACTTGTCCAAGTTTTTCCATGCCCTTCACATAAGAACATGTTAGGCTCTCAGTTGGTTCCATGCATAATGTGCTACTATCTGAGTCAGTTATCAACCATTGGGTGCCCTCTTGTTTTGTGGCTGCTGTGTACAGACACCTTTAAATATATATTTCTTGTGCATACTGATTACATGCTTTAATGTATGTACTTTTGATGGACCAAATCTTTTGCAAGCAATTTGATGAAGTGTTCAGTTAATGCATCAACTAGCCCGTGTCGACGAAGTCCCATCGATGTGGCCGCATTGACGTGCACCATCAAAGCATCCATCCATGCATCAACTAGGCCTCATTTACGCAGAGTTTGTCTTTAGCTATAAATAAGTCTGCACCCACTACACTTAGGATCTTTTTGAGTAGCCATAGCGAAACTCTTGCAGTTTGTTCTCGTAAGAGTTAGAATATTTTCCAAGTGCCCACAATAGGTGTGAGAAAGGTGTACAGCTCTTTATTCGAGCGCTAATGTACTTGAGCCCATTAGCATGACCAGCAATAAAGACGAGCTTTTTAAGTAATCCTTACAGCATTTGGATTTAATTATTTAAGCATTTAAATAGTTTAATATTCCAACACTTTAATAATTTCTTAATTCTTCATTGTTATCACTTTACCATTATTGCTCTTTTATATCTTGTAAGAACCATAAGTACAACCATCTTGAACATAAATCCAACACTCGGCAACCCAGTGACACTTAACGTTTGGTAACCCAGCAGTGGTTAAGGGATGCTCAAGATGTGCATGGAAGATGGGATTGGTTGCTTATGTTAGGAAGAGTTAAGAAATAGAGTAGAACAATTATAGATTACACAACATTCCATTTCTTACATTTCAAGAATTAGATCTTGAAAGATAAAAAGAAAACCAATAAAAATCATTTGCCTCAATCTCACGTAACCATCACATTAGAATATCACAAGTGAGGTTGGGAAGACAACGACTGTTCTAACATAAGGTTTTTTTGGCTAGAGTCCAATGCATACAAGTGCTTACAATCTACGAAATTCAACCGAGTCACATGTGAATGCCCGTGATTCGTATGGTTGGGTCTAGGGGTACCTCGCCACTCATCATGGATGTCGTTGCTGGGGATTGTTAGTCTTACATGCACTATCTAGTCTTAGCAAAATTATCATTCACTTCGTTGGAATGGACCCAAGATAGTGAAATCTATGCATGCTAGGTGGTATAAGTAAAGAATAAGGCACACCAGTTTAGTCGATTATCTAACATCCAGAATGTCTTCTTCTCACAGGCGAGATGGATCCAACCCACCGGTGCCATAAGAATGTTGGGTGGTATACGCACATCCAGACGAGTATATCCCCAACTTCACTTTTATCCTACATTAGGATGAGCATCTACACTGGTAGGACATGGAGGGTAACATCATATTACCTCCTGACTGATCGGTTCCTAGAATGCTACTTCAAAATCTTACTAGACTAGGCATTCAGGACTATAGTGTAGAATACATAATGGAGGATCATCATTACCGCGACTATCGTCCGACTGAGGCATAATGTGTACAGGACTGCCAATAGGTAAAACGCCACAAGCACATGAAGGGAAAATAGTTCAGTAACCCTTTATTTTCACAGGATCCACATGACGATGAGGAACCTATCTTTCATAATTCCCATTCAGTTGAACCTCCTATGATGCACCAGATCATTCAGTCCATCATTCAAAGTAGGAAATTAAGTGTCCAGGAGCCCCAGGATGATGGGGCATCATGCAAGAAAGATCGTGGCAAAGGAAAGGATGGATGTGAAGATTGGGGTCATCATCAGAGTAGAGGCGAAGATCGACACCAGGGTGGTGGCAGTTCCCCTCCCTCTTCTCCATCTTCTTGCTTCACTTTATCTTCACCCAATTCGAATTTCAATCGCAACTATGGTAGAAAGGATCAGGGTGATGGTGATCGCAAGGGCTGAAAGGAACAATGTGAGGAAAAGCGTGATCAATCACGCAAGTCTCACCATCAAGAAAGGAGAGGCAGCCGAAATCATCACAGACATTGTGGCCATCAACAAGCCTATGACTTGGATGAACCACTGCTGGTGACTCAAAGTATGCTTAACATAGCTAAGATACGTCAAATACCCAGTAAGCACTTGAAAGATAGTCAAATCAAGAGCCTTGACATGAACAACATTTCCAAATTTGAAGGGAGATATAATTGTGATCCAAAAACTCACTTGCAAGCATTTCATGATGCTTGCACCTTACAAAACATAGATAATGATTGGCAAAAACTTAAGCTATTTCCCCGCACACTCATCAAAGAAGCAGAAAGCTGGTAATGGTCTTTGGAACCAGAATCAATCAAGAGATGGAGTACGATGCTCAAAATTTTTAATGATAAGTACCAAACCTACTCTAGAGTGTCTAACCTAAGACGGCAAATCCAGGGGTAGAAGCAAGGTGGTCATGAACCCTTGGATGTAGCCATGAGCAAATACTACTCATTGTCACATCGATGCCTTGGTCATGGCTACTCTCAGTAACAATAGCTCCGCCATATCATTGATGGGCTCCATTTTGAAACCAGAAAGGCCCTTGGTGTTTATGCTCAAGGATAACTATTGAAGCTAAGAACCCATCAACTACAGTGCTTAATTGAGCAGGTGGCTAAAGAAGAGGGGGAACTAAGAAAAAAGAAAAGTGCAGAAGAGTATAATCGGGATCCTTCCATCCGAAAGAGGGAAGTTCAATTTTGTGATGATGAGGAAGAATCACCACTCAATGCAGCAATGAACCATAAAACCTTGCCCCTACAAAAATTTAATTCTAAAATATCAGCCAAGGTTGATAAGATGTGGGACTCTTTGGACAAAATATTTCAAAGTGTTCTAAAAATTGCAGAGGAATCCAAAGAACAAAGTAATGATCGAGATCGACATAGGAGAAAGGAAGCTGAATGTGCCTACCATAAAGGTAAGGGCAAAGTTGCTATAGCAGAATAGGTTGCAAACTCTAATACAGAAGATGATGATGGGTGTGACATGTGCCAATACGAACATCCTAAGGGGTGTTGTCTTGTGGTGTTGCATCTACAAGAGCCTGGGTTGTATGCATTGAATCCTCACTTGGTAAAGAGGCAAACACCTTGAAGATTGCCTTACTCACAAGCCAATCCCATGCAGTTCCACCAACAACAAGGTTATTATCCAAGTGGAGCACCGCTACAACCTTATGAATATTTCTAGCAATGGCAGCATCCAAAATTGTGGGGGATGCCACCTCCAAGGCAGTAGTACCCTTACCGGCAACCAGATCCTTATGGGTACTACATTCAGCAACCAATCTCCTTGGGGGACTCTTCTAGTCACGTGACTTTTCAAAACCATTACTACCCTCCGAAATACTTCCAAACATAGTCTTCATCACCTAGGAGGATGAACCCACATCTCTACTATCCTCCATCACCTTCTCCTGCCATCCCTACTCATCAACCCCTGACTCAGCTATCTCCTACTTCACCTATGTAGGGAGAAATACCACCATAGCCATAGCAACGTAATGCTACAAGGGCTATCAACTTACAACTGACTTCTCAGCTGAGTGGATCAGAAGTGAAACCACAAAAACATCCATTTTTTGGCCCAATACCCCAAACATATGCTCACATTCACCTATGGCCAATGCCTCTAAACCTTCAATCACCTCCACCATCCCAACCTTAGAGAAACCTTTAAACCAAACACCTCCTAAGGTACAAACTGTCATGCTCACACACGTTGTGATGGACTGGATAAAGGCAGGTCATATTCCTTGGAAATTGACTGATCCAGGAAGCCCCCTCATCTATCTTCAACTGGCAAGAAATGAGCCATGTAAAGCTCTTTTGGATTCGGGGTCAGGCATTAACTTGATTCCACATGACATGTACAAGACTTGGAACCTATCCCCATTGAAGAAAAGCAACATTTGGCTTGAGCTGGAAAACCAATCCATTACTGTTCCCTTAGGATTGTTGGAAGATATTGTGAGCACTGTTTGTGGGTGGTCTGATCCCGTTGACTTCCTGGTCATTCATGTTGACAATTGCAAGGGGAATTTTCCAATTATAATGGGAAGAGCCTAGCTTAGCATGGTGGATGCATGATTAGAACTCCGAGATCTTTCCCTTGAAATTTCAAAAGAAAATCCTTTTGGAAAGATCAAGAAGAAGCGCGTTCCATGCATCGCATATAGTGACTCTAGGTGCAACTGTGTGTAGCAACTATAATCCGCTAAGTAGACATCTATTCAAGCATGCAGTCGGTGTGCCAAAGAATCATTAGTTCAATGATGCCTGTACATAGTAGCCATGAATCAAGAAGGCACCCAATGGCTGACCGCTAACTCTAATAGCAACATTTTATGCATGGAACCATCTGAGGGGCTTGTATGTGCCTATATAAAGAGCATGGATGAATTGGAAAAGGTCCATCAACAAGTCTCCACTATTTATGATAGTGATGATTGGAGAAATCTATAGACCCTTGAAAATTTTAAATAGGAGCCTTTGGAACTCAAATCCTTATCGTCCAATTTGCAATATGCATTTTTGCATAATGGCAAGCCAGTAATTATCAATGCCACTCTTGCTCCTGAACAGAAGAAGAAATTTCTAAAGATGGTGAACAAATGGGAGGCCGCTTTTGCATGGTCATACCTTGAATTAATAGGAGTTTATCCTAGGGTATGCCAACATCAGATTTATATCGACCCCTCCATGAAGCCACCATGACAACCATAAAGGTGGTTGAATCCCAAACTAAAGCAAGCAGTCAAGGATGAAATTGAGCAATTGCTAAAAGTGGGGTTCATCTATTCCATTGCAGATAGTAAATGGGTTAGCCCACTCATTATTGTGCCAAAGAAGGATGGCAAATGGAGGGTCTATATAGATTTCCAACTACTAAACATTGCTACCTTTAAGGATCACTTCCCACTCCCATTTGTAGACCAAGTGTTGGATACCATTGCGGGGCATTGTTACTATAGCTTTTTGGATGGTTATAATGGCTATAACCAAATCCAAATCACACTTGAAGACTAGGCCAAGACAATAGTTACAAGTCCTTGGGTGACTTTTGCATATAAGAAGATGTCCTTTGGCCTGTACAATGCACCTACAACTTTCCAATACCTTGTCCTTAGCATCTTTCAGCAAAAAATAGGCAATGGGGTAGAAGTCTTCATGGATGACATCTCTACCTATGGAGCAACGTTTGAACAAGCCTTGGACTACCTTGAGCAATTTCTGAAAAGATGTGTGGAAACTAATCTACGGCTCAACTAACAAAAGAGCCACTTAATCGTCCAAGAGGGCATTGTTCTAGGGCACTACATTTCACAAGCAAGGATTAGTGTAGACCTTGAAAAAATTAGGACCATCCAAGGAATCACCAATCAACCAAGCACTATAAAAGATGTCTGGTCATTCCTTGGCCACACTGGTTACTACTGATGCTTCATTAAGAATTTCTCGAAGATCGCCAAGCCATTAGTGGAACTCACAAAGAAAGACACTCCATTTATCTGAACTAGGGAATGTGAATCCACATTCCAAACTCTTAAATAGAAACTCATAGAAACTCCAATTATACAGGCACTTGATTGATCCAAACCTTTTATATCATGACAGATGCATCTAACTATGCATTGGAAGTCATGCTTACACAGTTGGACAACCAGAGATGTCCATATTATATCCACTGTGCAAGCTGCAGCATTGTGGGTGCTCAACTCAACTACACCACCACCGAAAAGGAATTAATGGTAGTGGTGTTTAGCTTGGAAAAATTCTGACACTATGTGCTCAGGTACAAGGTGTTCATACATACTGACCACAGTGCCATCCGGTTCTCGATGAACAAACCAACAATGAACCCTCATATAATACAGTGGCTTGTGATCCTTTAGGAATTTGACCTTACTATGGTAGACAAGAAGGGAACTTAGAATGTGGTTGCTGACCACTTATCTCAGTTACGATGGGACAACGCAAAAGAGGAGGAACCACTCTCAGACCAATTTCCAAATGAACTTCTCTTCGCTGGAGCAATCAATAAGTAGATGTCCAAAGAATCACCTTGGTTTGGCCACATCCTCACCTATCTCACAACCCAAGAATTACCAAAGGAGTGGGATCATCAGCAAAAATAACAATTTCTCCACCAGGCCAAGCACTTCATGGAAATCAATGAACACCTTTATAAGGTGTGTGCGGATGGCTTGGTTCGATGGTGCATCCCTAATGAAGATACACTATGCGTCCTTCAAGATGCTCACAAAGGCCCTTGTGGAGCCCACTATGTTGGACAACACATGGCCATTAAGATCCTGCTTGTAGGATAT
Source organism: Gnetum montanum (assembly GCA_015680685.1). Classification (NCBI taxonomy): domain Eukaryota; kingdom Viridiplantae; phylum Streptophyta; class Gnetopsida; order Gnetales; family Gnetaceae; genus Gnetum; species Gnetum montanum. The sequence continues at coordinate 344,450 of MNCI01020185.1, read as the reverse complement.
TACTACCCTACACTCTTCAGAGATGCATAATGGTTTGCCCACTCCTATGAATGATGTTAAAGAGATGGTGGGATGACTGCACAAATGGAGGGACCTCAATAGTGGATCCAGCCACTAGAACCCTTCAATATTTGGGGCATCGACTTCATGGGTCCCATCACACCCATGTCCAATGGGAAGGCATACATCATCGTCGATGTAAACTACTACACTAAGTGGGCAGAGGCGGCAACCGTCACCGACTGTTCCTCACACACAACTGCATAGTTTGTCCAACAAAAAATCTTGAACAGGTTTGGAGTGCCATGTGCACTCATCTCAGACAACAGAACTCATTTCACAGGCAACACTTTTCATAAACTCATGCAACACTTGGGGGTCAACCATAAATTTACAACACCTTATCACCCCCAAGCCAACATCCAAGCTGAGATCACCAATAGAGAGATTACCAAAATCCTCACCAAGACCATTAGCAAATATAGGAGGGATTGAAGCACAAAACTTAATGATGCCCTCTAGGCCTATCTCTCCCACATGGAAACTTCCTATAGGTTACTCTCCCTATGAGTTAGTGTATGGGAAACTACCGAAACTTCCAATCCAAACAGAACTCCAAACACCATCCACAGCCAATGACGTAGGTCTTGACCTATCACTAGCACAATGAGAACAACTCATCAACTTGAATGTACTAGATGAGAATTGACTAGTAGCCCTGTCATCAAATGAGATACACAAGGCCTATAATCAAAAACATCATGATCCTAGGATTTGGAAGGTGACATTTCAACATGGAGCTAAGGTACTCTACTAGAACCCCACACATGTACCGCAACATACTAAGTTTCAAACACTGTGGAAGGGGCCTTATATCGTTTCCAAAACCTTTCCATCTGGGGCCTTGCTTATACACAAACCTAAGGACCCCACGAAAACATAGTTAGTCAATAGGCAAACTCCACAAAACCAGTGTTACTACCATATCGCCACAGGGACAACCTCGTTCCATTTTTCAGGTCTCCTCCTTCCAGCTTAGTCATGGGGAAGACCATCACCCATGCTAACCTACTCTACTCAGCTCCTCACTATTTTTGAAACCTTTTTTTTTACACTTTTTTGTTTTACAACATCATTCGTATGTTTGCCCATTCTTGCTTACTTTTTCCTTCTTTATTTACTTCTCTATTTGCTTGTTTGTTTACTTTTCTGTGTGCGTGTGTGTGTGTGTGTGCTTAATTTCCAGTTGTTTTACTAATAAGTCATCTTCTTGTCATCAGATATACTAGTGTGATCGTTTCTTGTTGTGATGGGTTGTGTGATATGGTCCACCTATTATATCTAGCTCCTGCCCTCGCATTGTTGTTCTAGGAAGTTACGTATACTTTCATCTCATAAAATACATAGTGAGTCCACGTCATCCATCCATTCATCCACTCCATGGTTTTCCTTCTTTTGGAAACATGAAAATCCCTTTCAATTAAAAACACTTTAATTAATGTGTGACTTGTGTAGTTCCCAAACTTGAGGAGGACCCAATGGTTTGCATAGGGTGTGACTTTAAGGCGAATGCAACATTCTTCGCACTTTTTCTATTCCCTAGTTTGCGAAAGTGTCCTCACGGATTTCTTATCACTCTAAGTTTTCTCCTAATTGGAAGTTCCTTGGTAATTTGGCCTTGCATGGTGTGGTCATCATCGAAAAAAAAAACAAAAAACAAAGACAAAAACAAAAAAAAAACATGAGGATTCAAAGCACACCCCTTGGCCAAATGCATGCAAAAACCCATGGGTCTTTGCATGGTGTGGTTCCCATTGAAAAAAGAAACAAAACACAAACATGGGAATTCAAAGCACACCCCTTGGATTGCCTCTAACGGGCTACAAGCACTAGTTATGGGACTTGCTTCGTTCCTCTAACTTAGCCCCTTTTTCACTTCCTCTCTCTTACTCATGTTGGAGTGGTGGTTATTTATGGATGCATTCTTATACTCTAGGGGATTGACAAGTCTCCGAATGTTGTTGTGATGTCACTGGATGTGGTTGGTTTTGGGTCTGAACTAGGGATGGGTCCTACCATGTCACTTAACCACAAACTTCACAAGGGATTTCATGTGACCAATAGTAGGACTTTCATTTCCCACTCCTCTCTCTTCACCCATTTCTCTCCATGACTTACCTCACTGTCGATTTTATGTTTTGATTATTTGTCGTGTTTTGCATGAACTCCTAATGCTTCGATGGGTTCTTATGGATGTGAGTATTAACTCGCGATCACCATTTGTTGATTACGGGACCCATGAACTCTGGTGTTGATGATATGCAAGGGCTACTAAGGCTACTGCTTACTATGGGGAGGACCCACTTGCATATCCTTTGGTTCCGTTTGTTAAGCTCCTATCCCCTTGATATCGTTGGTTGATTGTTTTTGCACTAACCACTACACAAACCCTTCTTCGCAGAGTTCTATCTAATGACATTCTCCAACCTTTGACTCTTCTTTCCAAGACCATCTACCTTCCCCTTTCTATCAACTGATCCACTAGTCTCTCAACTCTCAAACCACCCCAACTTTGTGTTCCAATTCAACGATTTGGGCTTTTTCTTCATTGGTCAACACTAGTCAACATTCTATGCACCCTGCAATCACCAGGCCCCACATACACAGCTCGGTATATGCAACCCTTTCGACGCAGCATAAAAAGTCTATATATACCCCTATTGCGCTTATGAATTTTGTCCATTTGTGAACACAAGCTAAGGGAGTTTTTCCATTTTTCTGCATTCCCTCTTCTTCCCACGCACCTACTTTTTCTACAGCGTGTCCTACTCTTTTGCAACCGGAGGTATGCTCTTAATCATGGGGGGGTGAGGTCTCTAATTATTATAATTATTAAAGACTTAATACCTCTTAGGGGACAGACAAGAAAAAACAAAAACAACAATATAAATTTCAACTCATAATTATTATTTTTCCTAAAAACCCTCAATGACACTTTGGGAAATCTAATGGGATGCACATGCCATTATCATAACTTGGTCAAAATGAGAAGGTGTATGATTGACATTTCAAGCAACATATGCACATTTTAATTCATGGTTATGCTATGACTACAAATGGCACCCAAACCAAGGCATCCAAGGGGAGAAGGACCATCCCAACTAAGGGACAAGCGACCAAGAACAAGAAGAGGACAAGATGCACGACATCCAGAGCATGCGGAGGGCTCACATGCAACTGGCCTCCTCTGCGAAGAATCTAACATGGAATTTGTTCATCAGATTCTTGAAGAGGAAATCCCTAGCAAACAATCGCAAGGGGATGAGACTCCGACGGTCATGCCACAACTTGAGATCACCCTGACCTAGGGATCTCTTAATACTATTAAGCCAAGGGAGTAGGGTCGATGTTTTCTATAGCCCATACACAAGTACCTGCAAGAACTAATCCTAGTGTCCAAGAAGTAATGGTGTCCACCCAACAATTATTTCCTGAAATTTTAGGAAATTCCGCTACTTTTTTTATATGCTTGGAGGATGAAAAGGGGGCAACTGTCCTGGTAATGCAACACCAAGGACAAAAAGTTGTGGTTGAAGTGGTTGCTGACACAATTGCTACAACCATTAATGCACCTACGGTGCTTGTGTCAGATGTACATGGACTTGAAAATGTACAAACATCTACAAGAACTTCACGTAGTAGGATCAATGTAACCCAACATGAAGAATTGTTGGACCAACTAGTGGAAACTGGGTAACCACTTTTGAATGTCTTTGATCTTCCGGATAACATTACTACAAACCAATCAAAGCTACTCTCAGCAAGGGGCAAGTGTCTCATCTTGGAGGGCCAACTTGAAGCAACACAAGTGGATTATTAACGCTTGGCAGTGGAAGTTGCCCAATTAAGGGCCCAACTTACTGACCCAGCTCTTCTCAAATGTAGACTCACCAGAGATGAAGCTTTTAAATAGCTTCAAACCAAACTCCAGATAGTTGAGGGTGAGCGAGAGTCGATGATCTTTGACAAGTCCTTGACAAATGCTCATGCATACCATTTAAACAAGGACTTGGTAGAGGTTTGCCAAGAGAATGTCAAGTTGACCATAGAAATTCATCACCTGTGCAATGTTGGTGTTAAAAATCAACACATGAAAAACTTCGTCCACTAACAGTAGGAGGAGCTAGCTAGGGTGAACACTGATGTGAGGAGATTGGCTACTAAAAATCGTAATTTGTTTATGGAGGAAGTTTGTGCCTTGCGACAAAAATCAACTATCAAAATCACTGCTTGGAAAAATGAAGCCCTTAAGTTTGAAAGAGATAAAAATCACTATAGGGACCAAGTGGGATTGTAGAAAGAGGTAAATGAAAAAGAGATTCAAGTCGCAAAGGCCAAAATGAACCAAGTGCTCCAGCAGCTCGGAGAAGGAGGTAAGGTGTGGCAACCCATCTTTGATGGATTGAACGCCTACAACCAAGCTAAGATCTACCTCAAGGAGCTGCAAATTGAAGAAGTGATAGAATACATGTAGTTATCCAATCTTCGCTATGCAAACTTGGCTATGTTGACAGCTAAAAGGCCACAATCTAGCCTAGAGAAGCAAGTAGCCACCTCATAATCTTTATACGAGGGTGAGTTCCAAGCACATAAAGCGACGAAACAAAAGTTGGAAATAACAAATATGGAACTCAAGGTTCTCTGCACTCATTTTGAAGGACAACGTGCAGTCGTAGAGAACTTGGCTCGATGGATGAATGACTACCAGTAGCTGCAAACATTAATCCGAGCGTTCGATATCAAATGAAAATAGTTTGCTGCATGGTTTTTCAATTTAAAAGAACTCTTTCCTACACTTCCATGCCCTTGGGATGTTCCAATTCCAACACACATTGGTGAAGCTGCTTGGACAGTGAATGATCCCAGAAGAAAAGAAGAGAAAATGAGGGCATTGTTGGAGGCTTTTTGGTTGCCTCTAGAAGTTGCAGCTATTGCAGGACAACCGTCTTCCAAATCATAGCTGCCACATGTGCCAGAGGCTTGGGAAGGCCCATTGGAACCACTGCCACCAGGGACAATGTGACCTTCTCCAACAATTTTAGCATTTTTTAGCATAGTAGAGAGTCTATTTTTGTCAAGGTATTCAATTTTATCTCTGAACACCACCATTTTGTAATTCATCCTTTTCTGTACACCTAGGCACTTGGTATGTCAATAAAGTTAGTGTCTATAAAGATATGTCTTGTCATGTGTGCTGTAATAACTTTGTACCTTCCAAATTGTAATAAACTCGAGGATGAGTTTTCACATAGTTGTGGGGGTATGATGAAGTGTTTAGTCGATGCGTCGACTGGGCCACGTCGATGGAGCCCCGTCGACGTGACTACGTTGACGTGGCCTCGTTGACACATCCATCCATGCGTTGACTATGCCTCATTTACCCAGAGTCTGTCTTTAGCTATAAATAAGTGCACACCCACCGCACTTAGGATCTTTTTGAGTAGTCATTGCAAAACTCTTGCAGTTTGTTCCCATAAGAGTTAGAATATTTTCCAAGTGCCCGCAGCAGGTGTGAGAAAGGTGTACAGCTCTTTATTTGAGTGTTAATGTACCTGAGCCCATTAGCATAATTGGCAATAAAGACGAGCTTTTTAAGCATTCCTTGCAACATTTGGATTTAATTATTTAAGCATTTAAATAGTTTAATATTCCAGCACTTTAATAATTTCTTAAGTCTTCATTGTTATCACTTTATCGTTATTGCTCTTTTATATCTTGTAAGAACCATAAGTATGACCATCTCAAACATAAACACAACACTTAGCAACCCAGTGGCGCTTAACGTCTGGTAACCCAGTAGTGGTTAAGGGATGCTCAGGATGTGCACAGAATATGGGATCGATTGCTTATGCTAGGGAGAGTCAAGAGATAGAGTAAAACAATTATAGATTACACAACATTCCATTTCTTACATTTCAAGAATTAGATCTTAGAAGATAAAAAGAAGACCAATAAAAATCATTTGCCTCAATCTCACTTAACCATCGCATTAGAACATCACAAGTGAGGTTGGGAAGACAACAACCATTCTAACATAAGGTTTTGCTAGCTAGAGTCCGATGCATGCAAGTGCTTACAGTCTATGGAATTCAACCAAGTTACGTGTGAACATCCATGATTCATATGGTTGGGCATAGGGGTACCTCGTCGCTCATCACAATTGCACCCATTATCATTGTATGTGATACATGGAATACGCTTCTTCTCTATCTTCTCCAATACATTTTCTTTGGAGATTTCTATAGTGAGATCTCTTATGTCCATACGTGTGTCAACCATGCCTAACCAAGCTTCCATAATGATGGGTTCTCACTTTTGCATTTTTCAACCTTGATCACCAAAAAGTTAGCAAGATAGGACCACCCACAAATTGTGGTCACTAATTCCATAGGAACAGTAATTTACTAATCTACCAATTCTAGATGGATGTTGCACTTCTTGAGAGGTGGTAGGTTCCAAGCCTTGTACATGTCATGGGAGATGAGATTAACTCCAAAACCCAAGTTAAGAAGAGCTTTACATTGCTATGTTTAGTGATTTGCAAGTAAATGAGTGTACTTTTTGGGTTAGATCTTTTGGTGGGAAGATTTCCAACCTTGATCTAGTTGAAAATAGCATGAGTTAGCATTATAGTGAAAATCCAAGGCGGCACTTGGTTTGAAGGGCACTCAAAGGTATTTGACATAGAGGATGAGGGTATTGGAAATGCAAGATGATCAACTATACTAGATTGTGAGGGTTGGAGAGGACTGCTAGGTTAGAAGAAGGGTCTTTTTCTAGATTAATTGTTTGAACCACTTGGCTGGAAATTTGATTGTGAATGTACAGCCCTCGTAGCATTTCATTTTTGCAGCTGTGGAGGAATCTCACTTGCATGGATGGGACAAGAGGTAACTAGGTTGAAGGTGGAGGTATGTGTACAGACAGATGTGAAGGGTGGTATGGATATAGATTCTTCCCTTGAGTAAATTATGAATGTGTTTGGTGGTACTCTGAAGGATAATAGTAATGTTGAAATGAGGTATGACTTGTAGAACTTCTTGGAGAGATAAGTTGCTAAACATAGTACCCCTATGGATCTAGTTGCCTATAAGGGTACTATTGTCTTGGCAGTGGCATTCCCCATGATTGTGGTTAGTACCACTATTGGTATTATTCATAAGGTTTTGGAGGAGCTCCACTTGGGTAGTAAGCTTATTGTTGCTGGCATAACTGCCTTGGATTGCCTTAAGGATAAGGCAATTATCTAAGTGCTTGCCTACGTGCTAGTCGAGGATTTAATGCATACACCCTAGGCTCTTGTAAGTGTGACACTACAGGGCAACAACCCTTTGGATGTTTGTATTAACAAATGTCACAATCAATTTCATCATCAGAGTCGGTTTCCATAACTTCCTCTACAGCTACAACTTTGCCCTTACCTCTTTGGTAGGCATGTTTAACTTCTTTTTCCTCCTGCAATTACAATAACTATTTTGCTATTTGGATTCTTTAGCAATTTGAAATTTTTCAGCCAAAGAGTCCCATAATTTATTAACCTTTGCCAAAATATCGAAAACAAATTTTTGGATGGGAAAGGTTTTTCTGTTTACCACTTCATTGAGTGGTGACTCCTCCTCGTCACAAAATTGAACCTCTCGTTTTCTGATGGAAGGGTCCCTATTATACTCTACCGCACTTTCCCTCTTTCATAGCTCACCTTCTTCTTTTGCTACCTACTCAATTAGCCTTTGGATCTAATGAGCTTTTAGTTAAGATAATCTCCCTTGGGCATACACCCCAAGGGTTCTTCTAGTTTCTGCTCTAAGCCCATCTATAATGCGGCGAAGTTGTTCCCTTTGAGAATAACCATGGCCATGGCATTGGTGTAAGAGTGAATAGTATCTACCCATGATAGCATTCAAGGGTTCATGTGTTTCCTATTTCCAACCTTGGATTTGCCTTCTCAAATTAGATACTTTAAAGTGCATTTGGTATTTATTATTAAACAACTCTAACATGGTACTCCATCGACAAATGGATTCTGGCTCCAAGGACCAGTACCAGCTTTTAGCTTTCTTGATGAGTGTCCTAGGGAAAAGCTTGAGTTTCTACCATTCATTTTCTATGTTTTGTAAGGCACTTCCATCCTAGAAAGCTTGTAGATGTGTCTACAGATTAGAATTGTATCCCCCCTCGAATCTTAGGATATTATTCATGTCCAAGCACTTAATCTAGCTATCTTTTCTATGCCTGGTTGGAATTCTAACTACCTCTGTAATGTTGAGCATACTTCAAGTTGCCAACAGAGGTTCATCATCATCACTGCGTCAATGACGCTAATGATGGTTTCAACCAACCCTTCTATCTTGGTGGCATTCACAGTCATTGTTATCTTGTTGATCACCTTCATCACGATTATTTCAACAATGGCTTCTATGAGAACTAGTAGATGAAGACGAATGTTCAGAATCAGATGAAGAGGATGAAGAGGAAGGTGGACCACCACTACCACTACGGTGTCTGCCATCACTTTTTCACTCATTAAGATCACCATCCTTAGATCCCTTGCCATTATAATGCTTGCCCAAGCCCCTACCTTGGTAGTCACTTCTTCCTAAATCTAGTTTATGAATAGTGGATTGTAGGTTCAAGGTTACATCCTTGTCATCAATAATAGGGAATGGAGAATATTCATGTTGAGAAGCTTCAAAGGGAGGATCCTCATTGTCATCTTGATCTAATAAGAATAAGGAATTAGTGAAATGCTTTCCCTTCGTAGCCTCACGGAGCTTCTCTTAACTTCGATCTTGCTTAACTTGTGTTTCAGTGGAACAGTAGTTCCAAGTGTCATAACAATTTACAACGTATTCTTCATGAAGATCTGTAATGCCCAACTTTTTAAGAGTTTGAAATAGCATCCTAAGCATAGATCAATCAAGGAACAAGACAATGTTGCCCTCCATATCATGCCATCGTAGTTGTTCATCCTGATGTAGGATGAAGGTGAAGTCTAGCACATACTCCTCTGGATGAGTATATATCACTTTACACTCCTATGGGACCGATAGATTGACATCTTCACATTTGTGGGAAGAAGAAGACATTTTCCAAAATGAATAAAATTATCAGTGTTCTTAGTAGTTTATATGTCATTCAGAGTGATGTTGACCTTGAGTTCATCCAATAATATGAATAATATTTACTACTCCTAAATAGCACACGTTTCAACAAACAAAGTCCTTGGAAATAGTGCCAATGATGAGCAGCTAGATACCCCTACGTCGAAATCACAAGCGTTCACACACAATCCGGTTGAATTCCATGGACTTTGTAGTTTTCGGTGCACTAGCCTTCTAGGAAGTGAATCTTTGCCTTAAGGTCAATCATTGTCTTCCCAATTACACTTGTGAAGTACACTGCTATGGTTAGGTGTAATTGAGACATCTGATTTTTATCATTTTATATTTTATGGTTTGGTGTTTAAAGGGAGATAAAAGTAATTGGATTAACTGATTTAAATTAACTAATTAACTAGTGTCTAACTAATCCTAACATAAGCATCCAGTCCCACTTTCAACACGCATCTTGAACCCATGTATCCACTACTAAGTTAACAAGCACTACACTATTGAATGTATTAAGCAATAATGCTACTAGGATTACGAAGCAAATACATGTTACACTCAAAGTAGTCATACTTATGTGTTTAATCTATCTTACTTAATTGCTTCATTAACTTAATTATTAGAAAATATTTAATAAATAATTGAAAACATTAAATGCATAAGTAAAATATTTAATCTATCCAGAATGCTGCAAGGTTTATCAGAAAGTTCGTCTTTATTGTTACACACACTGTTGTGCTCAGGTACAACAATGCTCAAATAAAGATCTATACACTCAATGACTCCTACTGCAAGCACTTGGGAGAAAAGTTCTAACTCTAAAATGAACAAACTACAAGAGCTTCATTGCTACTAAATCTTGATTGTCATAAATGCGGCTGGTGAACACATATTTATAGCCAAATACAAGCACTACATCAATGCCTCATCAATGCAGCCGACAAAACTACAACTCATCAACCATCTTCATGGATTATAATTTTACCTCCTTTGTAAAGTAAGTAAGTTTCTTAATGGATAGGAGAAGAGACTACTTATAATTTGGCTAACCATGATCTCCCTAGGATTAGGTTGAACACTAGTGTCTCTTTCACCACTAAGAAATCTGCGGATGTGGGGAACTATTCCCCAGCAATGAAGTTTAGATAAATAGATCCTTCATTGCTACCCATGACCTATCAAAGGACTTAAGAGCAAAAGTTAAAATGTTTTGAATGTGTTCTATCAAGCCTAAACACTTCATGATGTGAAAGGGTATAACTTTAGTTGTAACCTCATCATCAACATGTACCTGATATGAATAAGGGAGCCTTTAACATTTCACCATTTTGCGGATTTATTTTCACTTCATTATCACAAAATGTTAAGGTAGTTGACTTCATTATTTCCCTAAGTGAAGATGGCATTATCACTACATGGATAGATTTCTCATTGGCTAATATGTCTTCATTGGCAGGAATGGAAGTTAACACCTTAACTAAGGCTTCATGGTGAGAAAAGGAGGTCATCACTAGGTTCTATAAGCTGAAAGAGGTATTCTTCTATTTAAGTGAGAGCTTGACCTGCTTCATGGTAGTAAGGAAGTCTTTATCATTGTTTGATATTTTTTCATTTTTGTTGCCCTTAACTTCCTCTATTCTACTAGAGATTTTCACTTCATGTTTTAGCATTTATCATTTAGGCTCCTTTTCTTTCTCTTGTTATTTGTTGTCCTTCATAGGTTGGCTTATTGAGGCATCTTGGGTGTTGGTATCCATAGGTACTGCTGAAATTGAGGTATGCTTCAGTGAACCCACCTCCTTTTAAACCTTTAGTTAGTTGATGTTCTTAGCCTTAGGGATAGAAGCTAACTTATTACATTGTTTTGATGGTGATTTTTTGTTATCTGGTTGAGAAAATGTTGAAGCATAGGCTACCAAGGAAGGATGTTGGTCAACTTGGGCTATAGGCTTAGTGTTGGTAGGAGGGGGCACTCTAATAACGAATGGTTTTTTTGAAGGCACAAGTCATGGTATCCTTATAATAAAAGGAGTCCTTAAACTTGATGAAGTTGAAGTCCTTTCATCATCAGAAGGTACTTGAATTACAAATGGCTCCTTGGTAGGTTTAGAATTTGTTATTGGTGTTGAATATAGCTATGGCATATAAGTTATTATTAGCATTTAACAGGTTCTTGTACACTTACATATTCAAGTTATGAGGCCTAACCGGGTTAGATGTTGTTGACCTTTTGGTATGTCAAAACCTTAAACAAAATGGAGAATGTATATTATATGTGTGTCATGATGATTTTGTAGGGCCATGAACAAGAACTTCACATAAAGATCTAAGACTTCAAGAAACAAGATCTACATTGAGATGTCAAAATAAAGACTAAATGGACAAGATGAGAGCATGGATGAAAATGGAGACTACAAGCCAAAGAAAAATGTTCCAAAGATTATCAAGATGTCAAATTGACAAAGAAATGCCTCAAACTCCAAAGTGCAAAAGTAGAGTAGTCATCTATTAAAAATAGCAAACGTTTATCTTGGAAGATAGGCATCTATAGGCATATGTCTACACTTAAAGATAGACATCTCTCCTACATTGAAGCCACTCTCAATTAGACATCTAAACATTGAAGTAGATGTCTATACTAGCCTTTTGATAACCATTGCACAAATTCCAATGAGTTTTCAAAAACTCTGAGGCTATAAGATAGTGAAAATCTTGAAAATTATGCAAGCACTATTCATCTAAAGACTCATCATTAGCTTCTCTAAGTGAATTTGTCTTTACTCTTCATTGTAACATCATTTGCTTGTTTTGATTGTATTGAGCTTCAAGTACAAGGATTTGTAAATCAAGTTACATTCTTTCCTTATTTCTTTTTTCTTTCTTTCTTTCTTTCTTTTAGCCCTATGGGGTTGATGTGCTTCTTACAAGAAGATACCTTTTTGAGCTTGTCGAGATCCTAGGGGATTAAGTGGTTTTGTAGCGAAAAAACACTGTGATGTGAAGCTCAAGTTTGTAAAGGTTGTGGGATCCTCTAAACCACATTTTGAACTTGTTAGGACCTTGTGGGATTGAGTGGTTTTGAGATGACAAAACACTTCAAAGTGGAGCTCAAATCTTATACAAGATGTGGTGCTCTTCAAACCATATTTTGAAAAAACAAAGTTCGAAGGTGTACACAAATTCTACCCTCCAAGTGTAGATGTACCCAAGTTGAGAAACCATGTAACATTTGTGTTTATTTATTTTTGGTGGTTGTAGTATTTAAATTAGGAAACTTATTCAACCCCCCTTCTAAGTTCTCAATCCTCAAGTGGTATTAAATCTTGATACTCTCAAGTTTGTGCTACACATTTCAAGAGTGGATAATGGATGGGACATCTTACACCAAGCCATTAATGTTCGATGGGTTTAACTTTGCATATTGGAAGATAAGGATACAAGATTCTTTGAATCCATGGAATTCAAAGTATGGGATTCAATCCTTGAAGGCTACACATTACCCATCAACAGTGTCACAAAAGCACTCAAGCCTCGAAGTAAATGGACTTCCGAAGAAAAAGATAAGTTCATGTATGACTTAAAAGCTAAGAATTATTTATATCATGCATTGAGTAAATTTGAGTTTAATAGAATAGCTTGGTGTAAAATTGCTAAGAAAATATGAAAAACCTTAGAGAACACTTATGAGAATGCATCTATAGTAAAACAATCAAAACTCTTAGTATTGCAAAGTGAATATCACAAGCTTAAAATGATGGAAGGAGAAAAGATGAAGGATTTCTTATCTAGGGAAAACAATCTTGTTGTAGCACATAGAGGGACACGTAAGGACTTGCTAGAAAATGATGTAATTATAAAAACTATTAGAACTTTACAATTCAAATTCAGACCTAAGGTCACTATTATGAAAGAAATTAGAGACTTTTCGATGCTAAAATTTGAAGAGCTCCAAAGTGCTCTTATCACCTATGAGATGAATCTCATAAGTGAAGAAGTGATAAAGGAAAAGCCTATCATCCTAAAATTAGCATTAAGGGAAAAAGAGCTAGTTGAACAAGAAATAAATAGTGAAGATGAAATAGCTCTTCTATTAATAAGAGCTTAAAGACTTCTTACAAGGAAAGGGAGAAGCTTTAATCAACTAGGCCCTAATCAATCGAAAGGTAAATAAAAGGGTAAAAATTTTGAAAATTCAAATTTTGATGCATTTTCCATAGAATGTTGGGTATGTGGTGGAAGAGGCCATGTGGCCTCCAAATGTCCTAGTACTAGCACAATGCAACAAATAGACAAAAATGAAGCTAATTCGAAAGAGATAAACTTCTATACTAGCTAGAATAATGGAGAACAAAGTGAGAAGGAGGTAGATGACACTACAAAGAACTCACATCTCATCTACATGGCTCTCACAAATGATGACAACTACACAATTAAAGATGATGACTAACTAATTGAAATTGATGAGGAAAGGTATGATCTTTTGTGCAATGAACTATTATCCTTCCAAAATCTTTGTATAAAGCTAAAGAAGGATTTGAAAGAAAAAGATCAAGATCTCTCTCTACTTAATACAAAATATTTAGACATGTTATAAGAAAACTTAGACCTAAGGGCTAAGAACAAAAAACTAACCTTGTCTTGTGAGTAGATGAAAAAAGAACTCGCAAATACCAAACTTGTGAATGAAAGACTAGTCAAAAGGAAAGAATCCCTACACATTGTTCTAGGACAAGGAAGAAGTTCACATGATAAAAGTGGGATGGGATGCTTCCAACAAGAAGAACCATCTACACAAAATTCATCCAACTAAGAGGCTACTCCAAAGATTGAAATGTTAATAGGCATTACTTCCAAACAAAGAGCAGCTCTAAGGCTTGATCACTTTAACCATAATAGAAAGGTTAGATGTTATTATTGTAATAGATTTGGGCATAAGTAATGGCATTTTAATTTAAAAGATTACCACATGAACATCTAGTCATATCATAAGACTCCTTGGTCTTACACAAATGTACTTAGAAAGGAAATTTTGTAGGGCAAAAGGAATGAAGGAAAAATCAAAAGGATAAAGAAAACAAAAAGGTGTGGAGAATTAAGTGAAAATAAGAAGGTCAAAGAACTCTCAACAATTTTGTGAAAGAAAGAAAGACATTAGAAATAAATGAAATTGATATAAAAGAAGGAACTTCAAAAGAAGAACCTAAGTTCCAATCTCCTTAGACATCTTAATCTCCATCAGCAAACAAGGTAAGTAGAGGTAATTTTTCACTTTTCCATCTTGTTTAAAATATGTAGAAGACTATAGTCCATGGCAGCTATCCCCTAAACCTTTCTTATCTCATTTCACTACCTACTTAGATGTCTACTTATAGATGTCTACATAGGAAGATAGACGTCTACCCATAAATGTCTACATCTAGAGTTAAACGTTTATCTAGGTTTTAGGTAGACGCAGGATAGACATCTACTAATCAAGTTAGACATCTAAATTTTCATAAAAAAAACCCCTTAACAACTATGATTATATAAATCTAACACTTCATTTTTTTTTCTCATTCTTCCACATCCAAGTGTATACAACTAAGAGCAAATGACCAAGGTTACGCAACAATGATGATTTGTGCATTTCCTTCCAAATTGATGGCTCATAAAAAGATTGGGACATCTAGGGCTCCTCCAAGAAAGAGTAAGAAGTTGAAGGGAGCATCATCAAGCAATGCAAACATTTATACTCCTCAATTCCAATCCATGGAAGCATACCATCATTTTGAGGTAACCTAAACTATCTCAGTTATTTCATAACAATCCCTTTACTTTCAGCATCATCATCAAAAGCAGCTAATGGCATTTTTTCAAGTGTTAAATTGGGTATCATTTATTTCCATAAGCTTTTTGTATACCTGAAATCCTCATTAGAGAGTTTTATAGTAACATTATAATTACAAATGTTATTGTTGGAGCCTTTACATCCACAATTGGAGGAATGTTAATTGAAGCCACTCTACAAGTTGTCAATGCCATTCTTAGCATTTCTAGTTTTGATGTTCATAGGGTTACAATTCATTCCATGTCTGACATTTTCATGAATGGTGTAATCCTTGTTTCCCACGATGAATTTTGTGATGCTTTGTTTTGTCAATCAATGTCTTTGCATAGTGCAAAAGTACCTAGAAGTCAAATGGCTTTAGATGCTTCCTCTCTCTCTCTCATTGTATTATATAATATTATTGTAAAAGGGTAAAGTTACAACTATTTGTTACCAACTCAAGCCTTTATTTTTTATTTCCTTCTCACTAGTTTACCACTAGACTTGGGCCATATTCTCTACAAAGACATGTTAAGTCTCTTCAATAGGGAGAGAGTCTATGGCCATCCTCTTCTCATCAGTTTGTTGATCCATCAAAGAGGAGTTTCCATTCTTGATATGCCTTTACTTAAAGATAAGAGGAGCCTTGGTAAGTATTCAGAAAAAAGAAGCTCCATCCACACAGAAGCTATAGAAGCTAGCACTAGGCCTCAAAAATCAAGGAATAAGGGATCTACATCACCTCCTAAGGCCTCTCCTCATACGAGGAGGTCCAAATCAGTTAATGACTAGATGAGATCCACTCTTAAAAAGTTGCTAAAGACATTTGCTTGGATTATTGGGATGATTGGCAAGAACCTCTCTTACCTCCATAAGAAAATGGATGCAGTTGAAGTATCTCTTCCTCTAGATGGGCAATAATTTGAGGAGATCACCACTCCTTCCATACTAGATAGTGAGGAGGATTGTCTCCCTCCAACTAGGCACTCCACAACTATTGGGCCATCAAAATCATATGTCTTAGGAAATGCATCTAATTCTAAGGAGCTTGATGCACTCTCCACGTGTGTCGAGGGGGAATTTCTTGATCCTATGCAACCTGGATCGAGTTCTCACCCTCATGGTGATGCTCCACATACTTTGAGTAGTAGGTGATGAAGAGCATCTTCAGGTCTTCTTCTTAATGGTGACCAACTGATCCAATCACATATCAAAGGAAGTGCACTTCCTCATCTTCTTAGCAGGCTCCACCCACTTCATCACAATTTCAAGTGAAGCTATGTCCTCGAAGAGCTCTTGTACACATTCCATCATCAAATGATGGCAATGAGTAGCACATCTTTAGCATTAGCGCTAGCACCAGCAATGATGATGATGAGGAGAAGACATATAAGCCTTCTTGTGTAGTAGCTACCTCTAATGATGAGTCTAATGATGCTACCAAGGTCACTGATTAGGTTCCTTTGTTGGTTTCTCCTTTTGGGTGATGTCCAAAAAGGAGGAGAATTTATGAATTCGTGGTTTGTATGAATTGCACATGATTATGGATATTTTTGTGGACTATAACAATATGTTATTATCCTTTGGCCTTTGTATGTGATGATGGATATTTTATGACATTTTTAATTATCATTAATCATGTTTATGTATATGGATAGTGATGGGACGCAATATCACATGGGCCACGATATCGCGTCCGCTGCAATATTGCATCCCCTACGATATCACGTCATCCCCTGCGATATCGCGTACGCGATATCACAGTGTGCCGCCAAATCTACAAATAAGAGGCAGCTCTCCCTTGTTTCTCATCTAGATCTAGACCCTTAACGAAACTCTGGTAGTTTTACCTCTTCAGAGATAGAATAATTTCCATGTGCCCACAGTAGGAGATCCAAAGTGAACAGATCTTTATTCGAGCAAATATTGTACCTAAGCACAAGTTTGTGTACGGAAATAAAGATGAACTTCTTGGATAAACCTTTCAGTGCATGGACTAAGCTAATTAGGACTTTAACTATTGTTAATGTTTAAATGCTTTATTAGTTAATTAAATCTCTCTCAACCCTTCTCTCCTAGTTAAGTGCATTCAGTACGATCGCTTCGAGCACGTGCGTTACGCTTGGTAATCCTAGCAACGAATAGCGTTTGGTAATCCCAGAAGGTTGCATCGGCTCAGGGTGTGAATGATAAGTGGGAACGGATACTGATGCTAGTTAATTAAGGCTTAGTTAGTTAGTTAAAGTTATTTTATTAGTCTCTTCACCCTTTACCTCATTAGCATAGGCAATAAAACAGAAAAGATATAAAAATCACATACCTCAAACTTACTTAACCATACAACCGTGACAAATACAAGTAAGTCTGGGAAGACAACGAACGATTATCCTTAGGTGTTCCATAAGGCGTGTAGGCACTTAGTCTATGGAGTTCAACCGGATCGCACGTGTAACACTCGTATTCGTATGGTTGAGTGTAGGGGTACCTCGCCTTTCATCATTGGCACTGTTGCCGGGGACTAAGTTGTTTGTGCGCTAAGTAGAACATAGGAAATCATCCACATCGTTAGGAAGCTTAAACGAACCCTTAGGGTTAATCAGAAGAAAATTTAAACAATGGTCAATAGCACACCAACAAGATAAACAATGTCTTCTTCTTCTCATAAAAGCACTTCACCACCTAGGGATCACACAAGAGATCATCGGCAGTCTAACACACGTAACCCAGATCTACCAGTTCCTCAAGAGTATCAAGTAGTGTATACTCATCATGATGAGTATATACCCGATTTTACCTTTATCCTCCATCAGGATGAACAACTGCGTTGGCAAGACTTGCAAGGAAACATAGTGTTACCCCCAAATCGGGCAGTCCCTAACATGCTTCTTCATGCTCTTGCATAGATAGGCATCACGCAGTTATACGCTGAATACGTTACAGACGATTATGACACAACCGGCACAACATTTAAGGGATTCACAGCAGGAGAGCTACCATACATTGTTGAAGGACAAAGGGGTCCCACACGTCCTAAGCGAAATTGGAGATGGTGAACCAGTTACAACAAGTTCTCCATCAAATGATGTTCCCCCTCCTAACGATGGTGAGGAGGTGGGGTATCAGAACCTACATTCCATGATTCACAACCCTAGTTCTAATCTCCATGAACACCAAGTGTTCAATGAGGGAACACAAACAAATAACAAGGGCGGGCATTCTGATCGTCATCACGATCGGGGCCGTAACCACCAAAGAGAAGGTAAGAAACATCGTCATGGTGATGGTTCCCCTTCTTCTTCCCCTTCATCACATCATTCACCCTCTCCTTCCACATTAGGATGCAGTCACAAAGAGCACAACGGTGAGGATAAGGGTAAGCAAAATGAGAGACCTCAATGAGAGAGTCAAGAGCGAGGACGAGGGCATTCGAGAGAATCAAGGCATGAAAGAAGGAAAAGTAGGGAACCACGTAGGAATCATAGACGTCATGACAGAGATGATCATGACGAACCTCTACTTGCCACCCGAAGTATGTTAGATATTACAGAGGCCGTTAGAATACCTACAAGGCACTAGAAAGACAGCCGGATCAAGAGACTAGACATGAATAATATCCCACAGTTTGAGGGGGGATATAATGCTAATCTGCAAAACCACTTACAAGCATTCCACGATGCTTGTGCCTTGTAGAATATTGAAAACGAGTGGCAGAAGTTAAAGTTGTTTCCTATGACACTCATAAAAGAAGCAGAGAGTTGGTACCAATCCTTAGAATCGGAAACCATTAGGAGGTGGAGTACAATGCTAGAATTATTTAACAATAAATACCAAATGTACTCCAGAGTGTCCAACTTACATAAGTAGATCCAAGGATGGTAGCAAGGTACTCATGAACCCTTGGATGCTATCATGGGCCGATATTATGCATTGCTACATCATTGTCCGAGCCATGGTTATGCACAACGGGATCAACTTTGCCACCCCGTAGATGGGCTAAGACATGAAACCAAGAGAACCCTTGGGACATATGCCCAAGGGAGATTATCTAAACTTAGGTTCCATGAAGTTCATAGATTATTGGAGCAAGTAGCTAAAGAATAAGGGGAGCTATGGAAAAGAGAAAGCATGGAAGAGTACAACCATGATCCTTCCCTCCAAAAGAGGGAAGTGAGATTCTGTGAGGAAGAGGATGAGTCATCACTCAAAGAGTTGGTGAATAGAAAAACCTTGCCACTTCAAAAATTAACAATCGAAGTGTCGGCTAAGATGGATCAATTGAAGGACTCCTTAGACAGTAGATTCGAAATCGTTCTAAAAATCGTAGAGGAGTCTAAGGAATGAAGTAGTGACCATGATAAGAAAAAACGGAGAGATTTAGACCATGCACGTAACAAGGGTAAGGGAAAAATGACTATCGTCGATGAGGTTGTGAATTCGGACACAGATAATGACAGTGGATGTGAGATCTACCAATATGACCATCCTAAGGGATGTTGCCCAATAATCTCACATCTACAAGAGTCTGGGGTGTACGCACTCAATCCAAGACTTAACAGATGACAAGCACCCCGAAGGTTACCTTATCCCCAAGGTAACCCAAGGTAGTTCCACCAACCGTTAACATATTATCCAAGTGGAACTCTGCCACAACCTATCGAGCAACATCAGTAGTGGCAATACCCACAGTCAAGGGGATGCCACCACTGGGGCAACAATACCCTTACCGGCAACTAGACCCGTATGGCTATTACCTGCAGCAGCCGGTTTCTCCAAGTGACTCTATGGGTCATGCAACTCCACAACGTCACTACCAAGTTCGGGAGTATTTTAGAACTCCTTCTCCTTTGGGAGACTCGCCACATGCATACCATCCTCTAAATCCATCTACCACTCATACGCCGATAGTACCACTACCACCCACTCCAACAATGCAAGGGGAACTCCCCAGTTAACCGCAACAATGTAATGCTACGAGAGCCGTAAACCTTCAACCCATTGCTAGTTCTGACAATCGTACAAATAGAAGACCTTTCTTCAAAACCAAGAGTCTAAACAAGCTCTCATAACCACAAGCGGTTGAGTCTATGACCACTCCTCCAACAATCAAGGCTTCAAAGCTTCCTTCAAACCAACAATAGGGCTCAACGCATATGGTTATGTTAACACATACCGTTATTGACTGGATCAAGGTAGGCCACCTTCCCAGGAAACTCTCTGACCCTGGAAGTTCCTTAATCTACCCCCAAGTCATTGGGAATGAACCTCATAAGGCTCTTCTTAACTCAGGTTCCAGAGTCAACTTAATCTCAAGAGAAATGTATAAATCCTAGAACCTGGCTCCACTCAAGAGGAGCAATATTCAACTAGAGCTGGCTGACTAGACCATCACTATTCCCTTGGGATTAGTGGAGGACATCGTTACCACTGTGTGTGGTTGGTCATACCTAGCTAATTTCCTAGTGATAGAAGTCAACAGTAACAAAAGGGACTTCCTAATTATAATGGGAAGGGCATGGTTGAGTACAATAGATGCGTGCCTAGGAATCTACGATCNAGCAACCACACAACAAGAGAACACCCAGTGGTTGACAACTAATCAAGAGAGTAGCCCACCAACATGCATGGAACGAACTGGGGGAACAACTTGCGCCCATAACGAAAGCATAGATACATTGGAATATGAGCATCGCCAACTTCCAACCCTTAACTTGAAAACATCAATTGGGAGAAGTTGGAAACTTTTAAGAAATTCAAACAAACGCTCATTATTATGGATCTCTCCCTTTCAATTCAGTCATGGGGGAGATGGCCATCTATGCTGATCATTCGAGGCCCTTAGTTCTTTTTAGTTTTTGTTTTCCACATTTTTGTTTTACACATTTTTGTTTCACATTTTTTTTTTGCACATTTTTGTTTTACAAATTTCTTTAACTTTTCTTATTTTTTGTTTTACAACATTGTTTATACTTTTTCATTTCTTTATGTGTGTGTGTGTGTGTGTTTTTTATCCATTTTGTTAAGTTTGTCACCTAATGAGTGCTCTAATGATGGTATGAACTATTTTCTACTGGTTGCTAATGTTTGGTTTTTACCTTTAAGTTATGATGTTGATACTAAGGTATGGTTCTTTTGATATGACACGCAATGAGTCCACTTCATCCATACATCCACAAATTTCTATGGTCTCTCTTGGCTTGGAACTGTACAGTCCCTTTCTAAATAAGAACTATAAACGAACCGGTGACTGGGTATTTCTCAAACTAAGGAAGGACTCAAGGATTAAAAAGGGTGTAACTTCACGAGAACTTGATGCATTTGTGTTGGCCATTCTCTTGGGTGCTTGGATGTTTTCTTCTTGAGTTTTCTTACCATTCCGACATTGCTCCATCATCGAGAAGCTGAGCTAATAAAAATAACAAAGTATTTGCATGGTGTGGTTCTCACGTATAAACACAAAAAACAAAAAAAAATAGAAATAGTGAGAATTCAAAGCACACCCCTTAGAAAAAATAATCATTTGGGCTACAAGCACTAGTTATGGAACTAAAATAAGCATGTTCCCTCTAACTAAGGCCCTTCTTGCTTCCCTTTCTCTCCTCCTTCATTTCGTTGGAATGGTGGTGGCTCTTTGAGGAATGCATTCTTGTTACTTCAAGTGGATGGATTGGCCGAATGTATTAATGCAAAGTCACTAGATGTGGTTTGTTTGAGGTCGGACTTGGAATGGGATCTACTAAGTCACATTAATCATTAACTACACAAGGGGTTGTACATCACCTTGTTCTTGAGATTCCATTCCATTCTCTCCTTGCCATCATTCTTCCTCCATTGTCCATCTCATTACCGATTGTATCATTAGTGTATATTTTGGTTGACACATTGTTTTCTTTTTGGTAAATTCTTGTGGTTAATACTTTAACTCTTGTTCCAAATGACATTCCCAGAGCCTACAGACTCTTCGAATGTGGGTTTGTTAGGGCATTAAGGGCATGAGCCTGCTTTGGGGAGGACCCACTGGCATTCCTATTTGATGCACCAGTTAAATTCTTTTCCTTAAACATTTTTGCAATTAACTTTATTTGTTCATTTCCATCTTGACATCCATTTCATCGATGTTACAGTTGTCTCTTTTTCTCCATCTTTCTTGTTCTTTTTATTTCTCCATTCTATCACTACTGGATGTTCGCTCTTAGTCATGGGGGTCCTGACCCAATTTTTTCAATTTTCTCCTAACCCCTACACCTTCACTAGTCACCAATATTATATCTCCAGAATCCACATCAACCATACCACAACTCAGCCAATGGACCTTTCACCGAAGCAAGGTATCAACTACATTGTGATTCATTTACCCTTGCTAATATGCAACTGTGTGTTGTGTGCAGATGGCAATCATACAACAACGGATTGGATCTGGAGGAAACACTTGGAATGGATCGGTGCTGAAGCAGTTATGCAAGGAACAAGATCGATGGTGCGCTTATGGATGGACAACAAAAGGTGCAATCTTGGCGTTGGCAGCAGCAGACTTCTTCTCTCTTCTATCTTCTCTCTCAGCTGCCAAATAAGGCCTGATGTCAAATGTATAAAGCGTTCACTCTGTTGTTGTGAACACCAGTTTGTCATGTTCTATAATGATGATCCATTCACATGTCATCCCATTCACCATTAGTTCCATTCAAGGCAATAATCTCATACCATCCCAATATTTTGTAAGGAACTCGAGGATGAGTTTTTATTCAGTCATGGGGGTATGATGGGACGTGATATCGCAAGGGCCGCGATATCGCATCTTCCCCTGTGATATCGCATACGCGATATCGCAACGCGCTACAAAATCTATAAATAAGAGGCAGCTCTCCCTTGTTTCTCATATAGATCTAGAGCCTTAGCGAAACTCTAGCAATTTTATCTCTCCAGAGATAGAATAATTTCCATGTGCCCACAGTAGGAGCTCCAAAGTGAACGAATCTTTATTCGAGCAAATATTGTACCTAAGCACAAGTTTGTGTACGGAAATAAAGACGAACTTCTTGGATAAACCTTGCAATGCATGGACTAAGTTAATTAGGAATTTAATTATTATTAATGTTTAAATGCTTTATTAGTTAATTAAATCTCTCTCAACCCTTCTCTCCTAGTTAAGTGCATTCAGTACGACCGCTTCGAGCACGTGCGTTACGCTTGGTAATCCCAGCAATGAATAGCGTTTGGTAATCCCAGAAGGTTGCATTGGCCCAGGGTGTGAACGACAAGTGGGAACGGATACTGATGCTAGGTTAATTAAGGCTTAGTTAGTTAGTTAAAGTTAGTTTATTAGTCTCTTCACCCTTTACCTCATTAGCATAGGCGATAAAATAGAAAAGATATAAAAATCACATACCTCATACTTACTTAACCATACAACCGTGACAAATTCAAGTCTGGGAAGACAACGAACGATTAACCTTAGGTGTTCCATAAGGCGTGTAGGCACTTAGTCTACGGAGTTCGATTGGATCACGCGTGTAACGCTCATATTCATATGGTTGAGTGTAGGGGTACCTCACCACTCATCAAATAGCTATGTTTTTGGTAGTTATGTATATGGATAGTTATGCTCTTTGGTAGCATGATATATTATGAGATAGATTTGGCCTTTGGACAATTTATGAAGACTTCTTGGTGTTATCATTTTTTCCAACTTTACCCTCTACTACCATTGAAATTTATGTCTTAAATGCTTTTATTGTTTATCACTTAATTTATATGCTATAAAATGTACTAAGCCATTTTCTTAAGTTTTGGACATCACCAAAAAGGGGGAAATTATTAACCTTTTGGTGTTCAAACCCTTAAAGAAAATGGAGAATGGAGATTGTATGTGTGTAATGATAATTTTGCAGAGCCATGAATAAGAACTTCATGTGGAGATCTAAGACTTCAAAAAATGAGATCTATGTTGAGATGTCAAAATGAAGACTAAATGGATAAGATGAGAGCATGGAAGAAAATGGAGTTTACAAGCCAAATGAAGATGTTCCAAAGACTACCAAGATGTCAAATTGACAAGGGAATGCCTCAAACTCCAAAGTGCCAAAGTGGAGTAGACATGTATGAAAAGTGAAAGATAAATGTCTACAAGAAAACTTTTACAAATAGATGCCTACACTTAAACATAGACATTGCTCTTGCATTGAAGCCACTCTTAGTTAGAACTTTGTAGTAGATGTCTATACTAGTCATTTGATAGGATTTCATGAATTTTAAGGAGTTTTCAAAAACTCTAAGACTATAAGACAAAGTTAAAATCTTGGGAATTATGCAAGAATTGTTCATCTAAAGACTCATCATTGGCTACCCTAAGTGAATTTGTCTTTGATCTTTGTTATAACATCATTTGCTTGTTTTGATTGTATTGAGCTTCAAGTACAAGGATTTGTAAATCAAGTTACACACTTTTCTGGTTTCTTTTCTATCTTCCTTATAGCCCTACAGGGTTGATGTGCTTCTTACAAGAAGACATCTTTGTTGAGCTTGTTGAGATCCTGCAGGATTGAGTGATTTATAGAGACAAAACACTCTGATGCTGAGCTTAATTTTGTAAAGGTTGTGGGATCCTCTAAATCACATTTTGAGCTTGTCGAGACCTTGTGTGGTTAAGTGGTTTTATAGTGATGAAACACTCTGGAGCGAAGGTCAAAGCTTGTATAGGGTGTGGTGTCCTTCAAACCACATTTTGAAGAAACAAAGTCTAGAGGCATGCACAAATTCTACCCTCTGAGTGTGAACATACCCAAGTTGGGGACCACATAAAATTTATGTTTTTTTTTTGTGGTTGTAGCATTTAAATTGCAGAACTTATTCAAGCTCTCTTCTAAGTTCTCAATCCATAGATGTGTTTAGAACTAGCTCTCCAATATCTATCATCTCCTACAAATCATCTTTTAGGGCTAAGCAAAAATCAATGTCATGGCCGAGAAGTTGGTGATAATGGAAGAATTAGTCTAGTTTAAAGTATTTGGGCATGGGTGAATCATCCTTGGTGGCCACGGTTGAATCTTTAGTGATCTCAAACAAGCGATCATGCCTTTTGTGGCCATTCTCAGTCAATTGTTCGTACTAGATGTAGCAAATTTTGAGCAACTAATCAAGAAGCTTAGATGGTTTCATGGGTAAATTTGTATATTTGGATTGATCCTTCCTTTCAAAGTTTGGCCTAGGTGGGTTAAAGATGGGTCATAATTGTCATGGCTACATGATTCTATTTTCCTTTGTCCTTATCCTTCCTCGAGTGCTGGTTCTTGTATGTTACATACGTTGAATCATTACTAGCTTATGTGGCATCTTCTATGTCTTTGGTTTCGAAAAAGGCTTAGCTAAGTGATCATGGGTCTAGGTAATATAGCTTAGACTTGATGAAATCATTAACTTCCCCCTTGAATATGGCTAAAAGATTTATTTTAGAGATGGGCTCAGGGATTTCATTGAGGATGGTGTTTCATCCCTGTATGAATTTTTGAATATGTTCAAGCGGCCCCTATTTGACCTTCATAAGTTAATCTAGTATTGTGTTAGGTTTTAAGTTATACTTGAAATAGTTAACGAATTATGAAATCAAGTCATGTAAAGAGGCTATGGAGTCTCTAGGTAGTGCATGGTACCAACCCAAGGTTTTTCTAGTTAACAACATAGGGAAGATGCACATCATGATATGGGGCTAAGCTTGTAATAAGAAGCAAAAGATGGACAAATAGGTTTGGATGAAGAATTTAGGCAAAGGCCCTTCATCTAGTGCCAGAAATTATAACGGCTAAAAAATTTAGTGCTGGGGAACCAAAGATTTCAATGTAAAACAATTTAACCCTAGATCCAACGGGCCTCGAAAATGGATCTAAAGTGCCCCAAATGGTCTTGTCAATTAATTAAGGACTTAGAGAGTCTATTACCATGATGTGAAATAAAAGCAAAAACATATGCAATGGTAATTCAAATGCTAGATTTGAGAATAGAGAAATGTAAAAATGAATGTCGCAAACACAAAAAATTGTAAACTTTTCATTAAATATGATTAAAAAATCATGGAAATCAAATTTTAAAGAATATAAGTTATGAGTCTTAAAATTTCAAGGTCTTAAAGAATATCCTTGGAATTTGATGCAGATGGCAAGATGTGCTTTGTAACTAGATCTACACTTGAATATTCCAAACGATCTACTCTTAAACTTCATCTACCACAGGTTTTCTTTGTTACAATGATTTGCACTGAGGAAGAAATGATTGTGGACTCTTGGATGTTTGCACTGCTCTAAAAGTCTCAAGTTCAACCTAAAATGCAAATGGTCTAAAAAGTCCTTCAAAAGATGTAAACTTTGGCTTAAATAGTATACGAATGTCTTGATTTCTTGCTGGTTAATTTTGCCATGATTTCTGACAAATTCTCCAACATTTCAAAAGCTTTTGGTGGTCAAAATCTTCAAACATACTATACCAATGTTTTTGGTTTTTTGGCCATAAAATACCAAAGTTTTTGGTACCCAAAAAAGTGCAGCCCATGAACCACCAAGTATGAAGTTTTCCTTGCCAAATTTCATGGCATATTTCGGCTATTTTCATGGCCCAAACTTCAACATATATGCTACTTAGGTTTTTGGCTTTTTGTTTCCAATTTTGGCAACATATTAACATATTATGCCTCACATGTTGGCTTAAATGGAATTTCAACATTGTGAGGTGTAACTTCCATATTACACATTGAAAAATGCTCAACTCCTTGTGAAAACAAGGCCATGAGGTCGAAATTTTGATGGAAAAATAAGCAATTGTTTTTGTCTTTAAATTCCCATCAAATTACAATGCAAGTTCTTGGCTATTAGTCTTTTTATTTATCACATGACTTTTTCTTTGGGGTGTTTCAATGATAATATTGTAGATATTTCAAATGCATAATATAAAAGATAAGGTTTTGCATCTTAAAATTCTTGTACTAGTTATCCACATAAATTCTTTTATGAGTCATTGGCCAATTAGTTACGGCAAAAAATTGGCCTAGTGGTAAGACTCTTAATTTGGTAACTCCAAGTTATGGGTTTGATTCTCGTATTGAGTTATGGAGTTCTAACAAAAGTATACATCTTAGGGGTAAATATTATTGAAAAAATATTTTAGGTTCCAACCCCCACCACCCCCCACCAAAAAAAATCATTATTTAGAAGAGAAAATGTCTTAGAACCTAAAACTATTTGGAGGGTTTTTGAACCAAAGTAAATTTTTTACACAATATTTACCCCCAAGGCATATAGTCAAATTAGAACTTTTTAATATAGATACACCCAAGATATATAATCCAATTAGAACTTTATAGCTCAACATTAGATACACCCAAGATATATAATCCAATTAGAACTTTATAGCTCAACATTAGATACACCCAAGATATATAATCCAATTAGAACTTTATAGCTCAACATTGCCAGTAAAAATCAAGCCTATGATTTAGAGTTCCAAATCAAGCGTTGCACCAATAGGCTAACACTTCAGTATTAAACTAGAACTTTATAACTTAATAAAACCCATAACTTAGAGTTACCAAATCAAGAATCTTATTGTTAGGCTAACACCTCATTATACTTGACTTTGGAGGGATTTTTTTTTTTTTTTGTGGTAGTGGTGTTGTAATTTGAAATAATTGAAACATAGGTACACCCCAAAAGACATAAAATAATTAGGAGTGTTGGAACCCAAAATAAGTGAAACATAGATACACTCCAAGATATAACTTTATATAACTTAAAATTGCCCACCAAATCAAACCCATGACCTAGAGCTTCCAAATTAAGTATCTTACCACTAGGCCAATGCTTCACTATTAAGACATAAATTAATTAGAACTTAAGTAGGACATTTATAGCAATGCTAGATTAGCATACCTCTTAGGATAACTAGAACATGCAACATATGAATGATTTGCAAGTAACATGTTTAATTTCAACTAATATCATAGTTAGCAAAAATATCATGAATGTTTATGTTGGTTACACCTCTTGAGGTATTGTTAACATATATCGTATAAAACTTCCAAACCACCATATTTATCAAGTCTTATTCATTGTTTTTGGGTTTAAATGTCGATACTAGTACCCCTTTGCACCCGCTTTGCTGCTGGCCCAAGGATGCGAAGTAAGCACTACTAGCACCACAAAAAATATTTTCAATTTTAACGAGTCTTTAACCACATCCATAAAGAAAGATCATCGGTTCAATCCCCTTTAAACATAAATAGACTTGAGTATGCACGCTTTTGGTTATAACACGCCAAACGCTAAAATATTAGCGACCACTTATTCCAACCACTATTTAAAAATTAAAAAAGAAAGTTAAAACTCGGCACCACTTGCTGATGTAAGGGCAACGAAGAATCCGAACAGAGGAAGTCTTTCAAAACGGCGTCGTTGCGTTCGCAATTACCGTCTCTGTTATTCTCTCGCGTATTCGTTTCGGATAAGGGTTTGCGTTTCGCCATTTATAGCAGTTTTTCTCGTCGGATCTGCTGCTTCACCTTTAATTTTCCTCGTGCTTTCCTTGCGTAAATCGAAAGTAAGCACTTTCATTTTGTTTTTCTTAAACTAATCTTTCTGCAGATTTGAATTTTGTTAGCTAAATATAAGGTTTCATCTCAGCTGGTGATTCGCGTTCAGTGTTAGGTCCGTTATTCGAATCCCATGCGGGATTTGTCGACTGTCTCGAGTTTTTGGTGGAGCGGTTTTTTGTCTAGGGTTTATGATTGATCTTAGATGTTTTTTAAGTTTTATACATTGAGTTTGATCGTTGTTTCCTGCATTTAGATCTTTCTAGGTTTATTCTTTTAGTTACCTAGAACATGGATCTGAGCTCGGCGGAGGTTAGGCGTTTCGATTGTGCTCATGCTTTTCAGAATTTACGATTGGTTTTTGAACTGTTGCTGGAGTTTATTGTTTATATTTTTTTTGCTTGATTCACCGGATTTTAAATTGATGATTTTAGTTGTCAAATTTTTTAGTTTCAACATCTATAAGATGTTCCTATTTAGCTTGCGTTTCTGGAGTAATTCCTATAATATTCGCAACTAGGGGGTTTATTGCGAAATTCATTTGCCGTTTAATTCTCTTGTTAGGGTATGTATTTAGGAAGGGTTCTGTAATCCTAATTGCAGCTAGACCTTAAGGGAAGGTGGAGCAGTAGGGGCTGGCGGTACTTAACATCGGTGATAACCGGTTTCATAGGCACTTACAACCGCCTCAGCCCATCACTATTTTATGAGACTTATGTTACATGACCAAATCAAAAATTATTTAGTTGCCACATGAAAAGTAATTTCTTTGATAGAAACTCCGGCCATTTACTCGGTTAAAACTCCAGCAATTTTCTCTACGAGATTTGTAGAAGCACGCTGCATAGGAATAAACATCTCTTAATCTTTGTCTATAGTAGTACACATTCCTCTCTTAATGAAGCCAGAGACATAAGCATGTTGTCGTCAGCAAGTTTTTCTTCCCATTTCAGCTTTGCTTTCTAATTGTTTCTTTCGTTTTTATCTTTACTTTGCAAAATTGCTGCGAACTAGATTTGTTGTGGCGTAGGTGAGGTGAGTGATACACTTCATTGAGTATGAAGCATGATTGATTTTGGCTTGTTCTTCGTTCCTTTTTTCATTAATGGTGTTTAAATTGCAGAAGTAATGCTTTTTAGCCATGCTCGGAGAATTTCAATTATTGCTCCTTATGCTTGTTACCTTTTGTACCGTGAAACAGCAATTCTTTACTTCCTGCCAACCATTCCAGGGCCGTAACATAACGATTCTTTCCTTCTTTTTTTTGTTGCAGAGAGAACCATTCCATATATACTGTATAAGACTATGCGATGTAGGCTCTGTTGCTTCTTTCGTTAACTGCCTTACTAATAATTTCTGTTAGGGTTTAGGCTATATTGATTCTTTAGGACTTAGAAAGAATAAATTTTTGTGCCTATTATTACCGGGTGTACAGACCCCTCCTATTACCTCCTAGTACCGGTGGCAAGTATACCTCACCCCCTTATTGTTCAACCTTCCCCTCTGGTTAGGGTATATATTTAGGCGAGCTTTTGTAATCCTAATTGCAGCTAGAACTTAATCGCTAATCAGTGTTTTGTCCGCTAAAACATTTTGCTCTGCGTCCAGTGTTTGGCGGAAGCTTGCTGTTTCAGTTATTTATTTATTTGGAAATTTGTTTAGTAGCTTTTAAAATTTCATTGATGCCATGCAATTAATGTTTGATGTATGGTGCTATTTTCCGCTGTCAAGTTCTATTTTAAAGCAAGCTTTCTCTTCGATCCATCGTTTGGCAATATATAACGCGTAGGCTCCAGCAACAATTTAGCATTGAAATATTTCAAATGTTAGGCTTGCTCAATCGATGGAGTCTGTTACTATCATGATTTTTCCTGCTTTTACCAATTTGTTATTTTTCAGTATGTTTCACTCTGCGTTTTGTTTTTCAGTAAAGTTTCTGTTCTTTCTAGAAAAGTACCAACGATTGATTTTTGTTTCTTTTTCGTCTTGTTAGTTTTACTGTCTTTTAATTCACAAACATTCCTGGTGTTTTTTGGTTTATTAATTGCAGTATCTTAATGTTGAGTTTTGTTTTAGGTTTTAATCAGTTGCATTGTTTGGATTTTATTTCTTAAAATATCTGCTGTTTTAGTTTAATCATTTTTTCCTGGATTTGTTAAAGAGAATATAAATATAGTTTTTCAAGAGTTTACAAAATTTGTTTAGTTTCCTGATTGTAAAACTTTTCAAAAATAGGCAATACGAATGTTTACAAGCTTAACGTAGCGGTATAGATATATCTTTTAAAGTTATGTCTGTAATGTTAAAATTTTGATGCTAAAGGGTTGTTTATACCTTGTGATGTTATTCGATTGACTAATATTCATTGTTCTCCTAGTTGTTGGAATTATTGAAATTTCATAGTCCTCTAATTCATGATTATTTATGGAATTTCAGTTTTATGTCTCTCTTCCAGCCTTATATCTGGTAACTGCAGAAATATTTCTACGTAGAAAGAAATGGAGGTTGTTGAAGGATCATATGAGAACAACATTAGTTTGGGCTCAACGGAAGGAGACTCTTCAGCGCTAAACAATATTCCAATAATTCCTCTTTCTGCAGTACCAAACAATATAATTAACTTTCAGAATCCTCAAGAGAGGAGACAAGTGCAAAGTATTACTTCTCCAAAAGGCAATGCTAATTCAACGGAGACAATGAGATCTAAACTGAGGGAAACCTTTGCAGCTGCTTTGGCTATGGTTGCTGATGAGCAGTCAAAGAAGGTTTGTGTACATGATGAAAACAATTCACAGATGCAGATAGTTTTATATGAAGGTAACAAAGGCGATGCCGTAGCTTCAGACATAGAAAATTTAAATGAATCAAGCAATAGCGGAAACGACAAAAGTTTTATAGTTGATTCTTCTGAAAATTTGAAAGCTGATTCTCCAAAAAATCTGAAAAGAGTTAGAGATGATTCTTGTGGCGATGATTCTATGGAGGGCTCTGAAAAGAGACAATGTATGGAGATTGAAACTATTTCACCACACAATGATTTGGATTCGAATGCTTCGACTCTTACCTTGCCAGAGGAGCTAGCCACATCAAAACAGAAAATTCTTGAAGATGAAAGCAAGAGTGAGGCCAGTGGTAAGGATGATCTGGTGCAGATGTTGGCAAAGGATATTGAAGGTGAGCTGTTTAGAAAATATAATGGTGTAAGCAAGAAATACAAGGAGAAAGGGCGGTCTCTCATGTTTAATCTTAAGGATAAAAATAATCCTGAGTTGAGGGCTCGTGTTGTCTCCGGTGAAATTACACCAGAAGCCCTATGTTCAATGAGCGCAGAAGAACTGGCATCAAAGGAATTATCTCAGTGGAGGATTAACAAGGCTAATGAACTAGATAATATGAAAGTGTTGCCTGATGCTGACAATGGACCCAAAAGACTTGTGAAGAAAACACATAAAGGAGAATATCAAGTTGTATTTATTGGCAATGATGATGTAGTTCCTGAAGTTTCAGTTGGAACTACTCTGCAGTTGAAATTAGATGAGGATATTCACGGGTCAACTGAAATTCCAGCTGCGGAAAAAGATATTGGTATTCAGAATGACAATAATCAGAATGAAACGATGGAAAATTCACCAAGGAATTTGACTCTAGCAACAACCGTTGAGGCTGCTGGCAAAGTGCTTGCAAGTATGAATTCAGCTGAAGAGAAGACACCTCTTCCTAAGTTACTCAGTTTTGATGAATACATAAAATCCACCATGAATGATCCATCACATGATAATGTTGAGACCGAGTATTTTTCAGAGGCTACAAAGTCTCGCATTGAAACCATAAATGATAGTGTGTGTCACTCTCTTGAAAAGCTCTGGGAGGGAGCATTACAGTTAAATCCGTCAAACATGCAAACAGTTTCAGTATTTTTTAAAAGGTACTATAAAATAATTCCTCGTATGACAAGAGTGAACATTGTTGAGTTGCTTGTATTATAAAAAATGTTTTAAGCAAATGAAGTTTATTTTTCTAATTTTTGGCTCATGTATTTAATACAGCGGGGATAAGACATCAACGAAAGAGTGGCCGGCAAATCTTGAAGTCAAGGGAAGAGTAAGATTAGATGCATTTGAGAATTTTATGCAGGAGCTTCGACATTCACGCAGTCGAACCGTCATGGTATCTTAATTTACATGTTTGCTTATAGGTTTTAATTCTTTATTTTTTAATTCCAATTACTGTAGCTATGATTATTAGATTAACTATTTTTGATGTGTTGTGACCGGATGTAATTTTTTTGAGCTGCTTTAATGCACCAAGTTTTACGTAACTTAATTCTGGATGCTAAATAATTACAAGAGTTGCTCAATAAACACAATTGTTGGCTATGAGTTAATGATCAGGTTACTGTTGGATTGTGTTTCCCAAGGAGCTATGGTGAACATGTAATAATCACGTTTTTTCGTTGTTGGTGATAAGTTTATCTTAAATTTATGCAGCAGCAATGTTTAGAGAACTCATTTTTAATAATTATCATTGTTCTTGTTTGGTTGTTGGAAGTATCCCAACATGTATTGTTGTTGGGGTTCCCTCTTTGAATTTATTGAGAGTTTCTGGATTTCATATTTTCCATTGATACGTGAAAATAAAGTGGCAAACTAGATGTATGTGCAAGTTAATTGAGTTTTATCCTTTTAAAAATCTTAATACAAATTCAGATATACATGTATCCATAGTTAGAACTTGAATCACGTTTTAAATTTTTAGGAAGCCTTGTTTCATTTTTTTTTTGGGGAAAAGGAAAACCCGGCTCTATGGTGGCCGGGGCACAAAACGAGTCGCGAGTAGCAAGTACATATAGATGATATGCTGATCACATCACAAATATCTCTAAAGATATCAGAACTTACCTAAGGCATTTTTATTAATAGCTATTGACGAAATATGGAGAGCTTGATCTTGATTGGATGTGAACATTTTGAAAGAGAAGCATTTCCAGCAATCCACCATGTATGGGATTTTAAATTAAATAAGGGAAATATGAATCAATGTAAAATTCGGGGAACATCGAGTAAAGAATCTGTCGTGTTTAATTAGTTGCCTTTTTTGGGTACCATCAAGCTTGTCAAATCTCAGTTTTGAAATAATTAATTGTATAAAAGCTTTAACAAGTTCGAATCTTTTGGCGTGCTACCCAGGTGTTGTAAATAGTAAATCATGCATTTATACGTTAATTTATTGTTGCCGTCCGCATCTAACGGCACTGATCATCTTATTTGCATCTAATTATAAGGGCATTTATACGATAATAATTCCCGCAATACAAATCCGTATCATGCATCATGTTTTTGCCTCCAGAAGTTTTAACTGTTTGATAAAAACTGTGCTTGCAGGAAAAAAAAAACTGTATTAGAATTTTAGCAATTCATCAATTAGCTTATGAAAGTTCTTTTCTTGATCTGTAGGTTGCATTAATTACGTATAGCCGGTACTCCGAAAATGTTGCGGCGAATATTCAGGAGGTGAGTTTGTTTTTCAGAGTTTATCCTGGGTGCCTTTTACGTGTTTTAACTGTTCTTGTCTTACCCAGTCGCTGGTGCACTTTTGCAGGTTGTTGAATCATACAAGCAAAGTGAAAGAGTTGGATTTGCCGAGCCTGTTCCAGGGGTCGAGCTGTATTTGTGTCCTCCTGATGATTCAATTTTCAAGATTCTGAATAAATATTCCTCCCAGCAAACATTTGAGGATTTAAATAACATGGTTGGTTTCATTGGATGTGTTGTCTGGAGAATGAACAATGTAACCTCTAATGTTATGCTCAAGGTTCCGAAGCATAATACTAAAACAACAGAATATGTGAATGCCAACAAATTTGCTTTGTCTAGTCAAATAATGGATTCTCCCACCCCTGAAGATTTTAAATCGGCTTCCATTGGAAAAGAAAGCTCTAAATTTGTGATGGATCATTACCATCCTAGAAATACTACTACACATCCTTCTAATGAAAGTCTAGCTTTACTATCAAAGATGGCGATGAAAAAAACAAATTCTCATCATGATGAAGTAAAAGGGATAGCTCAATTTAGCTCCAGGCCCACTAGTGTAGCATCTGAGAATGGCATGAGAAATTATTACCCCTCAACTAATGATGAT
Source organism: Gnetum montanum (assembly GCA_015680685.1). Classification (NCBI taxonomy): domain Eukaryota; kingdom Viridiplantae; phylum Streptophyta; class Gnetopsida; order Gnetales; family Gnetaceae; genus Gnetum; species Gnetum montanum. The sequence continues at coordinate 309,769 of MNCI01020185.1, read as the reverse complement.
GATGATGAATTAATGGATGATGATGTGCCCCCAGGATTCGGTCCTGAAACAATTGGTCACAGGTCTGCAATGCTACCAAACCCTCCAAACCGAGCACCACACAGCAGCAGCATGGATGATGACGATGACCTTCCTGAATTTGACTATAATCCTCACCCTGAAGTAGAACCTTTCCAGCAGCATTCCAGGCAACAACCACTAGAACCTTACCATCAGCATTCCAGGCAGCCACAGTCCCAGTATATCCCTCCAGTAACGAATTCAATGCCTCAATACACTCCTGCTGCTGCTGCTGTAACGGCCCCCATCTCTCAGCTAACTTCAACTGCTGTTGCTGCTGCTGCTCCTTCTTCTGGACCCATGCCGCTGCTTGAGACTGCACAGGCACCCCAGGTGCTCATGCAAAAGCCTAACATGCAGAACCTTAATTTACAGCAGCAGCAGACTTCTTCCAGAACACCCACAGCTTTAACCCAGCAGACACCTGACCAGATCCGAGAGCTGATTCACAAGTACGGTCACAGTGACCATAATACTGACTTAATTCACAAATATGGTCACAGCGACCCTAACGAGAATTTTCCACCTCCACCTCCACCTCCACCTCCGCAGCCTCCTAATTTTAACCCTTATCCAAATACGTTTAAGGCTCCTCCTCCTCCTCCTCCTCCTCCTCCTCAGGATCAGTATGGAAATCATCATCAGCATCATCATCCAATGCATGCAAATCATCAATTTGGAAATATACATCAAATGCATCATCATCCCCCCCCTCCTCCTCCTCCTGGCCCACTTCATCCTCACATGCCGCTACAAGCACAACATCAACGAGGAAACGTGAATCATGTACTGGCAACACCACAGCCACATGTTAGGGCACATGCTCCAGCTCCCCATCCTTCAATGCATATGTCTGGACACATGGAAATGGGTCATCACATGGGTCCATCTATGCTTCCAACGCCACCACAGCCACAGCCACAGCCACATGCACATGCAGGAAATAGACCTCTGACTGGTATGGATATGCAAATCATGGTACCACGAAGGCCAGTATTTTGGAATGGTCCGCCTGCACTTGGTGGCCCTGATATACACTTCTTTGATGCCAGAAATAGGAGATAGGGATCTCAAAAAAATTTTCCTTTGTTTTTGAAGAAAATTGTAACATTAATGTATCATGACCTTTTGCAACTGCTGAATGTGTGCAGTTGAGCTTGCCAAAGATGTAACGCATTTGTTTTTATGGCTACGTGAGACCACGTTCACTGAACTATGAATATTCTCTCGATGTTATGAATTTGGCAAATCTTAGATGTTTTTGGATTTTTTATTTTCCATCGCCCTTTAAAAATCATGTCATAATTCTTTCAAAGTGTTTGTGTTGTTTTGGTCATCACCGATGGAGGAGATGTGGTTTTATTGTGAAAAGTATGGGTTGATTGTTATAGATATTCTAGTGTAATAATTGGTGTCACCTTTAATGTTCTTTGGGTTGTCTCCTTTATGCAAGCAAGGTTTTGATCAATGAGTACTTTACAATAGAAATCTGCGGATGCACAACTGAATTTTATAAAAATTATAGAAATCTGTGGATGCATACGATTTAAGCTATTGTGTGACTTGGTTATTTTGACTTTGTTATTTTGAGATGATGTATTACATGGGATGATCAAACTTCTTACTTATAGCAATTATGTTACCCTGTTTTTTTTAGAAGGTAAAGTGCACTTGCAATGCATTGTTTTAAAACTTTGGTACTATGATAGATTGAAATTCTTTTAAATGTGGATTTTATTTAATGAATAATTACAAGTGGGGAAGTGCTTAAAAACATACTAGAAGCTTTTAATATGCTTTTAAAAACAAATGCAAGGATTTAGTACTTTGAGCTTAAAAGGTTAGAAAACAAATTTTCAAATATGGTTGTGCTCTTTGGGGAGGGTACAAAAAGCATTTCTTTTTTGAGTTGAAGTGAAGATGCAAGCACTATTCAATGTTATCATTTAAATGTGATTTTGTGGCAATTTGTTGCAAACGCTCATAGGTTGCATATCTCAAGGCAAGACAAATCCTCTAAAGTAGTTTACGAGGATTCACAAAGCCATGGTTGGTATTTTTAGGTTATGCAATAGTTGAGAAAATGGAATATTTCTCAAAAGGAAGTCTAACAAAACCCTAAGCATATTCACCAATTAATTAAGTAGAAGGTTTCAACACGGTTGTGTAATACAAAAGGCATGAAACAATTTTATTTACATCACATTAATATAATAAATTGGTTGGAGAAGCTCACTATCTCTTAGCTACTATTCTAATCAAGTATCATAGTGGCATCAACAAGCTTTGCTTAGGTTTACATCATCTTAGAATTGAAAGTGGAAGATAGATTCAACTCCTTTGAGAAGAGCACATGCGAAAGCTCTTGAGGATGAGTTGTATGTGTTTCTTCTCTATGTTGTGACTATCCATTTGAAACAACATGATAATGTTATAGCAAAAAAACTTACATGATTTTGTAATATCTCTTTAAGTATTCGTATTCTTAGACAAAGCTCAAGCTTAGAGGGTGGCAGTTGCATACTCCCGTCACTATGCTACGGTACGTGTTAGATTTGGATTCTTCGGTAGTGTAGGAGAGGTTCATCTTTGAATTAGTGAAAGTTGAAATTTCTATGGGTTAGTTAAAAAATTAAACAAAAATATACACGCACACAGTATGGAGGAGCCTCTGAATATTTCATCTTGACATCATTTTTTTCTGTTATGGAAAATATTTTCCTTTTATGTTCTTTCGGTTATACTTTTCTTGGCGGCTTGGCTAAGATCAAGTGTACCATCTATTCTTACCTTACCTTTCTCAGCATTTACGGCCTTTTGGCTAAGATCAAGGGTACCTTTCTCAGCATTTACGGCCTTTTGGCTAAGATCAAGGGTACTGTCTGTTCTTACCTTTCTCGGCATTTAGTCTAAGATCAAGTGTCCTATCTGTTATTATCATTTCTCTCAGTTATGGAAAGAATTTTCTGTTTATTTCCTTGTTGAACAGTCACATCATACAACAACATATTCCCATGAACTAGAAAAAGCATCCAACGGATTCATGGTAAATGTCAAACCCTTGGTTTAAGAGCCAGCCCAAGCATAGCATCGAGGTTTTAAAACCAATAAAATCACATCAAATTGTAAAAATACATACATGCTATTTAATTTTCTGCATAACAGATAAGATAAAAATCCGCAATCCAGGCAACGGAAAACAACAATCTATGCACAGGAAAGCGCAAAATACAAAATGAAAAGTCACGGAAAATGTAGATTTTACCATCCTTGGATAGGCCAGCGTCGATCCGGAAGCCATGAATATTTCTTCTTAACTTTGGCCTTGGTTTCCTGAAGCTCATACTTGCCAGTAATGACATCATTTTCTTCCAGACTCGACTGGTTTGCATATTTCCTAGGGTTTCTGCCATTGAAGGAGATGCTTTTGAGCTTCCTTTTCCAGAAAGAAGCACGAAACCCTTGGTTTTTGGAAAATTGCTTCGGTTTCTGGAACTCCGCCTCACGAAGCTCCGTTCCGAGGCCTTCGAATCGCATCGAGTGGCTCAGATTTTCGTACTTCGTGAATCGCAGACTTTCAGAAGTTAGGCTTTCGCGAAGAATCGAGGCAGACAAGTCTCGCGTCGACGCGGATCTTCGGCAACTCATGCTGCGCGCGATCTCCTTCAAATTCATGTTTCCTTCTGCGAATTGGCTAAAATTTCCACAACTAAGTTCTCCGCGAGTTTTTCCTCTACCGTTTCTTAGATCTTCAAAGTTTGTTTCCGGCGGAACTTCCTATCCTTCCTCTTTAACCAAACGTTCTGCAAAGTTGTCCTCAAAACTTTGCCCCGATATTCAAACTTTGAACTAAATTTCCCATCCTTCCTCTTCGACTGAAAATTGCATCAAAATTTCCTCAAACTTGTGGATAAGTTTGTCTATGCTTGGTGTTGTGCCCCTCTCAAATTCTAGCTGGGATTTCTGCAAATCATTCCAAACTTCTGTCCAAATTCACGTCGATCTTTCTTGCCTGGTAGCGTGAAGAATCGAGACTTTGCTTGTTCAAATTTGGGGGGGAATACAGTGGAATACAAGAAATCCGCTATTCGCTTGTAATTTCGCACATGGATCTCTTGCCCCTTAAGTAACAGCAAACGATGCATTCATTTTCGCAATTGGATGATATTATATTATTTCACCACTGCATCATAACGCAAAGGGAACCTTGGGTTTTTAATGAGCTTAGAATACGGATTATCTTTTGTGGTGCTTTTCATAAAAAAATGTTTTAAAGGTTGGTAGTGGTGGGCCTACGGTAATGACACTTTTAATTTTTTGAAGAACACAGGTGGATAATGGAGAATCATTGAGTTGGCTTGGAAATCTAAATTGTGGCAACTTGGGGGGTCAAATTTGAGTGGAGGCTCTTGAGAGTTGGTATGAAAAGGTGATGCATAATTATTTATCATATTTCGATGTTTGTGATGTTTGACTATTAGAGGTTTGTCTTAATCATGAGTATCCAAGACATAGTGGGTTGAACATGTCATTATTGATGTCATCATTACCTTTGCCTTTATTATTATTCTAGAGCCATTCTTTTTAATTTTGAATCAAGTTCCTATTTAAAAATAGAGTTGCTCCAATCGCCTAGCATTATCATTTTCCATGCGAGTTCAAATGCCTTGGTGACAAGTTGGTTTCTAGCCGTTAGCCGTGAGGGAGAGATCACATTGTTTAGTAATAAAGGAAAAATTAATGGTACATGATACTAATATATAAATGGATCTATTTTTTATTACATTATAAGTACTTGAATTTATTGAACTAATTTAGTTCAAGCTAATATCCAATTTAGTATATCATAACATAGTTCCTTAGAATCAAACTTATGACTTTAATGAACAAGTCAAACCTACCTTAAAAATATTATTTACCATTGTTAATCAAGCTTTATTCTTATAGTGATTGGAGAGAACCAAAATGTAGAAGCATCAAGTAGCACTAGTGGTAAAGGTGTTTAGGGAGGTCCTAGTGGTCATAGAAGGGAGGCAGGAGCATCGACCACCAAGGATAAGGTACTGCATGCAAATAAATAAAGCAAGAACTCAAACCTTAACCATAATATTGAAATAGGGTTCAAAATCAAAGGCTTATGGATTGTGAACATCCTATGTTGGTCTTTCGCTATGGAATTATTAGAAATGGCAAAGCTTGGAATCCTACTACCACTAGCAACATGGAAGAGGACTTGGTGGAATGCATAGAGAATGATTTTCAAACTAATAAATTAGCAAAGAAAGTCTGCATTTTCATTTCAAAAAGGATCATCGAAAGACAGGTTCAACGATACCAATACATCTTTATTGGCCCATCTTCTACCTAAGTGCCTTCTCTAGGGTAAATAACCTAGTAGGCACACTCTCAATGGCCTAAGTAGGCATTGAACATCACACCCCTCTAAAGGATCATGATGTATTATTTTCCTTTGATTTTGAGCAAGCGATGAGGGATGTGCTATTTCTAGGTCCTTAGCCATTCAAGGGTCATTTCCTTTTCTTGGAAAAATGGAGTCTTGTATTAACCACTTAGATAAGCAATATGATTGACTCGACATTCAATCCTTCCCCATATTGATACAACTACTGGGATTCTAATAGAATTTTGAGATAAAGACACTTATAGAGTTTCCAGTGGAACTTTGATATAAAGAGATGTTCATGTCAATGAGGAGAACTATTTGAGAACTTGATAGCTATGAATAACACCATTATATCTAAATCCCACCTTATTCTGCTTGCATATATGTCTATATGCTACCATATGTAGATGTGTGCATTGAGATTTGGCTAAAGCATGCTAAAGATAACTTTTTACAACCAAATGAGGGTATTAGTGCTTTGCAATGCTTTTAATGCTTTACACCAATATTCTAACATAGTAGTCATGTTCTATTTTCTAAATTAATTTTTGTACGGTTGATCATAATCTTTTATCCAAAGTTAAAACTTAGTCATCTACTTTTATTTGTTGTTAACATTAACTACTAGTAGTTAACATAACCACGAAACCAAACCTTTCGATAATCATGAAACCAAACTTTTGCCTATAAATTCATGAGTGATATGAAAGTGGACCTCTCTCAAATGATAGAAAAATCATAATAGAAACTGTAAAGAAAGAAATTAAATAATCCACATTGTTGAATCTTCAAATTGTTTAATTGCTTTTCTTTCATTATATCCCTAATTCCATATTATTTGTTTATTTTTGCATCTTGCAACTACCAAGAATGTTTGGTAGATTTCTCCTCTTGATAACTATCGTTGCCTCTACAACCATTTTACACAAAAGTGAAGTTTTTTGTAAAAGATTAGTCTAAAAACAATCTTTTGCACAACCATGACTTACAATGTTTCTATTGATTTTTTAAAATTTTAGAATATATTTCATTTGTTAAACTTCAAAAAAATCCTTCAACCTACTTAAAACAATGAATGCTTGAAGCAAGGATGTTCTGAAATTGGTTTGTATCGTAGATATGAAAAATGCCAAACATTTTTAATCCATTACATTTTTTGTAACTAGGTTTGAAATTTTAAAAAATAAATAGAATTTTATAAGCTAATAGATTTTATTTTTCATTATATCAAAATAATCTGAATTGCATTCTATTTTCAACATAGAAAAATGTAAATCATATGCACTATAATTTTAAAACCCATTTCATATTCACCATAATCTGAATTGTATTTGATTTTCAATGTAGAGAAGTTCAAATTCATCTACATTACTTTTCTAAATTTTAAACCCATTTCCTATTCACAACCATCTCTTTGGCCATTTTTCTTGTTGCGTTTATGTTGCTTACTTTCACATTTTTTAGAACCATACGTTTTTTTATATATACTTATCTTTGCACTTTCTATTGTGATTTCCTATTTGAGAAAAATCCACTTTTAAATCACACATGAATTTATAAGTGGAAGTTTGATTTCATGATTATGTTAATAGCATGTAGTTAATGTTAATAGAAAATAAAGATAAACAACCAAGTTTTGACTTCGGAAAAAAGATCATGACTACTATGTTAGAATAAAGGTTCTAAAAAATAAAAGTATAGGTCTATGTTAAAATACTTGAACTTACAACATGTAACACACAAATAATAGGCTTACTAGTTATACTCTCTTTGGCTATATATTAAGGGTAGAACAATTAAAAATTGACATTTTACAAAATTACAAAGTTATGAACAATATATTTTATAATTGGTTGTAATTTATTTAAAAAATAAATTTAGAAAAGTAAAGGAGATTGCTAGAACCAATTATATGTATCCCTATACTATACAATTAAGTAGATTTTTGGGTGGGGCTTGGGCCCTAGGGGGGAGGGATTTGGATTTGTCAGGGGGTGCAGGGTGGTAATTGTGTGTTAGACCCTCCAAAAAATGAACAATATATTTTATTTTATAATTAGTATTCCTTTATTAAAAAACATAATCATTTGAATAAAATGAGTGATTCCTAGGGGGTTCTAATAGGAAGTGGATAAACTCAAATCTCATTTCAAGAATGAGAAATGAGTCTTGCCAAAAAAGTGTATTTTGAAATCATGGTCTTAAGTAGGTGATGAGAGTAGGTTACTCTAGCGGTTACTCTAGCATTTATTCTAATTATTAGAGTAGTTACTCTAGCAGTTTATTCTAATTATTAGAGCAGTTACTTTAGCGATTTATTCTAATTATTAGAGCACTTACTCTAGCGGTTTACTTTAATTATTAGAGTAGTTGCTCCCAAGCCTATAAATACAGTGCCCAGGCGCACAATTGAAAAGAAGTCTTTTAGGAGTCAAGTAGCGAAACTCTTGCAATTTGTTTGAAAGTTAGAGTATTTTCAAAGTGCCTGCAGCAGGAGGTCTAAGTGTGGACGGATCTTTATTTGAGCATTTCTTTTATTTTATTTTCTTATGCATTTATTTTATTCTATTTTATTTTATGCACTTTACATTTATGTTATTAGCGTAGCAATTCATTTTGATCAATTAAGCAAATCGTTAAATTACACAAGCATGACCCCTTCGAGCATACACTATTTGCACTGATTCACGATGTGTACGGTAAGTGGGAATGGATGCTGATGTTAGGATTAGTTAGAACTTAGTTAATGAGTAGTTAAGTTAATTTAGTCACCTAGTTATCTCTCTCTTTCCCTATTAGCACAGGACATAAAAACATAAAAGATATAAAAATCATATGCCTCAAGCTTACTTAACCATACAATCGTGACAAACAAGTAAGTTTGGGAAGACAACGATCAATCAACCCATCCTTGTTCCACAAGGGCGCAAAAGCACTTAGTCCTTAGAATTCGACCGCATCATGCATGAAACGCTTGTATTCGTATGGTTGAGCGTAGGGGTACCTCGCCGCTCATCAATAGGAAACATTAAAATAACGAATTTAGAAAAGTACAGGAGATTGTGAGTAGAACATAATGATGGAAAGGGATGTGTGTTTTTTTTTGGGGGGGGAAGGAGGGGATGGGGTTGGGGGTGTGTCATGGAGGGTGTCAAACCTCAAAAAATGAATAATAATAAAAAACATTAGAGGTATGTTAGATTGTTAACATAGAAGAGAGTCTAAAGAAAAAGCCCATAGTTTTAATCATTACAACCAATCCTAAAAACCTCCTTTGTGGGGTAGGGAAAGGATCAAGCTTTGCCTTATTCAGAGTGCCCTTACGAGTTTCACTTTTGATTATAGGTTTTCTTGTAAAGAGATGGAGTGTACTTTCTCTAAAGACAAAAGAAAGCATCATTCAAAAATTATAAACAAATAACAATGTAAATTGAAAGTTTCCCTAGAGCATCCAAAACAAAACCAAAATAATAATAATCATCATCATAATACTATAGGAAACAAATTATTTCTAATATTGAATGAGCTTATTAGTTGAATTAATTATTCATCTTTTCTAAAAGTTGAACAACAAATTGGTTTCTGATGAGCCGCGATATCGCATCGGCCCCTACGATATCGTGTACACGATATCGCAGCCCGTCGCCAGTTCTATAAATAAGAGGCGGCTTTCCCTTGTTTCTCCATCTAGATCTAGACCTTAGCCAAACTATAGCAGTTTTACCATTCTAGAGTTAGAATAATTTCCATGTGCCTGCAATAGGAGACTCAAAGTGAACAGATCTTTATTCGAGCAAATTGTACATGAGCACACATTTGTGTACGAAAATAAAGACGAACTTTCTGATAAACCTTGCAGCATGTGGACTAAGCTAAATAGGATTTAATTATTGTTAAATGTTTAAATGCTTTCCTAGATAATTAAATCTCTCTCAACCCTCAACTCTCCTAGTTAAGTGCATTCAGTACGACCGCTTCGAGCATGTGTGTAACACTTGGTAACCCAGTAACGAGTAGTGTTTGGTAATCCTAGCAGCATTGCACTGGTTTAGGGTGTGTGCGGCAAGTGGGAATAGGTATTGGTGCTAGGAAAATTAGAACTTAGTTAGTGAGTAGTTAATGAAAGTTAGTCACTTAGTCTCTTCACCCTTTCCCTATTAGCATAGGCGTTAAAAAGATAAAAGATATAAAAATCACATACCTCAAACTTACTTAACCATACAACCATGAAAATATAAGTAAGTTTGGGAGGACAACGATTGATTAACCTTAAGTGTTCCATTAGGGAGCATAAGCACTTAGTCCTTGGAGTTCAACCGGATCACGCGTGAGACGCTTGTATTCGTATCGTTGAGTGTAGGGGTACCTCGCCACTCATCAGTTTCCTATAATATTGATTTCTTTCTATTTTGGAGGCTTAAGTTAGGGAAGCTTTTAGCTTATGTTGCTATTTATTTATTATTTCTAATTGATTCTTTATTTTATCTTCAGAGAGAATGTTATTCTTTTCTTTACAAGATACCCTTTAGTAGAACATAATTGTTACATATCTTCTGGAGGCTTTGTGTATTACATTGCGTTTATAGTTTATATATGTGTGTGTGGTCTTAGTGGGTCTTGGGGATGAGTTGGTTATGATAGCAATTCATATGTTATGATGCTTTAGTTCTCATTGTATGATTATGATATCTTTACATGCTTAGCTGACATGATTATATACACTAGCTCTATGAGATGTGTTAGGTAGGTGATGCAATTAGTAAGGATGGTGAATTGGGGGTGCAAGAGCAACAATTTAGTATGTGTTTATGTTTTATGTTTGATTTTGGTATTTATGCATTTGAATTGTAGAATTAAGTTGTGTGATGCTTGGATGTGATTTTGGCATGTGGGCATATAGTATGTTTGATATAGATCTTGTAGGTTTAAATAAATTTTGATTTGGGTTCTTGATGTGTTTGTTATGAATCTTTGAATGTTTAGACTATTAGATGTGATGAGCAGCAAAAGTGTTATGTTGATGGGCCCCCGTTGATGTGGCCTTGTTGACAAGGCCCTATTTACATGGTGTTGCCCTATCGATGTAGTGTTTGCTATGTCTACGGGGCCCTATTGACATAGTACTATAGAAAAAACTATAAATATGAGCTCCTAGCCATGTTTATGCATATAGAAGTCATAGTAGTAGTAGAGCTCTTGCAGTCTGTCCATTTGAAAGTTAGAATATTTTTTTGAGTGCCTGTAGCAGGAGTTAAAAAGTGTATGGATCTTTATTCGAGCATTGTTGTACCTGAACGACGCCAGTGTGTATAGCAATAAAATGAGCCTTTTGATCAAACCTTGCAGTACTTGGAATAGATTAATGATTTATTTATGCATTTATTATTTTCATGAAATATGCAATTAATTAAGATGAATTATACTTTAAGCAAATAGTTAATTAATTAAGCTAAATAGATTAAGTACATAAGTACGACTGCTTCGAGTGTAAACACATATTTGTTGGTTATCCCAGTAGTGTTATTGCTTGGTGTGCCTAGTAGCATAGCACTTGGTAACCCAGTGGTGGATACATCGGTTCAGGATGTGTACGGAAAGTGGGACTAGATGCTTATGTTAGGATTAGTTAGAGACTAGTTAAGTGGTTAAATTAGATTAGTTGTTAAATTATTCCATCTCTCTACTCTAAGCACCAAAGAACATGAAACACAAAACAATAAAAACCATATGCCTCGATTACACTTAACCATACCATGTGCATCACAAGTGTAATTGGGAAGACAATGAATGACCTTAGGGCAAGGTTCACTTCCTAGAAGACTGGTGTATTGGAAACTATAGAGTCCCCAAAATTTGATTGGATCATGCATGAACACTTCATGATTTGTATGGTTGGGCATAGGGGTACCTCAACCGCTCATCATTGGCGTCGTTGTCGGGGACTCTATTTGTTGAAACATGCGCTATCTAGGATCATTGAACATTATTAATATAGTGGGACAAACCCAAGGTCAACATCACTCTCACACAACATATAATTACAAAAGCACACAGATATTTTATTTTTTGCAAATGTCTTCTTCTTCTTGCAGGGATGAAGATGTCAAATCATTGATCCCACAATAGTGCAAGGTGGTATATACTCATCTAGATGAGTTTGTACCTAACTTCACCTTCATCCTACATCAGGATGAACAACTGTGATGGCGTGATATGAAGGGCAATAATGTAATGCCCCTTGATCAATCTATGCCTATGATGCTGCTTCAAACTCTTACAAAGTTAGGCATTCATGATCTTCAAGAGGAATACGTTGTGAATGGTTATGAAACTAGGGACTACCATCCCACTAACACACAACGAAGGAGAAATCAACACTAGGAGAAGCATCATGAGGTTGTGAAGGGGAAACAGTTCACCAATCCCTTGTTCTTGTTGAACCAACACAATAATGAGGGCCCTTTTTTTGAAGGTTCTCAATATGAAAACTCTCCAACCTTGGTTATTGATGATGGGGGTGTGAACTTGAATCTATATTCTACTATTAACATTCCAAGTTTAGGAAAAGATTGCATTCAAGGTAGGAGCTCAGGCAAGCATCAAGATAATAAGAAATCTGATCAACATGGTTGTGAAAATCGAAGGGGAGTTGGCAGACATCATGGTGCTGGCAGTCCTCCTCCCTCTTCACCATCTTCATATGCATCCTCTTCTTCCTCTTCTTCTAGTTTTGAAAGACGTCATAGAAAGAATAACCATGATGGAGGTGCTCAATGGGACAACAATACCAATCACCAAGCCTGTAATGAACAAAGGGGTAACAAAGGACATCATCCGCGACAATAAAATAATGATGATGATGATCCTTTTTTGGCAACTCAAGGCATGCTTACCATTGTAGGGGTAGTTAAGATTCCAACTAGGCATTTGAAAGATAGTCAAATCAAGTGCTTAAACATGAATAATATCCCAAGATTTGAGGGGGGATATAACTCTGATCCACTAACACATCTACAAGCTTTTTACAATGCGTGTGCCTTGGAAAACATTTAAAATGATTGGTAGAAACTCAAACTCTTCCCAAGGATACTCATCAAGGAGGCTGAAAGTTGGTACTAGTCCTTAGAGTTGGAATCTATCTGCTAATGGAGTACAATGCTTGAGCTATTTAATGACAAATACCAGACGTACTCCAAAGTGTCTAATCTGAGAAGGAAAATCCAAGGCTAGAAATCAGTAACACATGAACCCTTGGATGCCGTCATGGGTAGATATTTTTCTCTCTTACATCGATGCCATAGCCATGCTTATTCTTAGAGTGAATAACTCTGCCACATCATAGATGGGCTTAGAGCAAAAACCAGAAGAACTCTTGGGGTTTATGCGCAATGGATACTATATGAACTAAGAGCTCATTAGATAAAAAGGCTAATAGAGCAGGTAGCAAAAGAAGAAGGTGAGTTGCCAAAAAGGAAAAGTGTATAAGAATATAATAGGGATCCTTCCATTAGGAAAAGGGACGTTTGATTCTGTGATGAGGAGGAGTCACCACTCAATGAAGTGGTGAACAAGAAAACCTTGCCCATCCAAAAATGTATTTCTAATATTTTGGCAAAGGTTGATAAATTATGGAAATATTTGGATGAAAAATTCCAAATTTCTATGAAGATTGTTGAAGCATTGAAAGATTAAAATAGTGATCATGACCATAGGAGGTGGAAAAAAGCTAAATGTGCCTACTAGTGAGGTAAGGGAAAAGTTGCTGCAATAGAAGAAGTTGTGGAGATAAACTCTGATGATGATGTTGGATGTGACATTTTTCAATATGAGCATCCTAAGGGATGTTGCTTTATGGTGTAACACTTACAAGAGTTTCAATTATACACATTGAATCCTTGACTAGCAAGGAGGCAAGCACCTAGATGATTGCCTTATCCTCAAGGCAATCCAAGGCAGTTCCACTTGCAACATCAAGTTTACTATCCAAGTGGGGCTCCACCACAACCATATGAATAATATTAACAATGGTACCACCGAAAATTGTGGGAAATGCCACTACCAAGACAATAACACCCTTATAGGCAATCAGATCCATACAGGTACTATGTTTAGCAACCCATTTCTCCATGAAGCTCTACAAGCCACGCATCATTCTAGCATCACTATTACCCTCCAAAGTACCATCAAACTCATTCACCATCTACTCAAGGGGAGCATCCATATCCTTACCACCCTCCACATCCATCTTCACACATCCCTCTAACCTCAACCCAGTTACCTCATACTCCATCCATGTAAGGTGAAATTCCCCCATAGCTGCAGCGATGAAATTCTACAAGGGTTATACATTTATAGTTGGCTTTCCAGCTAAGTGGTTCAGATAATCATTCTAGGAAATAACCATTTTTCTAACCCAACAGTCCTCCAAAACCTTCACAACCTAATGTGGTTGGTCACCCTGTATCTCTAACACCCTCATCCTTTACATCAAGTACATTCAAGTGTCCTTCAAACCAAACACTACCTCAAATCTTTACTATGATGCTGATGAACCATGATATCGGGGCTGCAATATCACATCCACAATATCAAAGCCCACCATGCAATGTTGGATACCCGATATCGGGACTTGCCTCCTTACCTATAAATAAGAGGTGGGCACACTTGGTTTTGTAATTAGTTAGTTAGTCCCTTAGCCAAACTCTTTCCTTTTCTTTCTCCCAAAGTTAGAATTATTTCTACATGCCCGCAGTAGGAGTCATAGAGTGAATGGATCTTTATTCGAGCATTGTGTACCTAAGCACACTTTGTGTACGGCAATAAAGAAGAACTTTATGATAAAACTTGCAGTATCCAGAATAGATTAGTTAATGTTAATTACTGTTATTAATTGCTTTCTTAGTTAATTAATGCTCTCTCTCACCCTACAACTCTCCTAAGTAAATACACTCAATACGATCACTTCGAGCATGTGTGTAACACTTGATAACTGAGTAAAGATTAGCGTTTAGTAATCCCAGTAGTGTTGCATTGGTTTAGAATATGTACAGAAAGTGAGAATGGATGCTGATGTTAGGATTAGTTAGAACTTAGTTAATGAGTAGTTAAGATAAATTAGTCACTTAGTTATCTCTCTTCTCCCTTATTAGCATAGGACATAAAAATATAAAAGATATAAAAATCATATGCCTCAAGCTTACTTAACCATACAATGGTGACATACAAGTAAGTTTGGGAAGACAACGATCAACCAACCCATCCTTATTCCACAAGGGTGCATAAGCGCTTAGTCCTTGGAATTTGATTAGATCGTGCGTGAAATGCTCATATTTGTATGGTTAAGCGTAGGGGTACCTCGCCACTCATCAGATGTTAACTTTGCTATTTTTTATTGGATCAAGGTTGGCAACCTTCCCACAAAAATATTTAACTTGGGAAGTCATCTTATTTACTTGCAGATCATTGGACATGAGCCATGCAAGGCTCTTCTTGATTTTAGTTCTAGTGTCAATCTCATCTTCCATGACATGTACAAGGCCTAGAACCTACCACCACTCAAGAAGAGCAATATCCATCTAGAATTGGCAGATGAATCAATCACTATTCCTTTGAAATTAGTGGAGGACATTGTGACTACAGTTTGTGGGTGGTCCTATCTTGCCGATTTTCTAGTGATCAAAGTTGAAAACTGCAAAGGTGACTTCCCCATCACTATGGGAAGGGTGTGGTTAAGCACTATTGATGTAGGAATGGGCATCAGGGACCTCTCCTTGGAAGTCTCCAAGGAAAATGAATTTTGGATGACTAAGAAGAAGCATGTTCCATGCATCGCGTACAATGATAATGGATGCAATTGCATGCAGAAAATCTGGTCCATTAAAAGTACATTCATCAAAGCATGTAATTAGTGTGCATAAGAAATAGATATCCAAAGGTTCCTGTACATAGAAGCCGTAAAATAGAAGAGCACCCAATGGTTGATAACTAACTCAGATAGCAGCACATTATGCATGGAACCAATTGAGAGCTTGACATGTGCCTATGTCGAGGGCATGGATGAACTTGAGCAAGTTCATCACCAACTCTTTGATGATGAAAATGATGATACCTATTGGGGAGAGTTGGTAATCCATGAAAATTTGAAGCAGGAGCCCTTAGAGCTGAAAACTCTACTAGCCAGTATGGAATATGCATTTTTAGATAATGGAAAATTGGTTATCATCAATGCAAATCTTTCTCCTGAAAAAAAAGGCAAGCTATTGCAGATGGTCAATAAATGGCTAACAACCTTTTCTTGGTCATATCTTGAGCTGACTGGAATTAATCCATGGATATGCCAACATTGTATTTACACCAACCCGACCATGAAGCCAAGAAGATAGCTATAGAGGCAATTGAATCCTATATTAAAGAAAATCATCAAGGAGGAAATAGAACAACTCCTCAAGGTGGGGTTCATCTATCCCATCATGGATAGTGAGTGAATTAGCCCACTCATAATTGTGCCAAAGAAAGGTGGCAAGTGGCAGCTCTACATCAACTTTAGGCCATTGAATATGGCAACATTTAAAGATCATTTTTTGTTGCCATTTGTGGACTAGGTGTTGGACATCATTTCTAGGCATTACTATTATAGATTCTTGGATGGTTATAGTGGCTATAACCAAATCCAAATTACATTAGAGGATCAAGCCAAGACAACATTCATGAGTCCCTTAGGGACTTTTGCATATTGCAAGATTCCATTTGATCTATGCAATGCCCCTGCAACATTTCAACTCCTGGTCCTTAGTATTTTCCAACAATAGATTAGTAGTGGGGTAGAAGTCTTTATGAATGACTTCTCTACCTATGGGGCTACATTTGAGCAAGCCATAGATTGTCTTGAGGAGGCATTGAAAAGATGTGTTGAAATCAACCTTAGGCTAAATTTGCAAAAAAGCCATCTAATGGTCCAGGATGGCATAGTACTAGGGCACCAAATTTCATAAAAAGAGATTGAGGTAGACTTGGAAAAGATAAGGGTCATCCAATGAATCACACACCAACTAGAGACAATCAAAGATGTCCAATCATTCCTTTGACACACTGGCTACTACTGACGATTTATAGAGAGTTTCTCTAAGATTGCAAAGCTATTGGTTAAGCTTACAAAGAAATATGTTCCGTTCATATGGACCAAGGAGTGTGAACATGCATTCCAACAACTCAAAGACAAACTTGTGGAAACTCCAATTCTATGGGCACTAGACTGGTCCAAACCATTTTACATAATGACGGATACATCCAATTATGCCTTGGGAGTTGTACTTATGTAATTAGATGATAAGAAACATCCATATTACATCCATTGTATGAGCCAAAGAATTGTGGATGCACAATTGAATTACACCGCAACTAAGAAAGAACTAATGGCAGTGGCATTTGCTCTTGAAAAGTTCAAGCACTATGTGCTTGGCTATAAGGTGTTTATGCACATAGATCACAATGCTATTCACTTCCTAATGGATAAGCCAAAAATGATCCCCTATATCATACAATGGCTTGTGATCTTGTAGGAATTTGATCTCACAATGATAGATCGGAAAAGGATTGAGAATGTGATCATTGACCATCTCTCTCGGTTAAGATGGGATAACAAAGAGGAGGAGAGCCCACACTCTGATCAATTTCTAGATGAACTCCTCTTTACAGGAGCAAGAAATAACCAAGTGCCCATAGAAACAAAATGGTATGATGGCATCCTCACTTACCTTCTTACTCAGGAGATGCCACAAGGTTTGGACTTTAGGAAGAAACAACAGTTTCTTCATCAAGTGAAGTACTTCATAGAAATTAATGATATCTTTACAAGGTGTGCGTCGATACCCTGGTTCACTGGTGTGTCCCTGATGCAGATCAACTACGCATTTTCCAAGATGCTCACAAAGGCCCTTGTGAAGGCCACTATGTTGGGTGCTGCATGGCCATAAAAATCTTGATGGCAAGTTACTATTGGCCTACAATCTTTAGGAACGTCCACCAGTTTGTCCAATCTTGTGTACACTATCAATGAAATGGTGGGATGACCACATGAATGGAGGGTCCTTAACAGTGGATTCAACCACTAGAATCCTTTGACATATGGGGCATGGACTTCATGGATCCCATCACACCCATGTCCAATGGAAAGACATATATCATCGTAGTAGTCAACTACTACACTAAATGGGAAGAAGCAACAACCATCATCAACTGTACATCATCTATTGTTGCTAGATTTGTACAAAAAAATTCTGTAAACAAGTTTGGGATGCCACATGCACTAATTTCTAATAATGGAACTCATTTTACATGTGCCACTTTTCGAAAACTTATGCAACGTTTAGGGGTTGAACATAAATTAACAACACCCTATCACCCCCGAAGCTAACAGTCATGTAAAGGTAACTAACAAGAAGATCACAAAGATCCTAAGAAGGACCATAAGCAAATATAGGAGAGACTGGAGCACAAAACTTAACGATGTCCTCTGGGCCTACTGCTAAGCATGGATACTCCCTATTGGCTACTCTCCCTACAAGTTAATGTATGAAAAATTTCCAATGCTCCCAATTCAATTTGAGCTCTATACACTCTTAACAACCTGTGAACTGAATCTTGATCTAAGCCTAGCATAGAAAGAAAGATTGATCAACTTGAACATGCTAGATGAAATCGATTAGTGGCCCTATCTTTGAATGAAGTACACAAGGCATTCAATTGATGATGACATGACCTGAGAATTTGAAAAGTAAAATTTCAACCAGGAGATAAGATTCTCTACTAGAACCCCACACATGTACCCTAAAA
Organism: Gnetum montanum; assembly: GCA_015680685.1. NCBI lineage: Eukaryota > Viridiplantae > Streptophyta > Gnetopsida > Gnetales > Gnetaceae > Gnetum > Gnetum montanum. The sequence continues at coordinate 291,474 of MNCI01020185.1, read as the reverse complement.
AATAAAGTTCCAAACATTGTGGTAAGGACCTTATATAATTGATGAAACCTTTCCTTTTGGGATCATGACCATATACAAACTTGAGAGCCCAAATAAAAAGTAGTTGATTAACATCCAACAAGTGAAGCTTTTCCATGAGCCCAAGCAAGCTAGTGTAACAGATACCTCAATGAATGGACAACCATGCTCAATTTTTTGAATCTCCTCCTTCCAACTCAGTCGTAGGGGAGATGGCCATCCATGCTAATCATCCATATGGCTCCTTAGTTTTTTTTATTTTTTATTTTCCATGTTTTTGATTTTATAATATATTTATTTCACACCTTTTCTATTTTTAAAATTTTTTCTATTTTACACCATTTTTTGTTTTACACCATCATTGGTACATTTAAATATTTCTTGAATCTTTTAAACTTTCTTATATATTTTACTTTGTTTTGTTTGAGTGTGATTTTCAAGTTTTTGCTAATAAAATATGCTTTGTGCCAATAGGACACAGTGGTGCTGTAGCTACTATTAATGGTGGTTTGTGCTTAATGTTTTATTTGCTAATGTAGGATTTCTATTTTTGAATTTTTGTACCGATGGCTCAATCATGGTTTCTTTTTTATGGAATAGGCAGTGAGTTCATGACATCCACCCATTCACAAACTCTATGGTTTTCCTTGTTTTGAAAGTTTGAGGTTCCTTTCATTAACTAAACTTTTAATAAATTGATGACCTTGGTAGTTTTTGAAATTGCAAAGGATTCAAAGGTTTGTATAGGATGTGACTTTAATGGAACTCAATATTCTTTGTACTCTTCTACTTGCTTGGGTACTTGAGTGTTTTTCATAGACTTCTTACCATTTCATGTCATCCAATAACAAGGAAAGGAACCTCAAACTTTCAAAACAAATAAAAACAAAGAGAAAAAATAAAGTCTTTGCATGGTGTAGTTCCCATCCAAAAAGAGAAAAAAAAAATAAATAAAAACAAACAAAGAAAAAAACACATGATGGGAATTCAAAACACACCCCTTAGAGACATAAACAGGCTACAAGCACTAGTTATGGGACTAGAAAGATATGTTACCCATGCCTGAAGGTCCCCTCTAACTAAGGCCCTGTCTCACTTCTTACTCTTTCTCTCTCTTTATAGAATAGTTGTTGTTCTATGGGAGCACTCTTGTGTCTCGAGAGGGTAGATTGGTCTTACAGTGGTGATGTAAAGTCACTGAAAGGGGTTGGTTTTGGTCTAGACTAAGAATGGATCTTCTCAGGTCATTTTAAACACAAAACTCCACAAGGGACTTCTTATGACCTCAATTTAGAATTCCATTCCACCTTCTCCATCATCCATCTATGTTGACTATAACTCACCTAACTGTCAATGTCCATGTTCTTGATTTAATATCTTGGTCTGACATACTTGAATTCTTAGGTAGACTCTTCCAGATTTTGGTCCTTATCTTCCATTGATCATTAATCACCTATGGGGCCCATGAACTCCTTAGGTTGAGGTTATACAAGGGTAAACAGGGCATGTTCCTACTATAAAGATGACCCACTTGCATATCTCCTGGTTGAGTTTGTTAAGCACCTTATGCTTAGACATTCTCACAATCAGAATCTTTCGTACATCCATCTTCTACATTAGACCATGTGCTCCTTTATATTTTTTTTTTGATAAACATGTTCTCCATAGAATTTTTCAATTTTGAGCATTCAAAGATCCTCTTCAATGATTTTATCATATTCTTGGCTTTTCTAAGATTTCATGGATCCCAACTTCATTGAAAAATTCCTTGTACTTTTTAAGATATTCAAATTTCAAAAATTTGCCTATGGGACCCCATCGACGGAGTAGACCCATATACGAGGCCCCATATATGGGGCCCTGTCGACGTAAGGGAAAAATACTATATATAGGTGCAACCCCACTTGGAGGTTTTTACATTTTCTTATAAACACCAAAGGAGTTTTTCAAATTTTTAGAGCCCAGAACATTCCAGAGCTCATCACTTTCTAACTGTTTATCCAAATCATTTCGTTCTTCAACCTTATAGCTATTGGAGGTAAGCTCTTTGTCGTGGGGGGCCACAAATGTGCCCTTTTTTATAGAAAATTTTTCACCATTTTTATAACTCCCACAAGGGTTTAACTAAGAAATCAACCCTTAAACACTAAATTACAAGAGTTAAACCTTTCCAACAATCTTTGATGACATCTACAATAAATAATTAATAAAATAATCAATCTAACATAGTCCAGTTGTAGCCAAAGTGTAACTAACTAACAAGAAAAGATATTCAAATATTTAAAGTTACACATTATATCTACTAATCCATGGATGTGTTATGACTACATATGGCACCAAAGGGAAAGCACACACAGGAAGCAGGATCATCTCAACCAAGGGAGAAATGGCCTAGAATAGGAAGAGGCCAAGAACAGGCCCAAGAAAGACTACTTGCAACCCATGCCACAGGTCCTCTTAGGAAAGAGGTAGAAGTGGAATCTATTAGACATATTCTAGAACCAATAGTAGCAAAAAATCACTCCCATTAAGATGATGTACCAGCACCACAATCAAATCTATAGGTGACCTTGATAGAGGCTTGCTTGAATTAGATCAGATTGTGAGAGGTCTAGAAAACACTGCTCTAGGAGTTAAACTTTGGCCCATTCCTATAGTAATCACCAAAAGAAGTGCAAGAAAAACTAAAGGCCTCTCCCATGTGGCCAATCATCACTTTCACCAGGGAGTGATACATAGGAGAGACATTCTTATTCTAGAACAACAAGTAGCTTAGATCAATAGTAAAAATTAAGGACATCTCAGTGTCCTACTTGGCATAGGCCATTGCTACAATGCTTGGGTTGCTAGAAACAAGGGCAAGCCTTACTGAGATTCCAATGTAGGCAGATCCCAACATCAAGAAAGAATGGGTTTGGCGGTGCTATGGTGTTAACTGCAAGGAGTTTGGTGCACTCACACTGGTAGAGAGGATCCACTACAAGATCGTGCTCTTTCATCTTAATCCCACGGTGAGGCCAAGCAAAATCACCACCTTCTTTGCCCGAGCATGCATTACTCTGAGTAAAAGATTCCCTGTAAACCTTCCATAGCTGATATATCTAGAAATGGAGAAGTGATTTAAAGAAATGCCTCATCAAGAAACTTTGTCAAAGGGGAGGAATAGCCGATTACACCAATGATGTAGTCAGGCATGAGACATGGCCCAGACTCCTACGGGAGGCAGCAGTGGGGAATTTTCCGCAATGGGTAAAAGCCTGACTGAGCAATGCCGCGTGAAGGCAGAAGGCCTACGGGTCACCAAAAATGATACAAAAAATAGTATTATTTTGAATTGAAAAAAAAAGCAACAAAGCCCTTTATCGGGGTTGAACCGATGACTTACGGACCACCAACTGGGCAAAAATGATGAAAGATAAGATGTCTGCAATGACTATCCAAGAAAAGGAGCAACAATTACCACCTCCACCTGCCACTTAAACAATCGTGCCAAATATCGCTACAACTACCCAATGGTTGAGCGAATCTAGAGAATGGCTCTTGAGTGAATAAGAGCAAAGAATAGGCATGAGTGGTAAGGACCCATCCATGTACAGACCAACAATGAATCACCTAAATGGGATGGCTAGGACAATCATCTTGATGGGTGGAGGTGGATCAATTTTCTCAACCCAAAGAATGCAGCTACCTGCGAGGTCGAATCTGAGCACTAAAGAGGTCATAGTATCTCTCATAGAACAACAGCCACTCCCAGAAATCTCTGAAAATGCTGTAACTTTCTTGGTGCACTTGGATAAGGATGAAGGGGCAACTATATTGGTGATGCAGCACCAGGGGCAGGAGACTACAACAGAAGTGGTTGCTGACCGTAGTTCTGAAACACTCAACGCACCTGCGGTATTTGCACTGGACATCACTGCACTCAAAGATGTGTAGACATCTGCAGGGACCACAACCAGTAAAATAAATGTAGCATAGCACAAAGATCTATTGGATTGATTGGTGAAAACTAGACAATTGCTTCCGAATGTCTTTGACCTTTCGAATAATATTACTACAAACCAGTCAGAGCTATTAGAGGCAAGGGGCAAGAATATCATCTTGGAGGGGCAACTTGAAACAACTAAGGAACTAAATAAACACTTGGCTACAGAAGTTGCTGAGTTAAGAGCCTAGATTACCAACCCCACATTTCTCAAGTTGGCATTAACAAGAGATGAAGTTATTGAATAACTCAACACCAGGCTAAAAGGGGTTGAGGGTGCAATGGAAATGATGGTGTTCTACCGATCCTTGGTAGAGGCCACACAACATAAGATTCATAAGTCCTTGGATCAGACCCACTAGGAGAATGTACAATTAACCATAGAGAACCATAACCTGCAAAATGTTGATGAGTATAAACAACAATTAACCAATTTCATCAATCAACAACAGGAGCAACTGGCCAGAGCAAATAGAGGACTAAGAAGATTGGTAGCAAAAAATAGAAATCTCTCCATGGAGGAGGTTTGTGCCCTTGGCTAGAAAATTGCAATCAAGGTAGCTTCTTGGAAATCAAAAGCTCTTAAATTTGAGAAATTTAAAAATCATTACAGAGAATAGGTCAATCTACAAAAGGAAGTAAATGAAAAACACATTGAGTTGGCAAAGAAAAAAGTGAATGATGCCCTCGAGCAACTCCAGCAAGGAAAAGAATTGCGGTAACCCATCATTGATGGAATAGATGCCTACAACAAGGCAAAAATTTGCACAAAGGAGTTGCAGATTGAGGAGATGTTAGAATACATGGAGCTCACCAATCTCTATTACATAAATATGGCCATGAACATGGTCAAAACTGGAGAAACATGTGGCCAATTCGTACTTGTTGTACAAGGCCAAGTTCAAGCATCATAAAGACACCAAACAAAAGCCTGCAATGGTAAACATTGAACTCAAAGTTCTCAAGGCATGATTCACTAATCAATGATCAACTACTAAGAACCTAGCCAAGAGGATGAAAGACTACAAGGAGTTGCAAAATGCAATCAGGATGTTCAATATCAAACGCACACAATTCGCTACTTGGTTTATCAATGTGAAGGAGATGTTCCTAATAATGGCCTGTCCATGGGATATTTCCATTCCAGCCCACATTGGTGATTCCACATGGACTATGAATGATCCCTGGAGCAAGGAGAAGAAGATGAAGATATTACTAGATGGCTTTCGCCTTCCACCAGGGGTTTGCAATAGCAGTAGGACATCCACAGCTGCCTCATCTATTGCACGTGCTTGAAGCCAGTGAAGGTCCTTCAAAACCTTAGGAGCCTCCACCACCTGGGATTATCTGATCTTCTCCACCACCTTCATGCCACTAGAGGATGTGCTATCCAATTTTTTTGTAGTCATGTAATGGTGTTCAATTTTGTGTTGTGAACACCACCATTTTTTGTAATTTGTTGATTTGTACACTTAGACACTCAATTTTATTATGTCAATTTGTTATGTCAAGAGTTAATCAATTATTCCATGCCTTCCCAATTTTGTAAGGGAACTTGTGGATAAGGTTTTCATTCATTCGTGGGGGTATGATGAGTGTCAAAGTGTCACATTGACAGGCCCCTGTCGACAGGGCCCTATTTACATGATGTTCCCTCATTGACATGGCCCTGTCAATTATAAATATGAGCTCCCAGCCATGTTTATGCATATAGAAGTCATAGTAGTAGCAAAAATCTTGTAGTTTGTCCACTTGAAAGTTAGAAAATTTCTCTAAGTGCCCATAACAGGAGTCAAAAAGTGTACAGATCTTTATTTGAGCACTATTGTACCTAAACCACACTAGTGTGTACAACAATAAAACAAGCCTGTGATCAAACCTTGTAGCACTTGGAATAGATTAATGATTTATTTATGCATTTATTGTTTTCATGAAATATGAAATTAATTAAGATAAATTAGACTTTAAGTGATTAGTTCATTAATTAAGCTAAATAGATCAAGTACATAAGTATGATCGCTTTGAGCATAAACACGTATTCGCTTGGTAATCCAAGTAGCATTATTGCTTGGTGCACCTAGTGGTGTAGTGCTTGGTCACCCAGCAGTGGATACATGGGTTTAGGACGTATATGGAAAATGGGATCAGACGCTTATGTTAGGATTAGTTAGAGACTAGTTAAGTGGTTAAATTAGATTAGTTGTTAAATTATTTCATCTCTTTACTCTTAACACCAAAGAACCTAAAACACAAAACAATAAAAATCATATGCCTTGATTACGCTTAACCATACCATGTGCATCACAAGTGTAATTGGGAAGAGAACAAACGACCTTAGGGCAAGGTTCACTTCATAGAAGACTAGTGTACTCGAAACTATAGAGTCTACAAAATTCGACTGGATCGCGTGTGAACGCTTCATGATTCATATGGTTGGGTGTAGGGGTACCTTGATCACTCATCAAGGTGGTAGAGAAAAATAGAAAATGGACTTATGAAAATAATATATTAAATTTGATTTTACAAGTAATGTATTATATTGATTGAAAAGTTAAATATGTAAGAAAAGTAAATGTGACATGTCTATAAAGTTTATATACTTTATATACAAAAATCATATAATATATAACTTGAACTTTCCCACATTTTCTTTCTTCATTAGGTTGGTTAAGAATTTGGGTTTTTTGTTTTGTCTAAGAAAAACCAATTTTGCGCATGTTTTTTATCAGTTCTCATGTTTTTTCATATTTTTGGTGAATTTTGGCTTTGGCTTGGATTCGAAATTGATGCAGTTGTATATACAAGGGTTAGGAGTTGTTTGGAAAAATAGAGTCTTAACACCTTTTTGAGGGTTTTATGCTAATTTAAAAATTTTAGCTTCGAAAATTTTAATTGTTAGATTGTCTTTATTTTTTCCTTGTGTTTTTGTGTTGGATTAGTGTACATGATCATGCCATATGGGCATGTGATGCAAGTAAGTTAAGGATTGAGTTTTGAGTGTATGGTTTTGTAGATTGCCAAATTTATGATTATGTTTTGCAGATTGTGCATGCTCTAGTATGTGATGCATTGAATTTCTTGAGAACTATGGAAATTAGTTGTAATGTTATAGTGATTAGTGTAGCTTTGGTAATATGTGTTTTGAGCATGGTTTTGATTCTATGTTCTTGAGAATTTTGGTTATATCTTATGGTAATTAAATATCATTATTTTATTATGTTATTAATAAATTTTAAATGTACATAACTTTGTCTCTAAAAGCTTGATCAAGGTAAAATTGGTGTTGTTGGGATCATCTTTTCACGTACTCTATAATTATTAAATTTATTTAATCTTTTAGCAACTTTGTTTTTGGAGGTTACATTAGCGATTATTTTTACCAAATTATATGTATTCAAATATGTATACTAGTAGTAAGAAATGTGGCTATGTCATGTTAGGCTAATGTCCTCCTAAAGTATATGTGACTATTAAACTTAGATACATATGGTCATGTTATTTATTGGACTTTGATGTATTGTGATTATGACATGTAATGGCTTAAACTAGCTTGGATTGGTCCATGTCTTCTTATCAATGCTTATAGCAATCATTGGTGGGTGGCACTAGCATGAGGGTGTAGACTAGTCGGTGCATCTTAGAGGTAGTCGTAAATTGGCCTCCACTACAATGCATCAATGATTCTCATGTCTCAAATCTCATCTTGGAAGTGGGAGAGTGTAGGTATATTCATCCCTACAACTAGCACATGACATAGGTGTATACATCTCTATAGCTAATCCTCCAGAATGCTAGTCATTATGTGTCATAGGTTAACCCTAGAACTAATCAGATAAATAAAACAGCAATTAAAGACTTGTAGGCAAATGATTGATTATGAGTACTTATGAAAATGCTACACATGCCACACTAAGTGCAGATATGCCAGCTGGCTACATGGGTTATGTGTATATGTTAGTATTGCTTTATGAATCCAAATAGTGGTAAATGTGTGTTGTAATTGATCTATTAATATGTTGAACTGTGTAATTCTTGATTGTATTGTGTAAATACAAATGTATGGGTATGACTGTGACATCACATGTGGTTGTGTGGTAGGCATGTGATGCCATGGGAATATGATTGATTATGTGCAATAGTTGTTATGTTTGTGACTATCTATTGGCTAAGTGTTTATTTCAATATGGAATATGTCATTACTATGCATGGCATTATGTATACATGTGATGCTTAGAGCATACAAGACTCATTGTTGATGCAAGTTTCTTTGTACCCCATTCCTCTCCTCCAATTCAGCACTTGTTGGCCATCCAATTGGGGAAGTATAAGGCTTCCCATTTAGTTTTATACTGATATTATTTATTAACAAGTGATGAATCCATGGATATAGAAGAACATTAAGAGGGCTAATTTTTGGTTTTGTTTTTGGATACAAATTTGAGATTAATATCACTATACTTTCAGTTGCGTAACTCACTAACTATCATGATTGGTGTTGCAAATGAAACATGTGTTGAACTGTCCATGGTATTACTACTCATCATTGTGGGATGCTAGAAATTACATAGAAATCTACCATTTAAACAATGACTAGCTTAAGTATGATGTGATATTTCTTCATGACTAATATCTAATATAGATTTACTTTAAGTGAATATTAACATCTTCTATACTAGTTATTTGAATGATAAAGGTCAACAGTAAATCAAAAGATTTTTAAACTTGCAAAGTTAAGCAAGTTGTTTATCAAGAAGAGATGAAAGAGATTATGAGGCAAGCAACAATATGGCAACATTAATTACAGTAGTCTAGAAATCTTAGCACTTGACTTAATATTACTTAATATTTATCATTTTGATATTTCCAATGAAGATGTAGATGGTGGAAAGAGCATTCTCCTAAGCTAAGCTTCTTGTGGTTCCGTACCATGGAATCCAATTTCTATGTAATACTAAACATTCCTGAACTAGACTTCAAGGATGTCAAATTGGCTTTAGCAAAATCATGCATTCTTGTTTATGCCCTTGATGATACATCATACAACTATGTAACATTTACAAAATTCACACCTTTTTTATGAAACACTTAAAGAGTGCATACGTTTACAAAATACAAGTAGAATTTGTTTCTATCATAAGTGCTAAACATAAGTGCATAATTCTTAATCATCATCATCTTAGCCTTATCCCAACAAAATAGGGTTGGCTACATGAGTTCTTTTTTACCATTCAACTTTATGAATAGCTAGATTTTGTTTATTTGTAATTTCTTTGGAACATCTTCAATTGTTTTTCCCATATCTTTTTGTCTACCTTTAGGTGGTTTTTTTGGAACACTGATATAGCAACTTTTTTCTATAGGCTCATTATCTAATCTTTTTTGTACCTGCCCAAACCATTTAAGATGCCATTCTTATAACTTATCTGAAATAAAATCCACTCCAAGTCTTCCTCTAATGTTTGTATTGTGCAATTTATTTCTTCTTGTAACATTCATCATCCATTTAAACATTTGCATTTCTACCATGCTTATTTGCTATTCATAACTCTTTTGTACTACCCAATATTCAATGCTATATAAGATAAGGCCTAATTAGTATCATGTATAAAAGTGCATAACTCTTGATATATTTTTATTTTACTTTTACATTTAGCATTGTAGAGGAGATCTTTCAAAGGTGGAAATAGTCTTATCTAGAGGAAATAAAGGACGTCCTCAATTGCACAATTACAATTATTAATGAAATCGCATTAGAAGCCAACTAAAAGCAAGGATATGACATGAAATTTAATATCAAAAAGACAGTGAGGAGTTATTAGCTATCATGATTTGCTATTATCGAGTATCCCCTTGAATCTTCCATATTTACCTTGCCATGTTGATGTTAGTGGTGAAAACTAGTACAAGCATATCTTCAAGAAAGTAGGTGGAATGAAACAAAGTACATCCCATCATTCGAAGAGTATGTTAACAAGAACACTTGCTCTTCTACGACAAGTCTTATTATTGTCAATGCATTGCTTTTCATGGATGCAAAATTAATATGTAAGGTCATATGATGCAAAATTCTTTAGTTGGTAGGTCTTGATTAAAGGCTCTTTGTCTAGGAAATCTTGCCAAAATTTCACATGAAATGGGACTATGATTGATGCCCATCCCTAAGTACTTATGACTTGGAGTTTCTAGATCAACTACCAAAACTTGGAAAATATTTTCTACTAAATCTTGTCTCTTAAGCTTTTTGTGTAGGTACTCCCTAATTATCAAAAACCATTTTGACAGTATCTTCATTCAACTTCTCCTTAGCTTTTATTACCTTCGTAAGCTTCTTATAACTTAGTTTATCTATGTTGATATCTCTGTAATGCCCAATATCTAATGTTATGATCTCTTATTTTCTTCCTTCAAATCACTATAGGCTCCAATACTATATTAGAGTTTTGTTTTATCTGGTTCTACTTGCAACAACTCTAATATACCAGCACTTAATGAGTAAGAAGTAAGATCATGACTCTCTTCTTTAAGATAACTACTTTTTATAACTTTCTATAGTTATGAGTGTTGTAAGTCTTAGTAACTTGATTGCTTACAAATCCTTTTATGATGAACGAAGTTACATTAACTTAATTTCATAACTTAGTACTAGTCATAAGCTATTGTGGATAGTTTACAAGAAGTACTATTTCTAATTATGGTAAACCATAATCATCTTTGGGCTCAATATTATTCCAAATTACATTGTATTAAGATTATAAGAATTTCTTGTGTTTCAATGTTGCTTCTCTTCCTTTGGCAATGTATCTTCTTTTGAATTGCACATACTTTGTATCATGGGTTTGTAGTGCACTTATGGTGTTCATTGGCCAATTTACCATAAGTTATTATCCTTAATCTTACATGGGTTGGGCCATTTTGGACTCCTTTAGCAATCCATCACTAAGTTGAGCTAGCTTCCTTTATGATAGTTAATGAACTACTCCCACAATGTAATTTGTCATTCTCCTTCAAGTAGTCTTCATAACTACTTGTCTTCATGATACCTTAATTTGACTCACTTTGTTGAATTTCTTAGGTTTGCCTTTTGGTGCTAAGCATATATGAGGCTTTAGCTTTTCTTTTTTTAGATCTTCCTTAGGTACCATTTGGTAGAGTCGGAGATTTCTTCTTCTTTTGCTCCTTTTCCTATTTGTGACTTCAAGCTTTCATCCTTTTCCTATTTGTGACTTCAAGCTTTCATCATTCGTACTTTTACAAATGACCATCTTTTTAACCTTCTAACTTACAAATCCTTTTGCAATCGTTGTTCCAATATCACTTCTTATCTTTCTATTCCATATCTTTGAAAACTTGCTTATCCATACTTACTTATACATAACATTTTACAAAATGAGGACAACAAATTCCTACTCCATATGGATCATTGATAAATTCTTACTACATATAGATCATTGATAAATTAAGTTTAAAAACTAGTGATTATATTTTGACTAGAGAGTATATTTTAACATCATTGCTAAAATATACAAGCATCATGCAAAAATTAGATCTTACAATTTAAAATAATTTCAATTTCGTTTGTAGTATATTATGTTATCATGATCAATAAAATCATATTACAAACAATGATTTCTTTACTCTTAAAGATGGCATTATATTATTTATCATATATCAAATAAAAATAGTCTGGAACACTATAATATACTCTAATTTTCCTTTGGGAAGAAAATCCATCTCTGTTACCTGGTTCATTCGCACCACGATAGGAGAAAGCATGTGAGCTGACGAGCTGAGGTAAAGGTCGTACCAAGTATAACATAATCCATCATTTGAAGAGTTACCTTGGGATATCTTACATTGTAATTATGACCCCGTCAAAATTTAGTAGCAAATGAATGTTTTTATCAAATGCTTCTAGAAAACTTGGTCAAAATTTGATAGCCAATGAATGATTTTGTCAAATGCCTCTAAATTTTTTTTTCCTTACATTGTAGGAGTTCTATCATTTGTTAACCTACGTGTCTGATAGATGCACATGTTTTGTCGTCGTCCTCATTGTTACCTAACCGATAATAAAGTTGAATAGACAATTCTTGCACATCAATTCAAATCAGTACTCTCCATGTCCGCAGAAAGAACTTGCAGGAGTAGAGAAAAAGGATCATCAACCGTGATCACACCATTCCATCACATCAATGAGGTCAAAATGGAAAGAAAAGAATAAAGAGTTGACAAAAATTGCAATGATCACTCAACGTTCTTTCTTTTAGGGACAACATAAACGAAGATTGTGCCTTGTGCCCTCTCACTCACACTGGCATCTTCGCAATGAGAAAAGTTTAGAAAAATTCCCTCCACTGGATCGCCCACTACTTACTCAAACAAACCGCTGCAACATCATAGCTTTGCACATTTCTCGTTGTTACATCTGTATCCAGCATTTTCTTGAGTCTTGCAAACATAAATGTGAAGCCACTAATCTATCGTCGTGTATCAATAACCGAAACCCATTACTATGAACCTGCAGACAATACCCCTCAGTCATCTTCCGACACAGAAATATCTGAGACGAATCACCCAGCTCAAAATCCATTACCCATTCTTTGTTGTAAGGTGCAGCTCCTTGATTTAAGGGTCGACGATCACAATTTCTCATCTGGTTTGCTCTGTCTAATTCCAGTTAGTAGTCTTTCTAACTGGGTCGCCCAAACCCCCGATTAGTCTACCTAATGGTGTAAAGACAGCTACAAAGGATGCAATGCAGACAACCACATTACCAACCATGGCTTGACCTCAACCAAAACCAGAATGACTCTGGTGAGTTAATATGTCAACTTCCCAAGTTCGGCGACAGGTTCATGGAACGAACTGTGTCCTGTCATGACACTACAACAGTATGTAAATTGGCACATCTGGCAAAGAACATGGCACAGACCATAGCAAAGCATACAGAGGGTACAATGCTGGGCTAGTGATGTTTCGCTGTTAGAGAACAGTAGGATCACTAAGACCTGCTTTTTATTGGCATAATATGGTACTTTTTTGGCTTTAAGCATTATGACCTATGTATAGTGTCAGCAAATAGTCACACCAATATATACAGTCAAACAATAAGATTTGACCTGCCAACCCCTAAAGATTCCAATATGCGTTCCTGAACGCATGCTGTTTGCCCCACTCATGGCCCAGTGCCCCCACAGTGCGGCCAATCTGTGGCATATCCGCTTTGCCACTTTACCGCAAAAAGATTATCGCAAAAGATAACCGGGCATGCCTTAGGATGCACACTTTCCAGGGCCTTAAAAAAAAACAAGAGGCTGCATAAAGTATGAGTAAATTATTCAAGGCATACACATATCATGGCGACGAAAACTGCAACTTTTATATCATTTGTCAGTTCAATGACAAACATTCTCCAGAGATACAGAGACCACTACAAACCCAACCAAAGACCCCACAAACCCTGAGTAGGCACACTGCCCCACAAAAGCGGCAGCAGTTTTCCAATCACCCACAACGCAACCGGACCCTCCACTGGACACATGTTACAATGCATATCTTAAACATAACATTCCATCAGAGCACCTGTCTAACATTATATCTGGTCTGCCACTTCGGTGGAATCCCTGACCCAACGCGACCCGACCCCATGGCAAAAGCATTTTCCTCGCAGTAGTGGCAAATACAGGGAGTGCATACAAAGTCGCAGTGTTTCAGACTTGAATTATTTGAAAATCTAAGTGGGGTGTCTTTCATTTCACTGTCAACAGATATATATGAGAGCTTGCTCTAACCAAAATTGCAGCATTCATACAGACATGCTGCAGCTGCTACTACATCCCGAATAATAGCAAGTACTAAAATGCTGAGCTAGTTTCGTGAACTGCCCCAAAGCTTTGGAATTTATATAGATAAATTATCTTTGTTTACATAGAAAGAAGCATATGTGGTCATGCAAAAGACCAATTCAAAAACATGAATGCAATGCAGTGTGGAGTTTCTTCCTCGTTCAGTACCTTCCAAGCAATTGCCCTATCATATGAAACAGGCCTTCCCATGCTTGACAAACATACTCCTGCAGACAGATGCGCATATCCCTGCATGCAATCAAAATGCCCAAAATTTCCGAGATTAGTACAAACAGGGTGGTAACTGATGAGGTGCTTGAATGGAATAAGGTCGTATTTTCGAGCGAAACAACCACCTGCTGCATTATTTGGGCAAAATCTGAGCATAGACTCTTGCGTCCATTTTCATCCAGAATCTTTTCTAGGGAAATGTCTTGCAAAGCGACCAAGGTGGTCTCCAGCATATCAAGGCCAGACTGGTTTGCAAAGGTGAAAACAGGCATTGACTGCAGCACCCACAAATGCAATAAACAATGACAAAGTTAATAAACAAAAAGAATAAAAATATGGAAATTATGAGTTCGCGGGACTGTTTTCATTTCCGAGTGTAGAACAAAATATGCTTTTTAATCCAAACATACTGTCAATGAGCAGCACAATATAGCATCAGAATGATGCCACAGCGTTTTCAGCAAGGAGTCTCCGACTTCTGAACTAGGTCGAAACAATTCAACCCCCAAGTGGAACCTAGAAAGACAGAAATAAGCATTGTTTAAGTTACCAAATCATTATCAGATTCAAGTAGTCCTAAATGCGTTGAATGATGACTCACAAACTTGGTTCATATTTGATTTACCTGTAGCTTTGGCAAATCCAGCGGGCAAGCGTAAGCGCCTCCGGGGTACCCGGTAAAGGCCTTAACCCAAGGTGGGATCCTAACCTGGTCGGAGCTAGGACCATGGCAGCCCTCTGCACCGAAGCAACAACGCTACGTACATATTGGCGAGCCATTGATGCAACATGTTCTCGCAAGTGGTTTTCAAATGTGAATTGAAACGCAATAATCAAGACAGATCTTATGTTGGAGTTGCCATCATAGTCCGAAGATGCTTTGGTTCCTGTGGATCCTATCTCAAGGGTTGACGCAAGATCCAGGGTGTGGTTAGGACTAGATTGATCCTGCATGGCATAAGTTGTTTAGTAGTTGTCAATGGAAGGTCAAGACCAGAAAAGCAAAACCAATTTAAATAGCCGAGATTCGCGGCAGCGACATACCATTCCTGGGTCTAGTGGAATAACCCTGAAACCAGAAGGCAAAAGAGGAGAATTATCTGCCAATGAGGCATCAATTGGAGCAAATACAAGCTCAGCACATGCTCCTGCTGCATTCTCATCCGTACCACTGCACAACTGCTAAAACGTAGAAAATAATCAGTTACCATTGTTACCAGAAAGTCACACCTTAGTAACTGATAAAAGAATTGTCATTACCTGCAATAGGAAAACGTCCCTGGGTAGCAAAGCCTCTTCTTGTGTCAGTCCACCACTTTCTAGCCTGATGACCTCCAGAAACTAAAGCAAGAATGACCATTAATGCGGCACATCACATTCGAAACTACATAGCAACTTAAGAATTGACTCATGGCAAAGCTGAGGTAACAGTAAATAAATCACACTAGTAGATTTACCTCCTCATTTTCAACTGTGTGGGCTAATGGCAAAATGACCTGACCACCTCCCATCCGAGAAGACGGAATAGGGCAAGGACCTGTCTTCAAAGATGCCGCTGAGTAGGCATCAACGTTGCTCTCTGCCCATTCTGATCGGTGTGCTCTCAGGAAACGAACAAGCAAGGCAGGAGCAATATTCTAAAACATTTCGCCACAGTAAATTTAAATTCATAAGCATTCAGTATTACATGGACCAAACAGAACATTTACTGCAACACTGTTCGATTCATAAGTATTCAGTATTGCTCGAATCAAACAAAACATTTACTGCAGTATTGTTCGAGAAGAGTAAGATAAGGACGCTACGTTCATACCTGTAATAACATTGATGCTTTAGCACAGAGTACACCCTCGCAGAGTGCAGGAAATCCATCCGTTGAAGGCACCTGCAAACCCAGAACCTTACTTGGAGAAGAATTGACAAGAATTGTCACATCATCAACTCCGTCACTCGCCATTAACGACCACCCATCATCAGGGAACCCATTAACCGCCTCATTGAATCCCCTGCAAGGTTTGATAGACAGTCAGCAAACTCAACAAAATGGGACAGTCTGCCTTTATGTTTGTCAAAAAAATGCTAGCTTACTTGCATAATCTTTGGCTGAAAGTCCGCAACGCCGCAGGCTGCCTTCCCCATCCAAGAACCACATCAGAGGATACCTCTTGTGATATTTGACGCAAATGACGCAAAGCCTATTTTGGAGAAAATGAATCAGTTATATCGAATCTTTCCCAAACACAAAGGAAGAACACGATAAATACAATTAATAAACTCTACAGGACAAGTACATACCGCCATTGTAACCCTCTGCGCAAGAACTACAGATGATTCGTACAATGGACGTAAAACCTCAGGTACACTCCATGGCTGTGCATATTTTCCGCGGCAAAGAGTTAAACCCAGGAAATCACATTGCAAACGATAGAAATGTAATAAATCCCCGCATATTTTGTCGTACCTCTAGATCAAGGTGATCCACAATGTGGATTAAAGAACCTCCACCATCACAGGGCCGAACCAGGTAGCCACTTGACATCATTCCAGCTCTCACAAAGTGCTGAACAGAGGGAATGGTCATTCCTCCTTGTCCTCCACTAAGCGATTTCTCGCAAACCTAAGATCGGGAGATTTTTATCAGCACCAATTTTGTTCTATAGTCTATAAGCCAAAAACGCATTTAAGGGTACGCTTGTAAAAATGAAATACATTGAAATCAGTTTAACATACCACAAGACTACCATCTTCCAGCACAGACGTGTATCTAAGAGTGAAGAAATCTCGGGCTGCGGCCAATGTCGTTAGAGCATACATCTGCAAGAACGCCATCAATTAATATTTAATCAGTTTGAAATCAATTTAACCCTCTATTCAACGCAGATAGAAAGCATCGCGCCTATGATTTCAATGATGGTTCACCTGTGTATATAGAAGTTCAATTGTTCCCCCATTGCCAGTGGAGAATGCGGTAAGCACGTCAAGGCAACGGCAATCTCTAAGCCACTGTGAACGATCTTTCAACACCTCAACGACCTGAATTAAACATTCAATACCCTTAATCAAAGTCTACTTTCAGAACCAAAGTACTTAACACGCAGAAGTAAAATGGGGCATGATTTACCTTTGTTGGTTCCATACCCACAAGTGCGCAAACCCTTGCAGCTACACCAGTACAGCCATGTGAAATGTTCACAATTCCAATAGCATCCGGACCAGGCTGAACAAAACCATGCCCAATACGTTTTTGTAAGATATTGATCTTCCAAAAATTATGATATAAAATTTTTTAAACAAGATATTAAGACATGAATGTCGGAAGCAACCATCACCTTCATCCCAGGCATCTGGATCCAATCAACGGCATTTCCTTTTGCCTTAGAGAGAAACTCCTTTAAAGTCTCCTCTGCAATAGAAAGGAGCCTGCATAACAAGAGTCGCCAGAATTAAAGAGAATCAACTCATTAACTCTGTCACCAATTTAATAGCTGTGTCCTAAGACCTCATAATTAATCGCGAGGTGTTCAGTAATTTTCAAGCCGAGTATCGTAAACTTCCATAAGTTCTGAACTATATCCCAGATTCATAAAAGGTTCGGAACCAAACATCTTAACTCAGAAACGCACATCCACCCAGTCGGTGAGAACCTTTGCAACGAGATTTGAACTCGCAACCTAGAACTTCAGGCCCAGCATTGATTACTTATTCTACTCATCATTAGCATAAGCAATGAAACAACTGGCATCATAAGCATGAAATGATAATATGGTTTAGGGATATAAATTAATAACCACTCAACTTGCATCTGCAGTATCAGCGAATATATCTAACAGTCTAATTTCATCCGGGAGTACTGCAAGAACCAAATGCGTTTGATAAAAACTAAAGGTTGGGTAACTGGCAGAACTGAACCCTATGTCGGCAAGAATCTAGGCATGAACCACACAGACAGAATAACGCACTATCTTTGCCATTCAAAACGCACCAAATACAACCCGCAATTCCTTCCGTCAATAACGCATCAAGCGAACCCCCAAACCTTTCATCTGTCCGACGAAACATTCCCACCACTACCATCTCCAAGAAATATCAAGCGAAGAGAAAAATTAGGATAAAACTTGACGCATACCCTGCAGGCGTGGCGTCTCTTGCGGTCTGCCGAGCCGCCTCCTGCTGCTGCTGTTGCTGCTGACTGCTCGTAACCGCAGATTCGCAGCTATTGTTGTCAGCCGCCGCCACAGGAGCCTGCATGACGCCCATTCCAATTCCGATTAACCAAACAAAACGTTATTAATAATCCATTGGTCTTTCCTGAAGCCAAACGCCTTCGCTTTCTATGCTAAAGATAAAGCTTGACGCTTGAAGCATCCAAGCATCCATCCTGAAGCGTTTTCTATGCTACAATTTGGGTGCTTAGATTCTGAGATGAAATAAATTTTTACATTGTGAAGCTGCTGGCGAAAGCAGCCGTTCTCGTAAATAAGCTGCGAGACTTGCTTCTGCAGGCGATCATTTTCCTCCATAAGCAGCTTATTCATCGCCGTAAGCTTTCTGTTCACCGCCTGCAGCCTGGACGCCTCCTTTCTCTGCTTCTCCCGGCATCTACAAAACCAAATCCACAACGAAACATCAAAAAAACCATACCTCAACATCTACAAATCATCTCAAGCAACAAAATCCACTTAAAACGACCGGGACAGCGGATAACGCAGCCGAACCAAGCCTTTGAAAAGAAATCTGCAACACCTATGAAATCTTTGAGCTAAGAAATTCTCACCAAACCATAACCAAAACATCAATAGAGCGGCACCAAACCCTAACAAACAAGAAAATGCACACAAACAAACATCACGCTCACATCCTTCACTCTTCACCAAACCCTAACAAACCTCGAGGCATACTGGAAAACCACATCCTATCTCATTTCATTTCGAGTCGCCACCGTACCTGCGGTTCTGGAACCAAACTTTGATCTGCTTCGGCTCGATGTTGGACAGAATAGGACACTCACGGATGAGCTGCTGCCGCCGCAGCGAGCTCGGCTTAGGGCAATCATGATAGAGCCGCTCCAGCGCCTCAACTTGCTCCGCCGTATAACGCACGTACTTGCCCTGCTGATCGCCTTTGCCATCGCCGCGCTCCCGCTCACACCCTCTCTCGCGGCTGCTGCTGCTGCTGCTGGTGACAGGCATGGCCGAAACACACTATTCTCTCTACTTGCACAAACCTCAAACACACACACACAAACGCAAAACTCCGCACCAGCTCAAACCCTAACCCTCGCCAAAATCAAAGTATCCCTCACATACACACACACAGAGAGAACCAAGCTTCCGGAACGTCTTCAGCTTCCTTCCAGAACTTCTCCACTCCTGCTGCTCTTTCAAATCCCTCGTCACGGCTGCAATCAGCCGTGTCGGAAACGAGCCGGTGGCAGCGTCGTCATGCGGAAACAGAACACAACACCAGCATTTGACGCCGAAACTCCACGACGCGGCCACTCCTGTGCCCTTTATAAGCCTCAAAGCTCTGAATCAACGGATGTTCTTGGATGATGATGATGATGATGATGATGATACGAGCAACGCGGGAATGAGAACCAGAAGCACCACCAGCAGCGGCAGCGGCAGCGACAGCGGCCGCAGCAGCGACGCGTTGCGCGCCTGCCTTCAAATCGCTTCCTCCGAGAGAGGAGAGAGTCTCCGCAATCCGCAATGATTGCTGCTACTACTACTACTACTACAAAACGGAATCAAACCATGTCCTCCTTAAACTCCCAAAACATTCCTTTTCATCCTTTCTTTCACGCAAACCTCCACTCCACACTCCACAAATGCAAGAAGAAGCAGCAGGAGCAGGGGAAACAGCACTAGAGCTAGCACGACAAGGCAGAGCGTCGCTGCAAGCGAATAAACGAAGAGGAGCCAATCACTGAATGCGCCTTATCACCGCAGGCAGCAGCAACAGCAAGAATAGCAAAAACCAAAACCAGACGCATAATCAGCAGCAGCAGCTGCCGCAGATACGAATACTATATACGCGCTAAAAAAAAGCAAGTGCCAGACTGGGGGAAGCCCTGGCCCTCCCCCCGAGGCAGAGGCAGACGCAGAGGCAGAGGCAGTAGCAGGGTAGCACTAGCACCTCCTCTTGCTCTTGCTCTTCCCCTTCCCCCTTATATTCTGATTTTAGTATTGTTCGCTCTGCAGCAGCGCCTCCGCGCGTATGGCAAAAAAATTCCGCCACCGAGATTCGAGCTCCCGACCTTCGAAAACCGAAAACTCCGCTGCTGCGACTAACGACCGACTGGCGTACAAAAGAACGACCCCGAAATATTTATGGCCGCTGGCCAGGGCAGTCGAACAGGCCGAGGAATACGAAATGGCAGCCAGCCAGCCAAAAATAAACGCCTTGCAACCAAAAAAGGACCGAAAAGAAAATTTAAACCGGCAAGAAGGCGCTACGGGAGCATCAAATTAAATGCCTCGGAAGTGGCAATAAAAAGATTTATTTCTTTTTATTCTTCTGCCACGTGGCCCCCAGCAGCGCTGGCTTTCTTTCACGCTAACGCCGCCGCCGCCGACGACTTGTTTTATTATTATTATTAGTATTATTATATTTTCCGAGGAGGTGCAGACCTTTGCTTCAGTGGCCATAAATTCCTTTTCCCCGTCTTTTTCTTTTATCGAAAAAATGGCCCGGCCCGGCCCGGCCCGCCTGCCCGCCCTTGAGGTGGTGGGGCCCGTCCCCGATGATGATGATAATGATGGAGGTAGTGGTGGTGGGCCATGCATGGCATGGCATGGCATGGCATTGGAGAGCTGGGCTGCCCTGCCCGGCTGCCCGGGTCGGTCACTTGTAACGCACGCCCGCCCGCCAGCCAGCCCGCCCGCCCGCTCGCCCTTGTGTCCGTGGCTGGTGGTGGGCCCGGTCCAACATTTTTTTTCAGTTTGGATGGTGGGGCCCGCATTTGCGCGGAAACTTCTCTTTGAAGCGTGGTTATGCTTTTCCACGTGGCCGGGGCTGTTCCCTTGAAGAGGCTGGGCCGTCGCTATCGGTCCATCACGTCCCCCACATTTGTACAAAATATTTTCCTGCTCAGTGTCGACCATGTGAGCTTCCGAACCTTAGATGCATAATATATTGAGCATCACAATCATAGATGTGAAGTATCTATCTATGTATATATATACTAATAAAGTCATATTACCTATTTCTCTCCCATTTTTTTCCCACGGTTTTAATGTTTTTTAATGAGCAACTATGGATTTCTATAGTTTTTTCTTTTTTGGGGGCATTTCATTGGTCTGAAGAAATGGGGTTTACCATGTGGAAAGTGTACTTTGAATGGTCATGTTGGGTTTTTAAATGCCATGGGGGGAAAGTCTTTTGGCCTCCAAAATTGTTTGTTTCTTGGCATGCCACAAAAGTAAGAGTTGAGTGGAGTGGAATGGAGGAGGAATGAGGGAGTAAAGATGAGGAGTAAGGCTTACTCACTCTTTTTCTTCTATTCCTGCAAAAGGAGGGTCAAGTCAGAAAGGGGTCAGAGACTTGGACTAGTGAGCTTGAAGCTCCTATTCTTCACACTTTCACACCCACACCTTTTTTGGCACCACATAAACAAAAAAGTTTATGGTTGTGGGTGGGCTGCTGTTCCACGAACTATTTTTGTTTTCCTTTTTAGCCTTTCACATTTGTGCTTTGAATCAAAGGTTGGACTTTGGCAATGCATGCATGAATCCCAGTGTACCAACCAATGTCAATGGTTCATATTGCATGTGAAGGACAACTCCTTTCAAATAACATTTTGGTTACGTTGGGATGGACGGGAGTTTTTTTTTTTAAGCCTACATTTATTTACTATTTCGTATTTGTAATGATCACCATGTGGGTTTCATGAGATGCATTCATTTCGTATATTTTCTACGGGTTAATGATGTATTCATTTCTTGGGTTTTACCGGCTGTGCAAATGGGATTAGATGTAACCTATTTGCTTAACACCGACATGCCAATGGAAAGCCAGAGTAGATACTCGAGTAACGAAGAGAGCGAATACCGATGTCTGACTCGCTGGTGTTTATCCACCGTATTTCTACATTTAAATATAAATGAAACAACTCATTCTCATTTTTCAAAAACATCAATTCTTCAATAACATTAATCGCTCTTAATTATGCTTCGTTTTATTTGTCCGCTCTTTATATTTAAAATAATCAACAAATTTTGAAGTTCAAGTTGAAGCCTTATTACATTCAAAAACCCATAGGATTTACTAGACAATCAAGTGATTATTCATATGTATACTCTTTTTTCCTTCTTGTTTTTTTTTTATAATAAAAAAAAAAACCTTTTTCCATGTAACTAAAACATTGCAATGCTATCAAACTAATGGACAATGAGGTATTTGCATATTAGTAAGAGTAGTGGCATGGAAAACCCAAGTGATAGATTTGATTCCAATAGGCAACATGGAGTTATGGACGAAAACATTTTTGTAAAAGGAATTTGAAAACTAGTGTGAGTTGATAGATCCAAGAGGGTTTTAGAAGACTTTAGTAGGTAAAAATTATTTTTTCCTGATTTGCTCAAGTTTAATATTATAAAATTGATCTATAGACCCAAAGGATCTATTGAACAACCATAAACTTCATGTCATTAAAAACAAATACTAACTCAACAAAGTAGCTAATCCTCACTAAATGCAACAAAAATAAAGTATGCTAACTTTTGATAGTAATATTATATTTTTGCCTCAAATGTTTAGTTATATGGTAACTAAGAAAAATATGTTACTTAGACTAAGGGCTCCAAACCTACATAACCTACATGTAAGGTTCAAATTTGACGCTGTCAAAGGGCATTTTGCTTGTTAAAAAAATTCAAAAATTTAAATGTCTTTTAGATACAATGCAATTGTTAAAAAAATCCCTTATAAAGCCATCATTCTAGTAAGTTTTAAAATGTATGGTACAATGCAAGTTGTCATACAGATTTATTAACTAGCCTATCAATTTTGATCCCTACCTACATGTACACTTTTCCTTTGCTAGCTAAATCCATCTTCCACTTTCTATCCTTAGATGATGCAAACTCAAACAAAGTTTGGTAATAGAATTGCAAGTTTTAATTGAGATACTAGTTGTAAGATATTAAATAACTTCATTTACATATCTAATGTGATCTAAGCATAATTTTTCTTTCCTTCTACATTTAACCATAACTTTGTCAACACCCATTGCTTAACTAGTTTTTGAATATGCCTAAGACAACTTTGCATCTCCTTCTCTGAGATATTCCAAGTCTTATCTTCTTTGAAAGTATTGGCCTTATTATTTTGTACTAGATTACTTTAGAGAACTTGAGTTATTTTATTTGTGCAAGGTTTAAAGTATTAGTAATAAATTGGCAAAGAGCTTTGGCTTCTAGGGGAAGGAGATCACATTCCAAAAAAAAAACATAGAATACAATGTTTGGGGGGTGTTGGAATTCAAAATAAGTGAAACATAAGTACACCCCAAGATATATAGTCCAATTAGAACTTGATATAACTTAGAATTATCCACCAGAATCACATGCATGACTTGGAGCTTCCAAATGAAGTGTCTTACTGCTAAGCTAACACCTCATTGCTAGAATATGATGTTTGAGCCTTAACCTTCAAATTTATCTAATAAAAAATCTTTTGCACCCTTTCAATAACTTACCAACTTTTTGCACTAAGGCCTAGCCCCCACACATTATACCCATATAACACAGTAGGATAAATCATAGTTTGAAAATTTTATTTTCTAAATATATAGGCTCATATTCGTAATGTCTTGCATTTGTTTTTAAGTACATGGAGAGCTTTAATTACTCTTACTAGTTGATCCTTAACACATTTACCCTATGATGAGACCTGAATTGCTCATAGTGCTGGCGGCCGCGTTAAGGCACCCATGATAAGGCATCCACGATAAGGCACCCACGTTGTATCATGGGTCGCGATGTATCATGGGCCGCGATATCGCGTATGCGATGTATCATGGGCCGCGATATTGCGTACGCGATATTGCAGTCAGCCGCAATTTCTATAAATAAGAGGCGGCTCTCCCTCATTTCCATCCCAGTTTTAGTGTAGCGAAGCTCTGGCAGTTTGATCCCTCCAGAGTTAGAATTTTCCCATGTCTGCCCGCAGTGTGGTGAATGTGATTGTACGGTGTCTTTATTCGAGTGTGCTGTACTTGGACACGCACATGACCGGCAATAAAGATCGAGATTACTTCATCATTGCAGCATTCACTTAGTTTATTTATT
>MNCI01020185.1:239961-257228 GCA_015680685.1 Gnetum montanum | reverse complement strand
AAAAAGGACAATTAATGAGAGATATGTCTAACAAAATAGTGAAGCTTGAAAAAGACTTGACAAGAGTTAATATCAAGGAAGAAAGGAAAAATAGAAAGCATAAACATCAAGAAACTAAGTTAGCAGAAGATGAGGATGAAAGTGACCTTATTATGTCCAACTTTCTTGATATTGAATCTAATAATGAGTTATCTAGTGTTCATTATGCAAGTAAATCTTCTAACAATGGATCTAGCGATACTTCTTCTCTATCAAGTTCTGAAGAAGATATGTCTTCAGATGAAGAATGCAATAACAATGAGGAAAATGGATATAGTCTTTGACCTAAGGAAAGATTAACTACTTCTAGACCCCCAAATGTTATTACTAATCCATCTACTAAGAGAAAAGCTTTTGAGCCAACTAGAAGAGATAAGAATAAAGGTAAAGACAATCAAGTAGAGCAAAGAACTCCAAATTAGTCTTTTAATAAATGGATAAAGAAAACAAGCTTTATTGGTGATGGAGAGTATGATTTGATTGAAGACCTTAAACATGTCAAGGCCAATATTAGCTTTTATCAGTTGCTTCAAATAGGAGATCAGCAAAGAAAGGCTTTAGAGTTCATTAAAGGTAAAAGGAGAGTTAGAGAATCAGAGTTAAGTTATGTGTCTAATAATGATGAGAAATTAAAGACCTCGTATGATAAGGAAGCTCCTCCTTTTCTTTTGACAATGAAATTAAAGGATAAATACTTACACAATTGTTTGATTGATTCTGGAGCTACGTCTACTATAATGCCATTGTCTATATGTAAGAAACTTGGTTTGATTCCTGAAAAATCAAATAAAAAGATTGTTCAAGTGGATAAAAGTAGAGTGAAGATTGTGGGTCAATTACCAAATGTTCTATTGGAAATTGCTTCTGAACCCCGCATCAGAAGTAGAGTAACTATTCAAGTGGCAGATATACCAAATTCACATAGTCTCTTATTGAGTAGAAGTTGGAGCAAGAATTTCTTAGGTTACATATCAACATATTATTCTCACATGTGGTTACCTTGGAAAGGAGAATCGAATCAAATATACATCTATAGTGAACCTTTCATGATTGATAACATTACTTCAAATGAAAGAAGTAAAATGGTTGAAAAAGGAGGGGTTGAAAACAAAATTTGTACACTCCAAGAAAATTATAGTTCTGAAAAAGAAGATGAGAGGATTATTGAAGAAAAAGCTCAAGAAGATCAAGTTAAAAATTCCAGCAAGCTAAAAAATAATAGAGAGATTGTTTATGAGAAGGTTAGAGATATGAGGATTCCTACCAGAGTAATCCTCAACATTCTCTTTCCATCTCAAGAATAGTCCATGAACAAAGGACTGGATAATGTACAGTTTGTTGTTTTTTTTAGGAATGAGGTTTTTATACCATCAAACCTTATGTTTGATGGAAATTTTCCTCCAAAAAGATTTTTGTTCAGCTGTAAAAGTTCAATAAAAGCTACCAGTACAGTTCAGTTTTAAAATGGGGCTTGCATAAATTTCTTTACGCTTTTAAAGGGGGCAGAAATGTTGGCACATTTTGGCCATTTCATGGAATAGAGATATGAGATGATTGAAACCTTCAAAATATTTCAATAGAACTATTGAAATGGCAAGATGAAGGTATTGATTCCTGTCACTCGCTAAAAAAGATTGGATGAGATGGGCTGCATTTATTCTCCCTAATTTTAATTCTCTGGATTATCAATCAGACTGATACTTAGCATGGGAAACAAGCATATGATTTTGCTTCTCAAAATTCACTAGGTTGGAACTTCTTCCAGTCCATCTCTTTTGTGGATATTCTAGAGGTCTTTCTAACTCATTTGGAACATACTGTGAGGTGGATTAGGTATACTAGAGTATTGTCCTCAAAGCAACATCATTGGTTGTCTACATTGTCTACATCATCAACTAAAGCATTCCTTGCATGGAGCCCTTAAGGAGAAAAGGCATGCATATCCGGGAGACCATAACATTATTGGTGGAAATAATGATGCACATATGAAAGACAGTGAATAGAAGATTACAAGAGATAATGTGCCAATGGTGAATGAATTAACAAGTAAGGAATTCTTTATTGTTAGAAATACTTTCAGGAATTGATCATTTGGATACTGATAAAGAATGAGCAAGAGCTATCCTTAGGGAAAGGTGGTAGAAAATAGTGTTTTAGGCTGCCCATATTTGTTGAAGGTATCTGCACTACCTAAAATAATTTGGAAAGAATTTCAAAAGAAATACGAACTTGTCAAAGAATGGAAAAGCTTAGGCAATATGTTGATTAGTAAGCTCTACCAGGAGGTCTTGCAACAAGCCGTGAAAACTGAGAAGAACGCTGCTCTACCAGGAGGTCTTGCAATACTGATTTTTAGCATTACTGTCTCAGCCATGGTTCATTCTTCAGTTCTTCATCAGTTTGCAGAAATGGCGAGACAGCAGCTGATCTGCAGGCATCAGTAGATTTTGCAGAAGTGCTAGGGTTTGTCGATCTTTGATGATTTCTATTTTCGTACATGATCTGATCAAGATAGAATGGTGAACCTGACTGTTTTCTTTGACCTCGAGATTGGTGGCACCCCTGCCAGGTGTGTTGTGATGGAGCTTTACAAGGACGTGGTTCCAAGGACGGTGGAGAACTTTCGTGCACTGTGTACAAGCGAGAAGGGCACTGGTCGAAGTGGGAAGCCTCTGCATTACAAGGGTTCCACCTTCCATCGTATGATCCCTAGCTTCATGTGCCAGGGCGGTGACTTCACTCTCAGAAACGACACTGGTGTGCAGACCTGCGGTGATGGCAGCTACTTTGTGGGCCAATTTAAGACAGGAAAACAATTGCAGTCTTCCAAGAATAATGTAGAGATCATGAACCAAATATATGACGACGATGACAGAAACCGCTGGAACAGGAACAACTAGCAGAATAAGTGTGGCCAACTAAACGGGTAATAAAGGCAAAAATAGCATTGCAACTGCGGTGACCATTTCATGGGAACGTTGGCTCCATGCCCATGCTGACTTCTGTGGTTGCAGTTTCGGCAGAGCCGTTGCTGGAGACAAAGATGGCACTTCATGATCGTTGCCGATGATGACGATTATGGTGGTGACAGTTCATGGCCGTTACAGCCAAACGAAAAGATGACGAACAGGAAGAGGTTTAGCAGTAGCCATAGTCATAAGATAGGCCATTTTTGGGATAATGGACGTGGACGTTGACGTTGTCGACATTTTAGGCTCCTTTCCTTCCACCAATGAGGGAGCTAGCAATCATTCTTAATTTATCGTTGATCACGCGAAGCCTTGTCACTTGGTGGCATAACCAATAGGATATAAACCTTTTTAATCAAATTTAATTTGATTTTCATTTTGCTTTGTTTAAGAAGAAGTAAAGAGTATATTGTTATTATTTCAAAAAGAAAGAGAAGTTATAGGGCAGTTTTTCAATGTTATATGTGTATGGAACAAGTGTCCTTTGCAATTTTTAAATATCATGGTGGTGATAACTTCTCCTTGGTGGTTACAACTAAATTTTAATTTCCCATGGTACTTATAACCACCAAGTAGGCCACTTGTCAACTATAGCCTTTTTGTCTCCATGGTGACCACTTGGCAACTACATGGGACACTTGTCAACTGTAGCTTTTTTATCTCTATGGTGGTTATAACCACCCAAAATAGTTGTAACTTACCTAACTACCTTTGAACCCTATAAAAAGGCTTCAGGGGTCAAGGAGGAAAAAGACATTGGAGACTCAAGATCACACTCAGGATCACACACTTGGGGTCACACATTGTGAAAGATTGCTTGTAAGATGGCTTGCTAAAGAAAAGATTTCAGCCTCTTTGTCATAGTCTTGTGAGTTATGCTTATTGTTTTTTATTTTGTTTAAATTGTTTAGCTAGTGGTTTAGATAGTATCATCCTTGGCAAGTAATTTTGGGATTTTTAGATTGCTCTTATTGTTCTTGTTGCATAATTAAAAATTTCTATTAAAATTTTGCCATAGAAGTGCTTGTGTTTGAAAGCCTTAAGAGCATTTTAGTAGCGAATTTGATTATTTTGCAACGTATAAGAACCGCTGTTGGGATTGTTGTAAGAGAGCCTTTGCTTGTAGTCATGTTGTTGAACGATTCAATAGTCAAGAGGGTTCAAAAAATCTTTGGTATTTTGATGGGACCAAAATAGCTTCTTTTTATCTTTAAAGTGAATCTCCGTGGTATTTCAATCAGAAATTGTCAAGTCTTTTGAAGGTTCTATTGAATGCAATTTTTGACATCTATTATCTAGCCAAAATGGAGTCTCGTACATGATAGTTTACGCAGCAATTTTTTGGTAGCATAGTAGGATTGTCTGGAAGAAATTGCTTATTTGAGCCTTGGAAGTTTGAACAATTCGTAAATATTGAATTTGGGATAGCTTTATTGCGAAGTGTTTACTCGTGTCATTTTACCTTGTTTAAATATTTGAGGTCTTAACACAAATCTGCTTTCTTTTCTGTCTATTTCCATTGAATCTTGCTCTATTTCTAGTTTTCTTGTGGAACTATCTCTTTCTCTGGGGAAAATTAGAAGTAGATTCACAGAGTTGTCCTCAAATGTTTTTGCAAAACTTTATTTGTTACAAGTAGGTATTATAAGGACCGCATAGACTAGGCAATTGAACAAAATAGGAACTCTCAACAACTCACAGTACTTGGCAAAGTTGGCTGAATCTCTTTAAGATAAGTCATTTGTAGTTTACACACAACACAATTGTTTCATATTTCACAACCGCACACCGCAACAGCACACACACATACTCACATTAACTACTGAGTCTATTTGGAGGTATCTGGGCCTTGGTGTTGCCAGAGACTAGTAAGCACCTAAATCCTGTTCGAGGACACTCGTTGGCGGTTGTGTCCCAAATGGTCGCCAACAAGTGTATCAAGGATTTTGAGGTGAGTAGGAGACAATGTATCTAGGGGATGTAATTAAATAGGATAAAGGAGCATGATGGGGAATAGGGAGTGTATCAGGAGTCAAGAATGTACTTATGAACGGATTGATTAACCCAGTCACGTGCGTCAGGAAGAATGTGATACCTTGTCATCACGATGAAGCACATCTATGCATGAACGCCTCAGGCGTGTCATCCTGCAAACATAACTCTAAGAAGATAAGAAAAAACACAAATGAATCGGTTAACTAAGCACTTTAAATAAGGAGATGGAGCCACCGCGTGCGATTTTCAGAGCAGATAGAATCATGAATGACCATTAGCTTCATTAGGATCCATGAGAAAAATTATGTAGCAAGTCTTTGTGGAACATGAACATGAACAACCAATCGCAACAACACATCTTTTCAAGTTTTTCCTGGTCATCGATGATGTCACTAGTTTATAGTCTTAGTAGACTGTTGCGAGTTAGTTTCATGTCATAACCCTTTGGACGGTGCCAGTTTAGCATCGTAGTAGACAGTGCGTTGCTAGTTTATAGTTGTAGCAGACTGTGAAGAGGCAAACCAATTTATAGTCTTAGTGGACTCTAGATGCTAGTTTTACATCATGGCGGACAAATGTGATAGTTTAGTGTGATACCAGATAGAGCTCTGTGGTGTCGGTTTATTGTCATGGCTCCAGGTCATTCTGTGGTGCCAGTTTCAAGTCATGGCCCCAGGACCATTCTGTGGTATCAGTTTTAAGTCATGATGCTAGGACTGGTCTGTGGTATCAGTTTTAAGTCATGATGCCAGAACTGGTTTGTGGTATCAGTTTTAAGTCATGATGCTAGGACTGGTCTGTGGTATCAGTTTTAAGTCATGATGCCAGGCCTTGTTTGTGGTATCAGTTTTAAGTCATGATGCCAGGACTTGTTTGTGGTATTAGTTTTAAGTCATGATGCCAGGACTTTCTATGCCAGTTTATAGTCATAGCGGACTGTCTGTGCTTATCTTGCTTGTGTAAGGTGTGATGCTGCATGCATGGTCATGCTATGTGTTTGCAAGATCTTGCAAAGATCAACTAGGAAGAAAACAACATCATGCGACACCTATTGTCCATAGAGTTGAAATGTATGAATGAAAGAAAAGCAATGCCAAAAGTGATAATTTTAGGTTGTTCCAGGCCGTATGCTAGTTTAAGACCTTTTCGGGCCATGTGTTTTTATAGTTTTATGTTTTTATGTTTGATGTTTTTCAAATGCAATGTGTAAACTAAGTTGATGAATGTGTAAACAAAGCAAAATGCATGATCTAAGAGCAGGCAAAATGTAAATGCATAGGCTAGTGCAATGTAAACAAAAGTCAAAAATGCATGCCAGAGGGGTAGGCAGAAGGTAGGCAAGCATCTAGCACATTTTTGGCCAAGGGAGAGTCTTGGTCATGTAGTTGCTTCCTAACTAGGCATGGATTAGGGAGCATGCAAGGTTTAGGGTCCTCTGGGGGGCTATCGGCTTCAACCACTCATTTGGGTGTGTTAGCCTCAAGCGTTGCGTTGGTTACCATACGTGTACCACCAAGAAACTCTTCTTCCAAAACTTGCACCATGTCTATGTCATGGATAGTCAAAGAGGAAACATTATCACCATGGATGATAACTTGACCACCTTCATATGGAAGGTGGATTTATTGGTGGATGGGAGAGGAGATGGCCCTTAGTTGGGCTAGCCAAGGCCTGCCTAGAATCATGTTGAAACCTAGCATCTCTTCTATGATAGTGAAATCTGCAGTAGTGGGGAATTGTTCTCCCGCCACAAAGGCTAAGTTGATTGTACCCCTGATTGTGACACGTGATCCATTGAAGGATTTTAGACATGTGGTTTTGGTTGGCCTGATTTCATCTGCTAGGCCTAGCTTGTCGATGATGGAGTACAAGACTACGTTTTTTGCTGCACCATCATCAACATGCACTCTGTGGATGATACACTATCCAACACGAATGCTAATGGATAGTGGAGCTGTAGTAACTTCCCCTTGTTTGGGGTTGACTTTAACTGCATCATTGCGAAAGGTTAAGGTTGTTGAACCCAATTCTTGTGGTGTAGGAGGTAGCATTATTACACAGATTGATGCCTCATTTATAGGGATGTCCTCCGTAACAGGAATGGAGGCTAAGACCTGGGCCAAAATGCTTGGCAGTGAGCAGGTGAGGTTGTGACCAGGTCGTACAAGCTGAATGTTGTGTTCTTTTGTTTGAGCATTTCTTTCGCCTGGGTTAGTGCAGCTACAAAGTCCTTGTTGTTAGCCATTGTGTTGGCCTTGACTTCCTCCATGTGGTTTGAGAGACAGATCTCTTACAAAGGGGACTTGGGCTTGGTTTGCTTGGCTTGCTTGGGGGTAGGGGCCCTAGTGTTCAGTTGTTGTTTGCTGGTTGTGGCCTTTGCTTTAGTCATGGGGGTTGCGAGATGTTCATTTGTTCTCTTGCATTGCCATTTGGTGGGTCTACCTGGGTTGTTAGTGGGGTTGACCCTCGAAGGAGGAGGGATTGAGATGTTGCCCACTATTGGGCTTTAGGTAGGTGAGGGGCCATCACGTTGTGGCACCTTGATGACAAAAGGTTGCTTAGCGGTTTTTGTTGTTGTGTTATGCCAGTTTAATGTCTTAGCAGACGAGTCGTGCTAGTTTAATGTCTTAGTAGACGAGTCATGCCAGTTTAACATCTTAGCGGACGAACATTGTGGAGCCTTTACCACAAAGGATGTTGTGGGTGCTTGAGGTGGCACTTTGATAACAAAGGGAGACCTCTTGCTTGTGGAGGTTACGGGGATCCTTGCCTTGTTAGGAGGCAGGCAGATCANTGTGGAGGTTACGGGGATCCTTGCCTTGTTAGGAGGCAGGCAGATCCCAAAAGGTTGTTGCGCAAGTTTAGGCTTGCCACCTATGCTAATTGAGTTTATGACATAGGAGGCATCGTCTATGTTGGATTGATTTGCCGTGTCAATCACCAGTTGGCCTTGCTCTATCATTCCTTGTAGGTCATCTTGCAAAGCATGATAGTTGTCTATACTGTGACCAGCCATTTGATGGTAATGGTAGTATTGGTTCAGTTTAAAATGTTGTGGGACCGGGGGCTCATTTGGTACTGCTAAGGTGGGGTTCCTTAGTAGCTCATAGTACCTGTCATGTTTTTGGTGGGTAATCTTCGATACGTGTTTGTGTTGGATTTTCCCAGCTTTCAAGAGTTTCTCCAATAGTTTAGAGGGTTGCATCAGTAGTGGTGTGTACTTTGAGCAGTCCTTGCGTTGAAAGTTGGGCCTTGGGGTGGCCCCTACCGATGTAGGTGAGTTGGCACCAAAGTTGGTAATTTTGTTAGCTGGGGCTTTGGGTTGCTTAGTTGTTGGACCCCAATTGGTTGTTTTTGTGCTTACGGCCACCGTTGCCACTATTGTGTTTTGCTTGTGAGTATGTTGGTTTCTATAGGCCACATAAGCTTCCACCTCTTCTATGTTCTTAATTTGTGTGAATGCTTGACTCAAAGTATGAGCGCTCAAATAATAGAGTTTTGACTTTACGAAGTCATTCATAGTGGCCTTAAAAATGGTGAGCAAGTATGTCTCAGGTATGGACTCGTGGAGTTCATTCAGGGCTGCACTCCACCTTTGGATGAATTTTTGCACTAGCTCTAATGATGCTTACTTAATTTGAATCAAGCTATCCAAAGTGGCTTCAAGTTTTAGATTATACTTGAAACGAGTAACAAACTGATGTAACAAATCCTTCAGAGAGGATATGGAGTTATGGGGTAAAGCTCTGTACCAGTCTAAAGCTTTTCTCGTTAAGGATAGGAAAAACTCACAGAATTGCATGAGGCCAAGCCTGAAGCAGTAGACATTCTATTCGAAATGTCACTAGGTGGGCTTTTGGATCTCCCTCTCCATTGTACTTGGTCAGTTGAGGTAATGAGATTTCCTTTGGCAAGGTTAATGGTGGGACTGAAGGGTGGATTGGGTCATCTTGGTAGAAGTCTAACACCTTGATTTCCTTAGTGTTTACGATTTTAAGGCACTTTACCTCTTCAGTTAACATGTGTATCATTTTCTTTGTGTTTTCCCACTCTTGGGGGGTAGGCAGACCGGTGGGTTGAATGATTACGATTGATAGTAGTTTGATTGTTATATCATTTGTGGAAAGGGAGCCTATTGGATTGTTGGTTGTTGTTGTGGTGGAACAACATTCAGAGACGGGATTGTAGGGTGTGGTACGCTATAGTAAGTTGGTTGGTATTGCTGAATAGCTGGTGAGACCCACTGCCCAGCCACAGATTGTGAGGTGACACCTTGAATGTGTTGTGCTGAAGTAGTCAGAGGTGCCCCATGGGTTTGTACTTGTGGTATGTAATAGGTGGACATGGAAGCTGGTACTTCTTATTGAGAAGTTGGTCCTCACGTGTATGCAGACGAAGGAGGAAGCATGGTTCCTTCTAGGAAAGGTTGGAATAATGGGTTTGTATAGGCGTGAGGATTGACGGTATGGTACGAATCCCCATGCTTAGATTGGACGGCAAAGTTATCTTCCTCATCTCCACTCTGAGGCTCTATCGGAGGTGGCTGTAAGGCTTGATTCCTTGCCATGAGAAGATAAGATATGAGTCGATGATGGTGTTCAGAAAGGGGGATTATGTTAAATGTCAAGGGAGTGAACTCACGACCTCCCTTGATTAGTTTCGCTTGGCTTCTCTTTCTATGCGATCAATAGGCAAGTTGGCTTGGATTTTCACACAAATGAAGTTATACTATTCAGGTGTGAGGATGTGGGAAGACTCCATGTCAGTGTGAGCAAGCTATCAGCGTGAGTAACTGGCACAGCGTGTGTACAACATGAGTGACTTCAGCGTGAGCAAGTCTCAGCGTGAGTGACCTCAGTGTGAGCAAGTCTTAGCGTGAGTGACCTCAGTGTGAGCAAGTCTCAATGTGAGTAAGCTCAGCCTGAGTAATTGGCACAGCGTGTGTATAACGTGAGTGACTTTAGCATGAGCAAGTGGACTCAGCGTGAGTAAGTCAAGTTGTGCGTGTGTAAGGTAGCTTGACGAGCTGAGCTTAGTCTCAACATTTGGTCTGTGTAGTGTTTAACATGTGGCCCTCCTTCTAGCGCCAATTTACTGTACTGACCTAAATCGTCGGTGTAAGGCTGGAAGGAAAACAAACACTGAAAGATCGTCAGGTAGACATAGCTGACCCTGCCTTCGCTTGAGGGCAAGTTGGAAAAGTAAACAAAGGTAGAGTGCTTTGGATGGTCTACACGCAAATCAACCAAGGACTTCCCCGAGCATAAATTATGGCTTGCGCTGGGGTTATCGTAACTGACGTTTTAAAATAGAAACAACAAGTACAAAATGTAAACAGAAATGCATGCAGAACTGGTATTATAAACGAAACGTAAATTGAATGTAAAGCAGAGTAAATAGAATAATGGCTGGCAAAATGAACTGTATTGTATTGCGTAGAAAAGATGTGCACTGGTCAAAGCGTAGCTACACGTGTGGATGGCAGGTCAAGCGGCAAGCCCCGAGGTGATGTGATGTGATGTGTTTCAGAAGTTCTTGGATGCTAGGAGTCAAAGTATGCCGAGCACCCAAGGATTGCTGGTCTAAGTTTCCTAAGCTATCTAACTCCAAAATTGCCAACCCCATTTATGTGAATTGATAGGGTATTTATAGGATTGGGCTGGGCTTGGGTGAAGAATTCATGAATGCAATCAACGGTTGGGAGATGAGAGGAAAGCGGATCAAGTGGCACATGTCCGATGAATAGCTGTGTGTGAGTTGGTCACATGTGGGCAAGCTACATTCTTAACCAGGTTCATCGTATCTTACAATGTGTGGCTTACTCAAGCCCATGGAAGCACATACAATTTGAACCGTGGGGGCCTGATAAGCCCACAAATGAAGATTTACAATGAAATGATAATGTACAACAAGAGAAAGTGGTTCTAGCTTATTGAAACTTCTGGATCTACAACTTGATTGCTATAGGGTGTCGAGTCCTTGGCTATTTGAGGTGTCTCTGCCTAAGCAGGTCCTCCAACGTGAGTTGATTTTTTCATAGCGTGTCTTAGCATGTCTTCAGCGTGTGTACGCTACACTCATGCTGCAGCATGACTTCAGCATGAGTGAGCAAAGACTTGTAATTTTTCACCAAATTTTAAAATTTGAAGCCTGATTCCTGAGTGCAACAACTGTTTGGCTGTGGTTGATCTTGAGAGTCAGAAACTGAGGTTAAAAGTGACTTGTTTTGAGCTATTTATGGTAGGTCACGCTGGACTCACGCTACAACGTGACCACAACGTGACCTGCTACATGACCTGTAGTGTGACCTCAAAAACGTCTGAAAACTTGTAATTTTGAGCTAAAATTTGAAATCTCTAACATCTGAGCTATTTGGAGTTGCCCACGTTGAGGGTGAGCAAGCTACCTTGGGCAAGCTGGGTGTGAGCTTCATGCCTTAGCCAAATTTTGCCTCCCAAAACTTCGAAAGGGCTTGAGTCATTTTCATTTCAAAGTGCTAAGTCGAAATTAGTGGTGCTTTAAGGTGAAAAATGGAAAAGAAAGGTGGAGAGGAGAGAATGGAATGGAAACCCAAAAACAAGGTTGTATAAAGTCCCTTGTGTGTGTTTTATGGTTAATGTAATCGACTAGAACTCATTCCAAATCTAGGCTCAAGAAACCACATTCAGTGACCTTGCATCAACACATTTGACCAACCTATCCTCCTGAAGCAAGAAGAATGCCTCTACAGAAAGTCACCACCATTCCGAGGAGAGCGAGATGGAGAATTAGGAAGTGAGAAAGGGCCTTAGTTAGAGGGAACCTTCAGGCATGGGTAACATGTCTTTCCAGTGCCATAACCAGTGTGTGTAGCTGAAGTTCATTATTGTGTCTAAGGGGTGTGCTTTAAATTCTCACTCTCTTTTTTTTTGCGTGAGAACCACACCATGCAAAGACTTATTTTTATGTACTCAGCTTCTAGATATTTGATGAATGGCAGAATGGCAGAAAACCCAGGGAAAAAGCATCCAAGCACTCAAGAGAATAGCTAGCACAACTGCATCAAATCCCCTTGAAGCCACACCATTTTCATCCTTTGAGTCTTTCCTTAGTTTGAGAAATACCCAGCCACCAATTCATTAACAATTTTATTAGAGAAAGGGACTGTATAGTTCCAAGCCAAGGGAGACCATAGGATTTGATGGATGCATGAATGATGTGGACTTATTTCCTATTTAATCAAAAGAACCATACCTTAATATCAACATCATATTTCAAAGGTAAAACCCAAACATTAGCAATCAATATAGTATTATTCATGCCACCATCATGAACACTTATTGGTTGACAAACAAAATGAAGCAATCACACAAAGAAATGGTAAAAATATGAATGATGGTGTAAAAAAAAACAAGAGAGATTAAAGAAATGTGCAAAACAAAAATGTGTAAAAAAAAATTTAGAAAGAACCAAGGGCCTTCAATGGTTAGCAGAGGTGGCCATCTCCCCCATGACTAAGTTAGAAGGAGGAGATTCGAAATAATGAGCAAGGTTGCCCACCTATAGAGGTAGCATGTGTTCTGGTTGTCCTAAACTGATGGAAAGGTTTTATTTGTTGCATGTTGACTAACAGTCTCTTATTTGGGCTCTTAGGTTTATATATGGTCATGGCCCCTGAAGGAAAAGTTGCATAGATAATGTAAGGTCCTTCCCATAGTGTTTGAAATTTGGTACATTGTGACACATGTGTGGGGTTCCAGTAGAGAACCTTATCTCCTAGCTGATACTTAACTTTCCTAATTTTTAGGTCATGACGTTGTTTATTAAATGCCTTGTGCAATTCATTAGATGACAAGGCAGCTAGTTGGTTCTCATCTAGCAAGTTAAGAGTCATCAACCTTTGTTTTTGTGCTAGATCAAGGGCAAGGTTGAGGTCACATGCCATGGATAGTGTACAAAGTTCAGTTTGGATATGGAGCATTGGAAGTTTTCCATACACTAACTTGCAGGGAGAGTAGCCTATAGGGAGTTTCCATGTGGAGCAATATGGCTAAAGAGCATCGTTTAGTTTAGTGCTTCAATCTCACCTATACTTGCTAATGGTTCTGGTCAATATCTTAGTAATCTCCATGTTGGTAACCTTAGCTTGACTGTTCGCTTGGGGGTGGTATGGTGTAGTCAATTTATGCTCAACCCCTAAGCATTACATTAACTTCCAAAAAGTTGCACCTGTGAAGTGTGTACCATTGTCTGAAATAAGTGCATGCGGCACACCAAACCTGTTGATGACTTGTTTTTGAATAAATCGTGCAGCTGTAGATGATGTGCAATCTTTAACGGTAGCTAGTTCAACCCATTTTGTTAAGTAGTCTATGGCAACTATGATGTAAGCTTTTCCATTGGACATTGGTGTAATGGGCCCCATGAAATCAATTCCCCAAATTTATAAGGGTTCTAATGGTTGAATCCACTGTTACAGACCCTCCATTCTAGTAGTCATTCCCCCATCATGTTGACAGTGCTCACAAGATTGGATGAATTAATGGGCATCTCGGAACAAGGTAGGCCAATAATGCCCTACAAGTAAGATCTTGATGGCCATTTGTCTCCCAGCATAATGACCCCCACAAGGGCCCTTATGAGCATCTTAGAGAACTCTCAATTGATCTATATCGGGAACACACCATCAAACCAAGCCATCGGGACATACTTTGTAAAGTTGTCCATTGATCTCCATAAATTACTTGGCTCTGTGAAGAAACTGTTGTTTCTTCTTAAGGTCTAGCTCTTATGGTGTTTGTTGGGTAAGGAGATAGGTAAGAATGCTATTGTACTAGTTTGTCTCTATGGATGATTGGTTATTCACTACACCAGCAAAGAGGAATTCATTAGGGAAATGATCAAAAATTGGATACTCATCCTCTTTGCTGTCCCAGCGCAACCGAGATAAATGATCAGCAACTACATTCTCGGTGCGTTTGCAATCGATCATCGTTAAATCAAACTCTTGTAGGATTACAAGCCATCATATAATACGGGGGCTTACCATTGGCTTATTCATGAGGAACCAGATTGCTCTATGATCTGTGTGTATGAATACTTTGTATCCTAATACATAGTGTCTAAACTTTTCTAGTGCAAACACTACAGCCATTAAGTCTTTTTCTATAGTAGTGTAGTTAAGTTGTGCACTAGTGATACTTTTAGTTGCATAGTGGATGTAATAAGGAAATTTCTGGTCATCTAACTATGTAAGTACGACTCCTAAGGCATAGTTGGACGCGTCAGTCATGACATGGAATGGTTTGAACTAGTTAGGAGCTTGTAGAATGGGTGTTTCTACTAGCTTCTATTTTAGAGTTTGGAAAGCTAGTTCGCATTCCATGCTCCACTCAAAGGGTACATCCTTTTTTGTTAGCTTTACCAATGATTTGGCAATCTTTGAAAAGTTCTCTATGAATCTTTTATAGTAGCTAGTGTGTCCAAGGAATGACCGAATGTTTTTGATAGTTTTTAGTTGACAGGTAGTTCCTTGGATGACTTTGATTTTCTTAGGGTCTACCTCTATCCTTGTATGTGAGATTTTATGCCCAAGTACTATGCCTTCTTGGACCATTAAATGGCATTTTCTCCAATTGAGCCTAAAATTAGTTTCTACATATCTTTTCAACACTTGCTCTAACTGGTCCAAGGCTTGATCAAAGTTTTCTCCATAAGTGGAGAAGTCATTCATAAAGACTTCCACACCATTTTCTATCTACTGTTGGAATATGCTTAGAACTAAGCGTTGAAACGTTGCAGGGGCATTGCACAAGCCAAATGATATTTGTTTATATGCAAACATTCCCTAAGGATTGGTGAATGTAGTTTTGGCTTGGTCTTCTGGGGCTATTTGTATTTGGTTGTATCTGCTATATCCATCCAGAAAATTATAATAGCAATGCCTTACGATTGTGTTTAAGACTTGGTCAACCGATGGCAACGGAAAGTGATCCTTGAATGTTGCCATGTTTAGTAGCTTAAAATCTATGCACACCCTCCATTTGCCTCCCTTTTTAGGCATGATTATTAAGGGGCTAACCCATTTGCTATGAGTAATGGGGTATATGAACCCAGCCTTTAGAAGCTGCTCGATTTCTTCTTTTACTACTTGCTTCAACTTTGGGTTTAATTGCCTCTGTGGTTGTTTTCGAGGCTTCATGGAGGAGTCAGTGTAAATCCTATGCTGGCATATCCTAGGATCTATTCTAGTTAATTTTGGATATGACTAAGTGAAGGCTTTGACCACTTGTTTATTACCTTTAGCAGACTCTCTTTTTGTTGCAGAGCAAGTTTTGCATTGATGATTACCAGTTTTCCATTCTTAAGGAACGTGTACTCCATACTAGTGAGCAATGGTTTTAGCTCTAGGGGCTCTTGTTTGAATTTCTTAGGAATTTCCAACTTCTCCTAGTTGACGTTTTTGAGGTTAGGACTTGGAAGTCGACGGTGGACTTGCTCTAATGCGTCTATGCTATCCATGTAAGTGCAAGTCAAATCCTTAGTTAGTTCCATGCATATAAGTGAGCTGCTTTCTTGATCAGCTATTAGCCACTAGGTGTCTTCTTGTCATGTGGTTGCTGCATACAGGCACCTTTGTATATTGATCACTTGTGTACATTGATTGCAAGTAGGCAATGTTAAACTTTGCACAACCCATGATCTCTACATGCAATTACACCCTGTGTCACTATATGCGATGCATGGAACTTTCTTCTTCTTAATCTTTCCAAAAGTATTTTCCTTAGATATTTCTAGGGAAAGATCGCGGATTCCTAGGCGTGCATTGATAGTGCTTAGCCATGCCCTTTCCATTATGATTGGGAAGTCCCCCTTACTGTTGTTCACTTGAATCACTAGGAAGTCAGCTGGATACGACCATCCACAAATAGTGGTAACAATGTCATCCACTAATCCCAAGGGAACAATGATGGATTGGTTGGCCAACTCTAAATGGATGTTGCTCTTTTTTAATGGAGGTAGGTTCTAGGCCTTGTACATTTCTTGGGATATTAGGTTGACATCGGAACTTGAATTCAAAAGAGCTTTGCATGACTCATTCCCAACAAATTGTAGATATATCAGGGGACTCCCAAGATCAAAGAATTTCCTGGGAAGGTGGCTAGCTCTGATCCAATCGGTAACAACATGTGTTAACATGACCATATGTGTTGACTACGGTGTTAGGCTCGAAGGGAGCTCTGAAGCTTTATTTGATACGGAGATGTCCAAAGACTTAGTTGCTTGTGGTTGCAAAGGCTTGGTTAGACTGTTGGTTCTGAAGAAAGGTCTTTTCTTCATATAGTTGTTAGAACCAATAGTAGGTTGAGGATTAACAACCCTTGTGGCATTGTGTTGCTGTGGTTGAGCAGGGAGTTCACCTTGCATTGCTGGAATAGGTGGTAATGGAGCTATTGGTGGGAGAGATGTGGCCAGATTTGAAGAATGGTACACTTGTGGAATATCACCCCTAAGAGAGTGAGTCCTATAGTACTTGCGGGCTTAGTAGTGATGTTGAGGAGTAACATGACCAACAGAGTCACGTGGAGAGATTGGATGTTGCACATAATATCCATATGGATCAGGTTGTCGGTAAAGATATTGTTGCCTTGGTGGTGGCATTTCCCATGATTATGGGTGCTACAATTGTTGATGTTACTCAATTGGTTGTGGTGGAGTTCCACTTGGATAATACATTAAAGGTTTGTGGAACTGCATTGGGTTGCCTTGGGGATAAGGTAATTGTCGAGATGTTTACCATTTGTTTAATCATGGATTAAGTGCATACATCCTAGACTCCTATAGATGTGAGATCACAAGGCAGCATCCCTTAGGATGGTTGTATTGACATATCTCACATCCACTATCATCATCTGTATTTGAGTCCACAACTTCTTTAATAATAGAAACTTTTCCCTTACCCTTGTTATGTGCATTTTCCACTTCTTTGTTTTTTCTTTTGTCATGATCACTACCTTGCTCTCTAGACTCATCTACTATTTTGAGAACAGTTTGAAACCTACTATCTAGGGAGTCCCACATTTGGTCTACCTTTGCCGATACTTCTAATGTTAACTTTTAGATAGACAAGGTTTTCCTATTTGCCATCTCTTCGAGTGGTGAGTCTTCCTCATCCTCACAAAATCTTACTCCCTTCTTCCGGAGGGAAGGATCTTGGTTATATTCTTTTGCACTTTCTCTCTTTCGTAGCTCACCTTCTTCCTTAGCAACTTGCTCCAATAGTCT
>MNCI01020185.1:202289-227378 GCA_015680685.1 Gnetum montanum | reverse complement strand
AATAACCATGGCTAGGACAACGATGTAATAGTGCATAATAGCAGCCCATGGTAGCATCCAAGGGTTCATGACTACCTTATTTCCATCCTTGGATTTGCTTTTGTAGGTTAGACACCCGGGGAGTATGTTTGGTACTTATCGTTGAATAATTCTAACATAGTACTCCACCTACGAATGGAATTTGGTTCTAAGGGTTCTGGTTCTTTTACTAGTGTCTGTGGGAACAACTTAAGTTTTTGCCACTCATTCTCTATGTTTTGCAAGGCACACACATCATAAAATGCTTGTAATTGATTTTGAGGATCAACATTATATCCCCCTTCAAATTGTGGGATGTTATTCATATCTAACCTCTTGATCCTACTATCTCTTTGGTGCCCTGTTAGAACTCTCACAACCTCAGTTATGTCTAACAAGCTTTGAGTAGTAAATAGGGGTTCGTCTCGTTCATGGTGTCTATGATGCCTACACTATTCCCTACTCATCCTTCTTCTATGTCATGATTCCCTAGAGTGCCCTTGTCCTATGTCTTGGTTGTTTTATCTATGACTTCCACTTTGTTTGCCCTTATCCTCATGATCTTTTTCTCTATGGCTATGTTTGAACATTGAAGGAGAGGGTGAAGGAGATGATGAAGGTGAAGAAGAAGAACTACCACAATGACAGTGTCTACTACCATCTCTTCAGTGGTCTTTGCCTCAATCGCGATTGCGATCAGAATGCCCACCTTTGTCATGTGTCCCTGTTCCTTTTTCGGACACTTTGTGTTTGTTGGTATTAGCACCTAGGTTATGAATAGTAGAATGAAGGTTCTGATACACAACCCCTTGGCCAAGGTTAAGGGGAGGAACATTGTTATGTGGGCGACTACTTGAGGAAGGTTCATCACCCTCAATTTCACTTAAAACGTGGGGGGCATCCTTGGATCATTTTCCCTTCAAAGACTTATGGTGTCTCTCTTGTTGCAAATTCCTTTGATGTTGTGCCTCTATGGGATGATAGTCTCTTGAATCATAGTCCTACGCAATGTATTCTGCGTGTAAGTGTTACATTCATATTCGTGTGAGAGCACAAAGAAGCATGCTTGGGACTAAATGGTTGGGAGGTAACACTATGTTACCTTCCAAGTCACGTCAATGCAGT
This sequence comes from Gnetum montanum, assembly GCA_015680685.1. Lineage (NCBI taxonomy): Eukaryota > Viridiplantae > Streptophyta > Gnetopsida > Gnetales > Gnetaceae > Gnetum > Gnetum montanum. Next base: position 226,235 of record MNCI01020185.1, on the reverse strand, counting down.
TGTTCATCTTGATGGAGAATAAAGGTGAAGTTGGGTACATATTCATTGGGATGAATATATACCACACAAAACTGTTGAGGGATTAGTGGATCAACGTCATGGGTATTATGCCACCGATTGCTTCTTGTGTTAGTCCTAGGCGGTGAAGTGCTTTTGTGCGAAGAAGAAGACATTTTGTCTTATTTAGTGTGCAATGTACTATTATCTTTTCCTTAACCAACCCTAAGGGTTCGTTCCAATGATGTGAATGATTTCTTAAGTTCTACTTAGCGCACAAACAACTAAGTCCCTAGCAGCAGTGCCAATGATGAGCTGCGAGGTACCCCTATGCTCAACCATACAAATACGAGCGTTTCACACACGATCTGGTCAAATTCCAAGGACTAAGTGCCTATGCGCCTTTGTGGAATAATAATGGGTTAGTTAATCATTGTCTTCCCAAACTTACTGTATGTCATGGTTGTATGGTTAAGTAAGCTTGAGGCATATGATTTTTATAGCTTTTATGTGTTTATATCCTGCGCTAGTAAGGAGGGAGAGAGAGATAACTAAGTAACTAATCTAATTTAACTACTCATTAACTAAGTTCTAATTACTCCTAACACTAGTATTCATTCCCACTTTCCATACACATCCTGAACTAGTGCAATGCTGCTAGGATTACCAAACGCTAATCGTTACTAAGTTACCAAGCGCTACACGCATGCTCGAAGTGGTTGTACTGAGTGTATTTAACTAAGAGAGTTATAGGGTGAGAGAAATCATTAATAAACTAGGAAAGCATTAAATAATAATTAACGCTAATTAATCTATTCTGAATGCTGCAAGGTTTATCATAAAGTTCGTCTTTATTGCTGTACACAAAGTGTGCTTAGGTACACAATGCTCGAATAAAGATCCGTTCACTTTATGACTCCTACTATGGGCACGTAGAAATAATTCTAACTCTAGAGGGAAAAATGGCAAGAGTTTGGCTAAGGGACTAATTGTCTAATGTGAAAACCAAGGGTGTTGCCTCTTATTTATAGGCAAGGAGACAGGCCCTGATATCGGGTATCTGACATCGCATGGTTGGATCCGATATCATAGACTCGATATCACGGATGCAATATCGTGATCCTGATATCGCGGTTCATCATGCACTTTACATTTGTGTTATTAGCGTAGCAATTCATTTTGATCAATTAAGAAAATTGATTAAATTACACAAGCACGACCCCTTCGAGCATACGTGTGCCACTTGGTAGCTTAGAAACGATTAGCATTTGACAGCCCAGCAGTGTTTGCACGATGTTTAGAATGTGTCCAAAAAGTGGGAATGGTTACATATGTTAGGCTAGATTAGACCATAGTCTACTTAGCAATTAATTACTCTCACTTTCATTCTTATTTATTTAGCTTTTATTTACTTTAATTTTTTATTATTTATTTTTTTCTATCTAGTTAATATTTCCTTTATTATCATTTACACTTCCTGTTGCTAATGCAGAATGAGTAAGACTTAATTACGAACATTTAAGTGTAACTACTTGGTAACCTAGTAGCATATCTAGTAGTGCTTAAGTAATGTGTGCTTGGAATTCCTAGAAGTAGTACACAAGGTCCAAGATGTGTACAGATGATTAAGGATGGATGCTCATTGCACTTAGGCTAACTTAGATTTTTACTTTATGTTGGCTATTAGCTTAATCAAGATTATTTTCCATTGTCTCTAGGAGTAGCCTAGTTTAGAATCACATCATACACCTCACTCTGGACTAAACCATACATGATGAAGCAAATACTAGTCCAGGTGGGAAGACAGTGAATTGTGATCAACATATAACTGTCTAGGTGCCACAACTAGTCTATCTATGGAGTTCAATTGGATCATGCATACACACTCATATTCGTATGGTTGAGCATAGGGGTACCTTGCCGCTCATCACCTACAAAGAAAAAGATGAAGTTAAAGTGTGAAATTTTCTCAAATATCAATTTTCATGAATGAATTTTGTTGACTTTTATTTAATATTTACTATAATTTATTAGGATCTATTTGATTCAAAAGCAATTTACAATTTTATGATCCAATGCAACTTTATACAAGTTAGTTTAACCAATACTTTAAAAATATCTAACAAAATTGAAACAACTTGTAATGAAATAATGTTATAGCATGAGTTTTAGGCTTGAAATTTTCTTTTATTAGTGAATATTTTAATGTTATGTTCTCTTTGTAATATGTTCTTAAATTTTAAGCAGTCTACCAAGTGAGCCTTTACATTGTCAAAACTACAAAATCATACATATCTATATTTTGCAATTAAATCCATAAGCTAATACATATAAAAAATTACCTTTATATTAGTGTTTAATAATATATACATGATAATACCATTTCAAATATATATGCGAATTAGTGATAAAATATAAGATATGTACTATATAGTATGAATTATACTTGAAGTTATCATTCCCTCAAATTGCTATATATATATTATCTATGTATAAAGGTTATTGATGAGTAGCAAGTATGCCTAATGTCTAACCATACAAGCATCTTGGCAAACTATGTCATAATCTATGGATGAACTAGATGAATTATTTAGTGGAGTTATGTTAGATTATAGGTCACCATTTTTTTTGTTTTACTTGTAGTGGCCTCACTTTATATGATTTAGTGTAATTGACATGTATTATTAATGATGTTATTTTGGCCACAATTATTAATCATAAAATTCTACTAAAAATATACATAAATCCTAATCTAGCCTAAGGTGATAATCGTCCACTCTATCAACCTTTCGTATGCTTTAAAGGATTCACATGTTAGCTACTGGATTACCAATCTAACTATTGTTGGGTGAACTAAGTTAATTAGTTGATGAAATTACCAAGTTAACATGTGTGTAATGTTCAAGAGTTTGATGTGCTTATTCTACCATAACTATTATGAATAAAAAATGTAAACATCCCAAAAGTAATTAATAATAACGATAAATTGTGACACCTTGAAAATTTAATTTATAAATTCCATAATTAAAATATTTAACTTACTCACTTAAGAAAATGTGATGTCATAATGCTTATAAAATCTTAAAAGGGAAATTAAATCATAAGCATTTTAGGATCAACTTAAAATTTAAGAATAAATATCATAAGTAAAATTCTATAATTAGAGTTTGCACTTAGATGCCTTAATATAGTATCACAAATCTTATTAACATTTCAAGTACACATTGTTCCTTGTGACCTCAACTTGAAAATGCATAAAAACTTAGCCATATTCTTAATAGATAATAGACTTCATAAACTTCAATTTTGCTTTTGCTTAGCAAGGTCCTTCCCCCCAATTTCTCCTACAATAAATAATACCTTTTTCATAAAAATATATGCAAGAAGGCTTAGAAACCTTCTAGTAGAGTAAACCATCTTGGTAAACTTGAAATTGTTGGAGGATGGGGCCCATAGGCTATACAAAAAGTTAGTCAAGTACCAATGTCTAAAATCTAACCAAATCATAAAGTCAAATAGGAATGCTAGGGGAAACAACTTACCTAAGATTAATCTAGTATTAGTCTTTTTTCAAGGTTTTTGTTTAAGACCTCATCTATCTTGGAGTTGGCGTGTAAGCTAATACTAATATAAGGTATACTTCTTATAAATAAGAATGCTAGGGGAAAAAAATTACCTAAGATTAATCTAGTATTAGTCTTTTCTCAAGGTTTTTGTTTAAGACCTCATCTATCTTGGAGTTGGAGTGTAAGCTTATACTAATACAAGGTATACTTCTTATTGAACTTCTTAAATCATGAATTTAGAGATTTCCATAAGGGTCCATACTAAGCAATGGGATGCAACCATAGGCAACATGGACAAGTCAGGATAACCTCTCCACAAATCCTATTAAGCATCCATAGATTAATCAATGAAAGAAGTCATGTTTAATCAATGGTAGTAATCATAGGAAACATGAACAAGCTCAGTTAATTATAGCTAAAATCTTCACAAGTCTTACCAACTACCTACGCATCCGTCAAAATGAAGCTAGAAATGTCGTAAATTGCCAAATTGTCAAACCATGAATGGATCATGAACCATGGTGTCATACCCCATAATTAACTATAGATAAATTTATGATATCACTTAAGAGGAATTAATTAATTACTTAGAAATCTATGAAATACTTAACATCTCAAAATTAATCGTTTGGAACACTTAATATACAAAGTATGATACCTTATAATCCAATAAGCATACTTAAATAAACCATAAAGAATAAAACACTTAACAATATCTATGAAATGATTTACTAACATCTCAAGTACAAATCCCTTTAAGTAGAAGTTTACATGAAATGCAAAAGATATCCACATGGGCCATTACAAATTCATAACATGGATTAAATTATATAATATTGCTTGAATCCTTTATCTGTATCATACCACTAGTTCCATTGTGCACTCTAATCCACTGACCGCACTGTCACATAGAAACTCCATCTAAACCATCATCTACAATTTGCATGGAACACATGCAAGAAGTATTAGACCAGCTTCATAGTAGAGGAAATCTCCTTAGTGTTACCTGAAACCTAGAAGATGGGGCCCATACTACAAGTATATTATTAGAACCACTAATAATTACTTATTAACTAAATCATTAATCCAAACATAAGTCATTAACTTATCTATTAACCATTACCATGAACATTACCATCAATGTAACATCGTACCATTAACTCATGATTGCATTGTCGATGATATTCTCATTAGGATTTTAACATTACACATTAGAATAACTATAAGGTTGATATCAACTTAAAATATCCATCAAGGATTGTTTGGTGTAGTACCTCACCTATATAGGCCAACCCTCATGAATGCCAACTGTTGGATTGTGTTATGGCTAGTATTAATCCTATAACTATCCTAAGGCTTTAACTTTGTGCTATTGTCCTAAATAAGGCTTGATATTACTACATCATGTTGATGGACCATCTTCAACATCAACTATGAAGTCTGAACCATTAATGTGTTAATGAAATTGAAACACCACCAATTTTGGACTTTAGCATTGTAATTGCAAATTTGTCTAAGTGATGGGTTACGCTCTAGAGTGTAGCTAGCTTGACATTGAAGAGAAGTCTCTGACAGCCTCCAAAAGCCTCTAGAGCTTGACATCAGCCTTTACCTTGGCTCTAGCACTTCCTCGACTCTTGGCATTCCTCGATAGTTGGCATTCCCCGACTATTAGCATTCCTTGATGGTTGGCATTCCCTGATGGTTAGCATTCCCTAATGGTTAGCATTCCTCGACTATTGGCATTCTTTGACGGTTGGCATTCCTTGACTGTTGGCATTTCTTGACTATTGTCATTCCCTGATGGTTGACATTCCCTAACTGTTGACATTCCCTAACTGTTGGCATTCCTTGATTGTTGGCATTTCCTAATGGTTGACATTCCCCAACGGTTGGCATTCCTTGATTGTTGGTATTCCTTGACAGTTGGCATTCCCTAATGGTTGGCATTCCCTGACTGTTGGCATTCCTTGATTGTTGGCATTCCCAAGTGGTTGGCATTCCTTGGATGTGAACGTTTTTAAGCACTTGGCATTTGGCATTTTGGCATGTTGGCACTTAGCTTCGTGGGCAAACGAGACCTAGAGCACACCACATCACAAAAGAGGTAGAGTTGCACATCATGATCCACTATAGCCTCATTGCAACCCTACAAAACACCACATGGTACATTACAGCAATTAACCCAGTAGGCACAGTTCATCACGACAAGTGCTAGACTTCACAGCTTGACGCCACTGAGACTATGATTGTACTTCCACTACACCTATTGTACATTGTGTACCTTCTGAGACCTTTTTGGAGTTAACTATGATCCCATTTGGGGCGGTGTTCCATTTCTCCCATTTTTAGCATTTTCTTGCATATTTGCACATTTTTTCACATGTCATCATGCTGTACTATGTATTGTTTGCATTTGCATTTCGGTTAACCATGCCACCCCCCAGTTACGTTCATCACCTTATTTGCAACTAGCAAAGTCCCTATTTGATCAACAAGACCATTTAGGGTGCTTTGCCTTTGTTTCCAACAAGGCCCTCACACAAAGGCAGGGTTAAGGCTACGTGTTCATTGACCTCTCGATGATTCCAACCACTGACATTTTTGGTCATTACATTTTTTTGGTGCTAGAAGGAGGGCCTCACCATTTCCTTCTACATTTTTTGATTGTTGTCCTGCGTGCTCTCTCCACCATCGGTTGGTGTAGATTGGTCCTAGTTGTCGGTTCCCTTGGAACCCCATAGGATGAAAGCCCAAACGTATTCATTACATTCAAAATTTTGGATGTTTTGAAGAGCATAACAAGTTCTGAGAATGTAGTTGGATCCAGTGTAGCGAGCATAGCACTAGAGTTAGCCATTTTCAGTAGCTTTCACAATTAGTATTTTTTTTTGCATTTTCATACTTAGCATTTTTTCTCATTTTCATACTTAGTCCAATTTTCTGCAATTTTACACTTAGTCAATTTTTTTAGTTTCCATACTTAGCCATTTTTCTAGTCAATTTTTTGCAATTTCCATACTTAGTCATTTTTCTACATTTTTATACTTAGCCATTTTTGTTTTGCTATCAGCAGACTTAGTCATTTTTCTACACCACACCCATCGCTCAGCTGATGCATCAACTAAGCTTGTCTGCTATGACATTAAATTGTCAATGACGTTAAACTGGCAATGATTGTCCACTATGACGTTAAACTAGCAAACTTCACAACCAACAATCCAACCCTATACTATGCAACCAACACAAGCTCAGCTAATGCAACTGGTTGGCACATCTCCAAGCTTGGATTAGGCATTCTAGCTGATCCAAAGCTTGACAAAGGAGATCAACGGACTCAAGGCTACCTTCTTTGACATCGTCAAGGTGGTGGACTTCTACCAAGATGATCCCATAAGTCCTACGGTCCCACCCTTGACTCTCCCAATTAGGGTTCAATTGCCTCAACTCATCAAGTACAATGGTAAAGGGGACCCCAATGCACACTTGGTCACATTTTGATCTAAGTGCCTGCTCCTTCAAGCCTAGTCACATGCCATCATGTGTGTGTTTTCCATGTCACTCACTAGAAAGGCCTTAGACTGGTATCACATGCTACCCAAGGCCTCAATCTCTTCTTTGGAGGATCTCATAAGCCAGTTTGTGACATGCTTAAGGTACAACCTAAAGCCTAAAAAAACCATCGACCAGTTCATGCAAGTCAAGTAGGGGCCCATAGAGCCCATGCCAAAATTCCTTCAACATTAGAACACTACATTGAGCAAAATGTGTGAACCCCTAACAAAGACACACCTACTGGCCATCTTCAAGGGTGTAGGGAATGATTTCATTAAGTCCAAACTATATTACTTGGCCTTGAAGTCTCTTAACCAAGCCTTTGCCCAAATGAAGGCCATAGAGGAGGTAGCACAAGCTAGTGTTGACCTAGCCTATGTGGCCTACAGAAACCAACATGTGAATAAGCAAAATGCAACAGTGAAAATAGTGGCCAAAAGCACAAAAGCAACCAATTAGGGTCCAACAACTAAGTAGCCCAAGGACCCAGCTCACAAAGTCACCAACTCTAGTGCCATCTCACCTACATTGGTAGGGGTCACCCTAAGGCCCAACTTTGAGTACAAGAATCACTCAAAGTATACACCACTACTAATGGAGCCCTCTAAACTGCTGAAGCAGCTTCTAAAAGCTAGGCAAATCCAATATAAACACGTATCAGAGATTGCCCACGAAAAACATGATAGGTACTATAAACTACTGAGGAACCCCACCTTAGCACTACCAAATGAGCCCCCAGTCCCACAACATTTCCACTTGGACCAATGATGTCATTACCACCAATTGTCTGATTGTAGCGTAGACAACTATTGTGCTTTGTAGGATGACTTGCAAAGAATGATAGAATGGGGCCAACTGGTGCTTGATGTAACAAGCCAATCCAACATAGATGATGTCCCCTATGTCATAAACTCCATTAGCAGAAGTGGCAAGTCTAAACTTGCGTAACAACCTTTTGTGATCTATGTGCTTCCTAACAAGGTAAGGATCCCCTTGGCCTCCACAAGTAAGAGGCCTGCCTTGTTATCAAAGTGCCACCTTGGACACCCACAACATCCTTTGTGGTTAGGATCCCATAATAATCAGCCACTAAGATCAACTGGAAACCAAATCAACCGTCTGCTAAGACATTAAATTGGCATGACACACCAACAACAATCGCTAAGCAACCTTTCGTCATTAGGGTGCCACAACAAGTTAGCCTCATAATAACTCATGAATCATTGTTTGTCATAAGGATGTGACAACATGATGGCTGCTCACCTACTTGAAGCCCAATAGTGGGTAACATCTCAACCTCTCCTCCTTCAAGGGCCAACACCACTGGTAGTTTGGGTAGGCTTACCAAATGGTAATGTAAGAGGATGAACAAGTGCCTCACAACACCCATGGTCAACACAAAGGCCATGACCAGTAAGCAACAATTGAGCACTAGGGCCCTTGCCCCCAAGCAGGCAAAGTAACCCAAGCCCAAGTCCCCTTTGTGAGAGATCTATCTCTCAAGCCTCATGGAGGAATTCAAGGCCAACACAACTTATGATGACAAGGACTTTGTAGTTTCACTAACTAGGTGAAACAAACTCTCAAGAAAAATAACACAATGTTAAGCTTGTACGACTTGGTCATGATCTCATCTATTCACTACCAAGCATTGGGCCAGATGTTGGACTTCATTCCTATTATGGAGGACATCCCTACAGATGAGGCATCCATCTGTGCAACGATGTTACCTCTTACACCACAAGAATTGGGTTCAAAATCCCTAGCCTTTCGTGACGATGTAATCAAGGTTAACCTTGAATGAGGGGAGGTCACTACAACTCCACTGTTCGTTAGCATATGTGTTGGACAGTGCACGATTTGTAGAGTGCATGTCGATGATGGTGTAGCAACAAACGTAGTCTTGTACTCTATCATCGACAAGCTAGGCCTAGTAGACTGAATCAAGCCAACCAAAATCACATGTCTAAAATCCTTCAATGGATCATGTGTCATCATCAAGGGTACAATCAACTTAGCCTTCGTGGTGGTAGGAGAGCAATTCCCCACCAGCGCAAATTTCACTATAATAGAGAAGATGCTAGGCTTCAACCTGATCCTAGGTAGGCCTTGGCTAGCCCAACTATGGGCCGTCTCCTCTCCCATCCACCAAGAAGTCCACCTTCCATACAAAGGTGGTTAAGTTATCATCCATAGTGATAACGCCTCCTCTTCGGCTATCCACAACATAGACATGGTGCAAGTGTCGAAGGTGGAGATTTTTGGTGATGCATTTGCAACAACCAATGTAATGCCTAAGGCTAACATACCCGAATGAGTGGTTGAAGCCAACAGCCTCCCAAAGGATCCTAAGCCTTGTGTGCCTCCTAATCCATGCTTGGTTAGGAAGCAACTACATGACCAAGACTTTTCCTTGGCCAAAAATGCGCTAGGTGCCTGCCTACCCCTTGCCTCCACTTGTCATGCATTTTTGACTTTCGTTTGCATCACACTAGCCTACGCATTTACATTTTTCTTGCTCACTTAGATTACGCATTTGGCTTTGTTTACACATTCATTGACTTAGCTTACACATTGCATTTGAAAAACATAACAAATACATAAAAATAAAAAAACATAAAATTACAAAAACACATGGCTCGAAAAGGCCTTAAACTAGCCCATGACCTTGAACAACCTAAAACTATCACTTTTTGCATTACCTTCCTTTCATTTATGAATTTTTAACTTTGTTACATAGTTGCTACTTAATGTTGTTTTTCTAGTTGATTTTTGCAGGATCTTGTATGCACACAGCATGACTACACATGCAGCATTGCACCTTAGAAAAGCAAGGTAAGCACTAGTTCGCTACAACTAGAAACTGGCATAGACAGTTTGCTATGACTATAAATTGGCACAAATCGTCCTTATGTCATGATGTTAAACTGGCATAATAACTCATTCTTGGGTCATGACGTTAAATTGGCACAAAATCTACTATATGCTAAGATGTTAAACTAGTATCCAGTAGTTTGCTAGGACTATAAACTAGCACATCATGGTCTCCTAGGACTTTAAACTGGGTTCACGATCTGTCAAGACTTTAAACTAGCATGTTGCTGATTTGTTGGAGCACCTGCCATCGGTGAAATCCTTGGGGCACTCATAGCATCATCGCCTCTCATTATTTTGCTGATCTTTTAAAGTACCTACCATTGGTGTGGCCTTTGGAGCACTTGCAGCATCATTGTCCTGGCACTTTCACTAGCTTCTTGAGCACTTGCAACTAGTACAACATTTGACACATTTGCAACATCTTTGTGTCTAACACTTGTAGCATCTTCACATCTAGCATTTACTCTTGTATTTCATGATGTGTGGTTTTTTTATCTTCTTGGAGTTGTGTTTGCAGGATGAAGCCTCGGAGGCAATCGTGCAGAGATGCATCTCATCATAGCAGCAAGTCACCACATTGCTTTAATGTGCATGATTGGACCAGTTAAGCCACTCAAGATTGCACATCCCCCTCACCCTGTTACAGCCTACGCACATCCACTCCTTCATTCCAATATCCTCTGATCCCCTGCATACTCACTATTGCACATCCCTCTGATGCATATGCATAGTGATGCATATGGCATTCTCTTCATGTCAATCGTAGAACCCATGGCAGACATATAACACAACTCATCGCATGGGGAGCCTCTATTGGCTAGTCAAGGTCCAAGTGGATGTAACGCACCTCATCCCTTGGTGGAAACACTTCTCCTATAGATGTGACATGGTTGCATCAAAGCAAGCCCATCTACTTGATGGCCCACACCTTGCAATTAACATTTAGTAGTAAGTCAAACCCAACGGAGGTTTGCCTCATAACAAAGCAAACCAAAGTAAAAGGAAAAAAAGAAAAAAATGAAAAAAANGACTTTAACTCTCTCATGAGCACTTCGACAAGAGATCAACATTTCAGGGGCAAGCCACTTTATGCCATGGTCATTGTCAACCATGTTGACTTCACATCTTGCATTAGGATACATTGCTTGCATTTTATTTCTTCTGCTTGCATTGCATCTCCCTAGCACATTGCCTACACACTTTGCCCCAGCATACCCTTATTCTCTTAGCACTCTTGAGCATGGTGAAGCATCATCTAATTTGGTACTGATGAGAAATGTTGATGCCACATTTACTATGGTGTTTTGCAATTCTTTGTCAACGTCTCTTGGGCCACTCCTCCAGACATCAACAAAGAGGGGCCATTAAAACACCACCAATTTTGGACTTCAGCATTGTAATTGCAAATTTGTCTAAGTGTGGGGTATGCTCTAGAGTGTAGCTAGCTTAACACTAAAGAGAAGTCTCTAAAAGCCTCCAAAAACCTCTAGAGCTCAGCATCAGCCTTCACCTTGGCTTCAACACTTGACTCTTGGAATTCCCCGATTGTTGGCATTCCTTGACTGTTAGCATTCCTTGATGGTTGGCATTCCCTGATGGTTAGCATTTCTCGATTGTTGGCATTCTTCAATGGTTGGCATTCCCTAACAGTTGGCATTCCTTGATTGTTTGCATTCCTTGATGGTTGGCATTCCTCGACTGTTGGAATTCCTTGACAATTGGCATTCGCCAATAGTTGGAATTCCTTGACTATTGGCATTCCCTAATTGTTGGCATGCCCAAGTGGTTTGCATTCCTTGGACATGAGCCTTTTTAAGCACTTGGCATTTGGCATTTTGGCATCTTGGCACTTAGTTTCGTGGGCAAATGAGACCTAGAGCATACCACATTGGCAGAGAGGTAGAGTTGCACATCACGATCCATTGTAGCCCCATTGCAACCCTGCAGAACACCACATGATACATTGCAGTGACCAACCCAATAGGCATGGTTCATCATGGCAAGTGCCATACTTCACGGCCTGACACCACCGAGACTGTGACTGCGCTTCCACTGCACCTGTTGTACATTGTGTACCTTCTGAGACCTTTTTGGAGTTAACTATGCTCCCATTTGAGGTGGTGTTCCATTTCTCTCTTCCATTTCTAGCATTTTCTTGCATTTTCCACATTTTTTTATGCGTCATCACATTGTACTACATATTGTTTGCATTTGCATTTTAGCTAACCATGCAACCCCCTTGGTTGCATCCACCACCTTAGTTGCAACTGGTAAAGTCCCTATTCGATTGACAAGACCATTTAGGGTACTTTGCCTCTGTTTCTAGTAAGGCCCTTATGTAGAGGTAGGGTTAAGGATATGTGTCTGTTGACCCCTAGATGATTCCAGCCATCGATGTTTTCAGTTGTTACAGAAACCTTACAAATATTGACTATAATGCCCCTAGGTTAATGGGTTAGCCCTAAAGTCAACATCGATGACCAACCGACCATTCTCATACTAGTAGACTAATCATTATTCCTAAGCTTTTAATGCCTCAAACATGCCTTTACATACCAAAAATGTTTACTCACTATTGTTGAATGAAGATGTTATTTTTATTGAATGTTGTGATGACTGTGTCACTCCTGAAAACATGGAGAAAATCCATTGCAACCCCTAGATCTATTATGACCTAGGTTGTGACATTGTAGATGTTATTGTTGTCGCCATTGCTACTGAGAGGAATTGACATAAGAAAAAGATGAAGTTAACACATGAAGTGAAAATTGTGGAAAATAGAAAATTATAGCAAGCAATAGGAAAACAAGGGTTAGATCAACAAGAAAGAGAAAGAATTAGATTGACATAAAAGAATAATAGAAAGGTAGCTCCAAAAAGGGTTGAGCTGTAGGGATTAAGTCATAAAAGAAAGAACATTTCCTTTACTTTGAAGAATCAACTAAGAACAAAGCTTTCCAAGTAAGAGTGGGTTTAGATCTAGAAATCATTAGGAGATCCACTAAGCATAACCATGAGCATGAGCATGAAAGAGAAAGAAATGAATAATTAATGTCAAGAGAGCTAACCTTATTAGGCATTTATAAGTAGAAATCCAAGGTTGAGTAGTTTTGAGAATAATAATTTAATTTCTAAGGTCAGGTCACATGTATCCACAAAAAGGTTTAGATGGCACACTAATAGGTTTAAGTCATTAAGAAAATATTAAAATAAGTTCACATGTCCTAGAATGGATTCTAAGACGAAATATGAAAATAATTAGAATAAACCTCTAAATATCTATTTAACATGCCTTAAGACCATATATTCTTATATTATTCTAAATATCATAAAATAAAATAAAATATAAAATAAATAATTATAAAATATAAGCAATGGACCACCACCATCCTTCTAACCTATCCTTTAGAAGAGGCATCAAGAATTAGCAAATTTCAAGAAAAGAAATTCAAAATAATGATATTTCCAAAACAATGAGGTGTTAACCTAGTGGTAAAGGTCTTGGCCTACTAACCCTAGGTCATAGGTTTAATTCTAATAGGTAGCACTGAGTTACAAATTAAAAATGAAAAAATTCCATAAAATTTTTTTAAATTGATATAATAAATCTAAGGTGTCTTAATGCACTTAAGAAAAAATTTTAAATACTAAGAAATAATCAAGAAAATAATTTCAAGATAATGACATTTCCAAATATGTAATAAGAGCAATGTCCAAACCTTAAGAAGCATGAGGAATGATAAAAACATGTATACTTACTAATACATTAGTGATTATTCCAAGATTATATACATAAGCTTACAAGTAAATACGTCGTGAAGTACTAATCATAAAATACCAATGTAATACATGCAAAGAAAAAAACTAAGGGTTCAAACCTCAAGATGTGTAAGTATAAGCATAAGTATAAGAAAGACATTACAATACACTAGCATATCCCACTAGTCATAATATAATAATATTAGATCATATTTTATTATAAAATACACCCTGTTGCATAAATGCTAAGTAAATGAAAATAAATAACAAACCTTAGATCCTTGGTTCATAACACTAATGTGTTACATAGGTCAAGAAGGAAGTGTTGATAAGTCATGGTGAGGACTACAAGTTGCGATTCACCATTACCAAAGTATTTTCATTAACCATGACACGTGGTTGAGTCATGATCAAGATGACAAGCTTGCCATGAGTCATGGTAAATATCATGATTGTGTAAAATGCATACCATGGCTTGTGATATAGGTCTTTTGGTAGACCTTAACTCATGATTTGGTTGACCATAGCCTTACTAGAAGTCATAGTTTCTATCAAAATGCTATTAGAAACATGCCATAAATTTTTCTAAAGATGGTGAAACCTAAGATGAAATTAATTATATGCAAGAACTTACTACAAGTTGGACCAGAAGGTAGAAGTACAAAATTAAGAATTCAAATGTGTGAAAAAAATTTGAGAGATATTAAATTAGATTTTAAATAATACTACAAAAGAATCTTAGATTTGTTTACTCTATAGGTCTTTTGGTAGATCACAACTTATGATCTAGTTGACCACAACCTTGCCACGAGTCATAGTTTCTGTCAAAAACCCTACTATGAGCTATGGTTGATAGGGGTCCTCCTGGTTTTGGACAATGGGTATGTATCATACAAAACATGGTGCAATTTGATCATAAGCTTTGAAGACAATGTTAAGTGGATTTCCAAGAACACACTAGTATTGAAACACCACAAAATTTCAAGTCTCGGCATCTCGACTACAAATTTGGCTAAGTGTCAAAACGGTGACACTTTGCCCATATCTTTCCAAGTGTTGAGTATAGTCAGCTCCAAACTACTAGATTTACAAAATTTTTCCAAATGTCAGAATAATGGCACTTTCTGCATCCTATTATGCTGTGTAGTGTAGCACCCTATTACGCTGCGTAGCATAGTGTAGCACACTATTACGTTGTGTAGCGTAGCACCTTGTTACATTGCATAGCATAGCACCATGTTTACTGCAGCATAGCAACCATGTCTACTGTAGCGTAGCACCATGTCTACTGCAGCGTAGCACCCTTGTCTAGTGTTGTAGCTAGCATTCCGTGTCCTGCACGTAACATGGAATGAGCGTGGTCCCACCCACCGCATTGCCATGTGGCACCTAATCCGCATTTTGGGCTAATCCTAGCCTTATAAATACCCTTGCTTCCTCTTTTGAAAAAGAAGGGGAGGAGGGTTGGCATTCATTTTTGACCAAGAAGGTAGTTGGCACTTCCATTTGGCATTTGGCACTTAGCTTTGTGGGCAAACAAGACCTAGAGAATGCTACACCGCCAGAGAGGCACAACTACACTGCACAGTACACTGTAGCCCCATTGCAGCCCTGTGGAACATCACATAGTACACTATGGCTACCAATCTTACAGGCATAGTCCAACACAGTGAGCACTAGACTTCATAGCCTGACATCATCAAGGCTATGACTGCGCTCCCACTATGCCTATTGTACACTGTGTATACCTTTGTGAATCAGCTATGCCCCCTCTTTTGGGGTGGTGCATCTTCTTACTTAAACTCTCTTTTTGTCTTATAGCATTCACTTTGCATTATCAAGTGTTTGATTGTGTCTACTGTCCTGGTTACGTGCTTTGATATGTTTCTATTATTGTGCATTCCATGTTTTCTTTCATTTCAACCATCATGTGTTACGTTTCAAAGTTATTACTCGCAAAAGGTTATTTACCACCCTGTAAGTCCCTGTCTGATCGACCAAACAGTTCAGGGCACCTTGTTTCCATTTTCTCCAGCATGGCCTTTGCTTGGATTCGGGGTTAGGCTGTATGCCCCAAAACCTCTTGGTGTTCCAACCACCGACATTTTTGGATGTCATAGTTTTTGGCGCTAGAAGGAGGGCCCAAACCTCCATGTCCTTTCTGTGTATCACAGTTAATCCTGCATGTTGTCTGTACCTTGTCACCAGTAACCTGTTAGCGTAGATGTGACCCCCCTATGGTTGTTTACGTACCAGGTGGTGCAGATTGGTCACCACGACGGTTCCTTTGGAATCCTATAGGATGAAAGGCCATAATGGTTTACTACATCCCACTACCTATGTCATGTGTAGCGTGGTGTCCTTATCATTATAGCAAGTCCAAAACTGTCTTTTGAGTTACGTTGCTTGTGTCCTGTGCAGTGTAGCGACCCCACTAGCATAGCGGTTTCCAAATAGTCTACTATGTTACGCTAACTATCTACTATGTTACACTCTCCACTATGTTACGTTGTCCACTGTGTTACGCTATCTACTGTGTCTACTATTTACGCTACATGTGTCTTGTGTAGTGTAGTAACCTTGTTAGCATAACAGCCCCTCCCAGTGTAGCAAGTGTAGCAAGCTCTAGCATAGCAAGTGTGACAAGCTACAGTAGCAAGCTCCAGCGTAGCAAGCGTGATGAGCTATAGTGTAGCAGGTGTGACGAGCTACAGCGTAGCGAGTGTAGCACCAGAGTTGGCCATTTTTAGTAGTTTTCATAGTTAGCATTTTTTTCTGCATTTTCATACTTAGTATTTTTTCTGCATTGTTACACTTAGCCATTTTTTCTATATTCTTATACTTAGCCATTTTCCTGCTACTGACAGACTTAGTCATTTTTTTTGCTATTTCTTAGAGTTAGCCATTTTCTATAAATAGTAACTCTCATAACTAATCTGTGAAATGAATTTGGATCAATCTTCCATGTTGGTGTCTAACACATTTGACACTACAATCCAGCCAAAGCATGCCACACTAAGCCATGAACAATACAATTTTTTTGTGCTAAAATCCAAGCAGGATTACCAATGGATTACCTTGATTTGGAGGCAAAATAGGATTGTGAACGAGTCCACCAGAACAGATGGGAGTACAACCCCTCCTTGTTTGACATAATCCCACTCACTGAGTCCTATCACCAGTTGTTGTCCCAACTCATCCATGCAAACAAACATGATGCAAGGAAAACCTACAAGGAAGCCTCATAGAATGAAGAAGATGAGTTTGAGGCCCACTCCGAGCATGAGAGCCCCCTCTATATCGTCTTCCAATGACTGCTCCCTAGTACGGTCCCTCCTCAGTTCAGTCCACCCATCCTCCCTAAGATGGTGACCATGCCAATTCAACCTTCCTGGCAAGCAACTAATGCATTTGCCCAACACTATGCTCACGCAGGGGCCACCTCGCAACCCTAGACAACTCAAGAATCCTATGTCCCACCTATCTTATTGGCATCTATGATGTTTGTCCAACCCACTCAGGTGTGGCCTACTTTGATCACTATACCCATCGCTCAACCAACACATCAACAACCATCTACTACGACGTTAAACTGGCAATGCCCATTCGCAATGACGTTAAACTGGCAACAATTGTCTACTATGACGTCAAACTGGCAAACTCCACAACTAACAATTCTACCCTATGCTATGCAACCAACCTAAGCCCAGCCAATGCAACCAGCTGACACATCCCCAAGCTTAGATCAGGCATTCCAGTTGATCCAAAACTTGATAGAGGAGATCAACCAACTTAAGGCTACGTCCTCTGACACCATCAAGGTGGTGGACTTCTACCAAGATAACATCATAAGTCCTACAGTGCCACCTCTAACTCTCCCAACTAGGGTCCAACTGCCTTAATTCACCAAGTACAATGGTGAAGCGGACCCCAATGCACACTTGGTCACATTTCAATCTGAGTGCCTACTCCTTTAAGCTTGGCCACATGCCATCATGCGCATGTTCTTCATGTCACTCACTGGCAAGGCATTAGACTAGTATCACATGCTACCCAAAAGCTCAATCTCCTCTTTGGAGGATCTCATAAGCTAGTTTGTGACATGCTTTAGATACAACCTAAAGCCTGAAGCAACCCTCAACCAGTTGGTGCAAGTTAAGTAGGGGCCTCTAGAGCCCATGCCAAAATTCCTCTAACGTTGGAATGTTGCATTGAGTGAAATGCATGAATCCTTAGCAAAGACACATCTACTGGCCATCTTCAAAGGTGCAGTGAATGAATTCATTAAGTCCAAACTGTATTATCTAGCCTTGAAGTCTCTTAGCCAAGCCTTTGCCCAAACAAAAGGCATAGAGGAAGTAGCACAAGCTAGCAATGACCCAGCCTACGTGGCCTACAGAAACCAACATGCTTGCAAGCAAAACACAATAGTGGCAATAATGGCCACAAGCATAAAAGCAACCAACTGAGGCCTAATAGCTAAGCATTCCAATGCCCCAGCTGACAAAACCGCCAACTCTGGCACCAGTTCATCTACTTCGGCAGGGGCCACCCCAAGGCCCAACTTTCAGCATAAGGACTGCTCAAAGTATACACCACTATTGATGCAACCCTCTAAACTGTTGGAGCAACTCCTGAAAGCTGGGCAAATCCAACAAAAACATGTATCAGTGATTACTCATCAAAAACATGATAGGTACTGCGAACTACTAAGGAACCCCACATTAGCAGTACCAAATGAGCCCTCAGTTCCACAACATTTTAAATTGAACCAATACTGTCATTACCATCAATTGGCTGGTCACAGTATAGACAACTATCGTGCTTTGCAAGATGACCTGCAGAGAATGATAGAACAAGAACAACTGGTGATTGACATGGCAAGTCAATCGAACACAGATGATGCCCCCTATGTCATAAACTCCATTACCATAGGTGGCAAGGCCAAACCTATGCAACAACTATTTGTGATCCATGTGCCTCCTAACAAGGTAAAGGTCCCCTTAGCCTCCAAAAGTGAGAGGCCTTCCTTTTTTATCAAAATGCCACCTCGTGCATCCACAACATCCTTTTTCGTCAAAGTTTCGAACCAATTATCCGCTAAGACGTTAAATTGGCATGACGCAACAACAATAACTGCTAAGCAACCTTTCGTCATCAAGGTGCCACAATGAGTTAGTCATACAACAACCCCTACAACAACTCCTAAAATACCCTTTGTTATAAGGGTCCGACAACATGATGGCCCCTTGCCTACCCAAAGCCCAATAGTGGGCAATGTCTCAATCTCTCCTTCCTCGAGGGTCAACCCTAGTACTGACCTGGGTAGGCCCACCAAATGGCAATGCAAGAGGATAAACGAGCATCTCACAACCCCCATGGCCAAAGCAAAGGCT
This sequence comes from Gnetum montanum, assembly GCA_015680685.1. NCBI lineage: Eukaryota > Viridiplantae > Streptophyta > Gnetopsida > Gnetales > Gnetaceae > Gnetum > Gnetum montanum. The sequence continues at coordinate 207,085 of MNCI01020185.1, read as the reverse complement.
AGAACTAGCAAGCAACAATCAAACACTGGGGCCCCTACCCCCAAGCCAGCCAAGCAAACCAAGCCCAAGTCCCCTATGAGAGAGATCTATCTCTCAAGCCACATGGAGGAAGTCAAGGCCAACACAACAACTAACGACAAGGACTTCATAGGTACACTAACCTAGGTGAAACAAACGCTCAAGCAAAGAACACAACGTTGAGCTTATACGACCTAGTCATGGCTTCATCTGCTTGCTACCAAGCATAGGCCCGAATCTTGGCATCCATTCCTATTATGGAGGACATCCCTACAGATGAAGCATCCATCCGTGCAACAATTTTGCCACCTACACCATAGGAATTGGGTTCAACATCTCTAGCCTTTCATGATGATGCAGTCAAAGTCAACCCCAAACGAGGGGAGGTCACTATAGCTCCACTATCCATTAGCATACGTGTTGGGTAGTGTACCATTTGCAAAGTGCATGTCGATGATGGTGTAGCAACAAACGTAGTCCTGTACTCCATCATCGAATACTAGACTTGGTAGACAAAATCAGGCCAACCAAAACCACATGTCTAAAATCCTTCAACAGATCATGTGTCATAGTCATGGGTACAATCAACTTAGCCTTCGTGGCAGGAGAGCAATTCCCCACTAGTGCAAATTTCACTGTCATAGAGGAGATGCCAGGTTTCAACATGATTCTAGGTAGGCCTTGGCTAGCCTAACTAAGGGTTGTCTCCTCTCCCATTCACTAAGAAATCCACCTTCCATACGAAGGTGGTCAAGTTATCATCCATGGTAATAATGCCTCCTCTTCGACTATCCATGACATAGACATGGCACAAGTTTTGGAAGAGGAGTTTGTTGGTGGTACACCTACAACAACCAACGCAGCGCCTAAGGCTAACACACCCAAATAAGTGGTTGAAGAGAATAGCCTCCCAGAGGACCCTAAGGCTTGCACAACCCCTAATCCATACCTGATTAGGAAGCAACTATGTGATCAAGACTTTTCCTTGGCCAAAAACACGTTAAGCACCAGCTCACCCCTTGCCTCCATTGGCCATGCATTTTTGGTTTTTTCTTAGGTTGCATTTGTTCATGCATTTACATTTCACCTGCTTGCCTAGTTTACACACTACTTTGCTTTGTTTACGCATTTCTACTTTGTTTACACATTCATCTACTTAGCTTATGCATTGCATTGAAAAAACAACAAAAACACATGGCCCAAAAAGGCCTTAAACTAGCCTACGGCCTAGAACGGCCTAAAACTATCAATTTTTACACTACTTTCCTTTCATTCATGCGTTTCAAATCTATTTACTATGGGTGTTGCTTGATGTTGTTTTCTTTCTAGTTGATTTTTGCAGGATCTGGTAGGCACATAACATGACTACACATGTTGCATCACACCTTATACAAACAAGGTAAGCACCAATCTACTATGATTATAAATTAGCACAGCTCATCCTTGGGTCATGACGTTAAATTGGCACAACATCCACTGTTCACTACGACATTAAACTAGCATCCATTAGTTTGCTAGGACTAAAAACTAGCACATCATGGTCTGCCAGGACCTTAAACTAGGTTCACGGTCTACCAAGACTTTAAACTGGCATGTTTTTGATTTGATTCGAACACTTGCCATTACCTTCAAAGGACTCATAACATCATCGCCCTAGCACTTTCATTGGCTTTCTGAGCACTTGCAACTGGCATAGCATTTGACATATTTGCAGCATCTTTGCATCTAGCACCTACAGCATCTCCAGATCCAACATTTGCTTTGGCAATTCATGTTTTGTGGTTTTCTTGTCTTCTCTAAGTTGTGTTTGCAGGGCGAAACCTTGGAGGCAGTCATGTAAAGATGCATCTCATCGCAGCAGTAAGTCACCACATTGCGCTGATGTGCATGATTGGACTAGTTGAGCCACTCACAAGTGCACATTCCCCTCATCCTTATTACAACCTATGCACATCCACTCCTTCATCCCAACATCCTCTCATCTCCCACCTACTCATGATTGCACATCCCTTTGATGCATATGCATTGTGACCTACATGACACCTTCCTTCATGTCAATTGTAGGATCCATGGTGGACGTAATGCAACTCGTCCCATGGGGAGCCTTTGTTGGCTGGTTAAGGCTTGGGTGAATGTAATGCGAATCATCCCTGGGAGGAAACATCTATTCTACAGATGCAATTTGGTTGCATCAAAGAAAAGCTCATCTTCTCGATGGCCAACTTGTAGCTAACATTCAATAGTAAGCCAAACCCAAAGAAGGTTCGCACAAAAAAAACACACATCCCGAAGCAAATTGACAATGCTGCAGCTTCGCAACTGGCCTCATCTTGGATTGACTTTGACTCTCTCATGAGTACTCTGATGAGAGGTCAACATTTTAGAGGCAAACTACTTCATGCCATGGTCATCATCAGCCATGCTGACTTCCCATTTTACATCATGATTTTTCCACCATTTAAATTTCATCTTCCTAGCATTGCCTATACCCCTTGTCCCTTAGCATACCCTTATTTCTATGGCACTCTCGAGCATGGTGAAACAACATCTAATCTTGTACTAATGAGTGATGTTGGTTGCACGACTGTTGTGGTGTTTTGTATATCTTTGTCGATGTCTCTCAGGCCACTCCTCAAAATGTCAACAAAGAGGGGCCATTGAAACACCACAAAATTTCAGGTCTCAGCATCTCGACTACAAATTTGGCTAAGTGTCAAAATAGTGACACTGTGCCCATATGTTTCCAAGTGCTAAGTATAGTTAGTTCTAAATTGCCAGATTTGCAACATTTTTGCAAGTGTCAGAACAATAGCACTTTCTACACCTTGTTACGCTATGTAGCGTAGCACACTATTAGGTTGCATAGCGTAGCGTAGTGTAGCATATTGTTATGCTGCATAGCGTAGCATAGCATAGCACACTGTTACGCTGCATTGTGTAGCACACTGTTACGCTACATTGCGTAGCACACTGTTACGCTACATTGCGTAGCACACTGTTACACTGTGTAGTGTAAAACCCTGTTACGCTGTGTAGCATAGTGTAGCATCGCACTATGTCTACTGTAGCGTAGCACCTTGTCACGCTGCATAGCATAGCACCACATGTACTGCAGTGTAGCACCATGTCTACTACAATGTAGCACCCTGTATACTGCAGCGTAGCACCCTCTCCAACGTTGCAGCTAGTGTTCCGTGTCTAGCATGTAACATGGAACGAGCATGGTCCCACCCACCGCATTGCCACGTGGCACTTGATTCACATTTTGGGCTAATCCTAGCCCTATAAATACCCCTGTGCCCTCTTTTGAAAAAGAAGGGGAGGAGGGATGACATTAATTTCTAACCAAGAAGGTAGTTGGCACTTCCATTTGGCATTTGGCACTTTGGCATCTTGGCACTTAGCTATATGGGCAAACGAGACCCAGAGAACACTACACTACCAGAGAGGCATAACTACACTACACAATACACTGCAGCCCCATTGCAGCTCCATGGAACATCCCATAGTACACCGTGGCTACCAACCCAGTAGGCACAGTCCAACACAATGAGCACTAGACTTCACAGCCTGATACCACCGAGGCTATGACTGTGCTCCCACTATGCCTATTGTACACTATGTATACCTTTGTGAATTAGCTATGCCCCCTCTTTTGGGGCGGTGCATCTTCTTACTCACACTCTCTTTTTGTCTTATTATAGCATTTACTTTGCATTATCAAGTGTTTGATCATGTCTACTGTCTTGGTTACATGCTTTGATACATTTCTACTATTGCGCATCCCACGTTTTCTTTCATTTCAACCATTGTGTGTTACGTTTCAAAGTTACTACTCACAAAAGGTTATTTAACACCTTGTAAGTCCCTGTCTAATCGACCAGATTGTTCAGGGCACCTTGTTTCCATTTTCTCCAGCACGACCCTCGCACAGATTTTGGGTTAGGCTGTATGCCCGATAACCTCTTGGTGTTCTAGCCACCGACGTTTTCGGATGTAACAAGTATATTATTGCATTTAAGAAAAATAAAAGTTATTATAATACCTATAATATAATTAAAACTTGTGTTGCTACGGTAAGAGATAAAAGAGAAAATACTTATGATTTTATATTTTATAATGTTTATGGGTTTTAGAATTATAAGAAACAAAGAAATAATGAACACACATGCATTGTAATCCCTCTTGGGAATAGGTGCGATATCTATGATGCAATCCCTCTTGGGGACAGGTGTAACACCACACATAGAAAGCAATAAAATGGCTCTTAGTCACAATCTCGATGACCCAACACTATGTTTTCTAGTTATGACCTCCTTGGAAAAGGATGTCGCAACTCAATTAAAATGAAAATTAAATAATTATTTTTAGTGTTTTAATGTTTAAGATATCAACGATGAAATAAGGGAAAACCATGAGCTTTATTCACTATGCAAACATTGGACTTCATATCAACAAAATGGTTTCAGGTTACATAAGCATGGTAACACTCTAATAGAGTCTAGCTGCACTTGTGAAAGCAATGATTCAAAATACACACACAACAAGGAAAGAAATCAACTTAATTAAGGGAGGAAGAACTCTTCACATAAAACTAGATGCCAAAAGCTAAATGGAAATGAAAATTATACTTAAATTGTGTATGAGAGCACATCCTAGGTATTTATAGTTTTCGTGAAGTAACAGAGGAGGTTTGTCAATGCCAAGATGTCATTGGAGGTTCATTAATGTAGCTTTGGCTAAATGGATCACACTTTCACTTTGGTTCAAACTTGGAC